>JAVSCE010018423.1:0-105314 GCA_032199065.1 Smutsia gigantea | reverse complement strand
TTTGCAGATGATATGATCTCATATGCAGAAAACCATAAGGATTGCACACAAAAAAACCATTAGAACTAGTAAGAACAGCAAAGTAGCAGGGTACAAAGACTACACAAAAATCAGTTGCATTGCTATACACTGACAATGAACAATCTGTAAAGGAAATTATGAAAATAATTCCATTTAAAATAGCATCAAAAGGATATGATACTTAGGAATTAATTTAGTCAAGTACTGAAAGATTTGTACAATGAACACTACAAACCATCTCTGAAAGGAAATAAAGGATATAAACAAATGGCAATAGATCCCATTGATTGGAAGACTTGATATTGTTAAAATGTCAGTACTACTCACAGCAATCTACATACTGAATGCAATCCCTTTCAAAATCTCAATGACTTTTTTTTTCAGAAATAGAAAAATAAATCCTAAAATTCATATGGAATATTAAGGGGCCCCATAGCCAAAACAATTTAGGAAAAGAAAAACAAAGCTGAAAAACTCACACTTCCAATTTTAAAACTCACTGCAAAGTTATAATAATCAAAGCAGTATGGTATTCTCATAAAGGCAGATACATAGATCAATGGAATAGAATAGGGAGCCTAGAAATAAATCCTTGTATATATGGTCAAATGAATTTGACAAGAGTGCCAAGACTATTCAATGAGTAAAGGAGTTTTTTCTACAAATGATGCCAGGAAAACTGAGTATCCATAATGAAAAGAATGAAGTTGTACCCTTATCTAGCACTATATATGAAAATTAACTCAAAATGGATCAAAGACCTAAATGTAAGATCTAAAACAAAAAAAAAATCTTAGAAGAAAACATAAGGCAAAATCTTCACAACATTGGGTTGGGCAATGATTTGTTGAATATGACATCAAAGACACAGGCAACAAAGGGAAAAAAATAGATGAATTGGACTTCATGAGAACTAAAACAAATTTTGTGCATTGAAAGATACTATCAACTGAGTAAAAAGGCAGCCCACTTTTGGATATACTTGCAAATCATATAACTGATAAGGGGTTAATGATATACTTGCAAATCATATAACTGATAAGGGGTTAATATCCAGAATACATAGAAAGCTCCACAACAAAAAAATAAACAACTCGGTTGAAAAATGGGCAAAGGACTTGAATAAACATTTCTCAAAAGAAGATATATGTATGTACAGTAAATACATGAAAAGATGCACAGCCTTACTAATCATTAGGGGAATGCAAATCAAAAGTATGAGGTACTACCTCAACACCTATCAGGATGGCTACTTGAAAAAACTGGAAATAAGAAGTGTTAGCAAGGATGTGGAGTAACTGGAACCCTGGTGACTGCTGGTGGGAATAAAAAAAGGTATAGCTGCTGTGGAGTACAGCATGGTGGTTCCTCAAAAAATCAAAAATAGAAATACCATGTGATCCAGCAATTCCACTTCTCAGTATTTACCCAAAAGAATTGAAAGCAGGCTCTTGAAGAGATATTTGTAAGTCCATATTCATAGCAGCATGGTTCATGATGACTAAAACATGGGCAGAACCCAAGTGTTTATTGTGTCTATTGATGAATGGATAGGCAAAGGTGGTGTATATACACACACAATGGAATATTATTCAGCCTTATTAAGGAAGGAGATACTGCAACATGCTGCAACACGGAGGAGCCTTGGGGACATTAGGCTAAGTGAAATAAGGCCCTAACAAAACAATAAATACTGTATGATTCCACTTCTGTGGGGTATGTAAAGTAGTCAGAACCATAGAGACAGAGAGTGGAATGATGGTTGCCATGGGCTGGGAGAGGAGGAAATGGGGAGTCCTTGTTTAGTGGAATGAAGCATCAGCTTCACAACACGAAAAGTTACAGAGATGGATGGTGGTGATGGTTACACAGCATTATGAGTGTAGTTAACACCACTGAACTGTACACTTAAAAATGGTTAAGATGGTGACTTTTATGTTGTATTTTGCAAGAATAAAAAGATTGAAATAAAATTGCAGAAGACATCCCAAGACTCAGAGTCCAGAAGGAGAGAACAGTATAACACAAGGGAAGAACAGCACGGTTGGAGGCAGACAGCCTGGTTTTGAGGCTCGACCCTGTCTCTCCATTGAGCCTCCATGTTTTCATCAGTAAAATGGGTTAATAAAACTATTCTAATGGCCTCAGTGCTGTCTTAAGGGCTCAAAGGAATCTGAGAGAATTTCAGAAAATAGGAAATTTGCTTCATTATCAGGGCCTGCTGCTCTTCGGTCTGGTCTTAACATCTCTTATGCTGACTGGTGTGGTCCACAGGGCTCAAGGAAGGCTTCTTGAAGGAGATGACAATGAGTTGGTCTGGAAGGACAGTCCAGATTGGGGAGAGGAAAGTAAAATAAAGGCCCAGAGGCAGAGTTAGTGCCTTAGGGGTTTTCTGTGGGAGTCATAGAGAGGCTTTCATACTCTGCTGGAAGAAAAATCTGTGGCTACTGGTTGCCTTCCCCATGGTTTTGGCACTAAAGCAACTTTACAGCGTCTCATACTACCTACCTTGGCTGGAACATTTTGTGTTTACATATCTATGAATGCTGTTAATGAAGTTCACAAAGACATGCCCATAATAAGACTGTTGAAAAATGTGTTTTCCTAAAGAATGGCCTAGTTAGAGATACCTAAATTTTCTCACATTCTGCCTTATAATGTTCCTGGGTCTGTCTCTGTCTTTAAAATTTGCTTTTGTGTCATTGCATCTGTTGATACCAAAGACTGGCTACACAGAACAAGTACTAGATGAAGAAAGAGCGTGACTCAGGTCCCAGGTCTGGATTTGCCACCGACCTCCTGTGTGTTTTGGACAGCCACCCTCTATCTTTGGATCTGCTCTTGGTAAATGGGTGTGAAATTAGGAGACTTCTACACTCTCTTCTAGGTCTAAACTATATGTCTTGTTAAGAATCACTATTTGGGTTAAAAGACATCCTAGGAGAGTTTATTTTAACAACAACAACAAAAAAATATTGAAGTTGCTATACCTTTCCCCTGACATTAAGGGGCCTTAGATGTTCACAGGAAAAACCTTGGAGGTCAGGACCGATGTCTGACCATCTTAAACCCCATGTTGTGCCCAGCAAGGTGCCCTGCACTTAGCAAACACTGCATCTATTGATGGTTGGATGAAAGAACAACTTTCCTTCCAAGAGGAGCTGTGTTTTCTACAAAGAGAAATGTTCATGTCACACTTTGGAGAGGCTGGCCGTTGTGAAGAGCTCTCTCTCACGTTAGAAGCAGCTTTAAATACAGTGTGCAGTGGTCGTAACCCAGCCTGATACATTCAATTCCTTGACAGCAGGGGCCACATTTTATTCATTTTTGCACACCCCACAGTGCCTAGCTCAGGGCTTTGCAAAAGGCAGGTTCTCAATGAACCTCTATTCAATTGAATTCAGTCAACTCTAAAAGCTATTTGTCTTCATCCAATCACTCTCTCCATTTATTCAGAAAGTCTTGCAAATGCCTAAAAATTTTTCTAAACTTCTGTTTCACTTGTCAAAATACCCTGGTAGCATTTAGATTTCTAATAACAGTTCATCTTGAATAGACACCCTGTCCTTTTTAAAACTGCTCCTCTTTCTTTTACACCCCTGAGACCCACTGCAAGTTCAGATTGCCATGAAAATGAGCTAGAATGGAGCACAGAGGAGGGCAATGGGATTGCTGTTAGATCTGCGGTCTTTTTCCTGTTTACTGTGGGAACCAAGCCTCTGCACCACTTCACTGTAATTTCCAAGGCCCCATGCCACATGGCCAGGGTGGTCCTCTTGAAGCAATCTGGGGAGCGTGCCCATGAAACAGGCGTCTCTTCCATGTCTCCAGCACCGTGTTTGCTTCACGCATCGACAAGCAATAGGTGGGTGGAATGCAATTGGCAGAGAGGAACAGAGAACCAGTATCTTTCAAAAAGAACACATTCCAATGTCCCTCCTCCTGCACCCCAACCTGGGTTCTTCCTGCAGCCCTCCTCTGTGAAGGGCAGTGCCATGGGCCCAGTTATCAGTACTGAAGCCCGAAGCCCTCCTCCACTCCCTCTTCACCTCACACCTCAGCTGCAGCCACTCTTCAGCCCTAGAAGACTGCATCTCTGACATTGTTCTCAAATTCATCCCTTCTTTCCAAGCTCTAGCAGCCTAGTTCCAGTCTACCTCTCCAGCCTCACCTCCTACCACCTTGCCCTTGAGCTATGGTTTGCCGCCATGCCTTCTCCAGAATTCTGCCTTTGTGCATGCACAGTCTCTCTTTCTGCAAGGCCATCTCTTCCCCAGCTTCTTGTCTCGAGGAGCTCCTCCTGTTGTCTTCTTCAGACTCACCTCCACGTGAAGCTTCTCCAGCGAATCTCACCTGCAGATGGCAGCCTCCACGCTGCCTTAACACTGTGATGCTCCACTGCCACGGTGCTAATCACATTGCAGGGCAAGTCTGTGTAAATGGCTCACTGTTTCCTTGACTTAAAGGGTGGCCCCCAGAGGTGGGGTGTCTGTGGCTCCATGTCTCTCTCCCCATGGACTCAACAGGGGCCTTGCACCTAGAAAATAATCACTACTTCAACTGATGCTTGGTGGGCAAATGATTTGGGCATGGGGTGGGGGTGGGGGACAGGAATGAATAGAAATTAAGCTGGGGAAACTATGGCTAGGGCAGAGGATGTGCTGTTTCTTCTTCAGCAAATGGTAGATAATTTTTTAAGTTAAAGAATATAATAGTGGTCTGTGGTTAGTATGGAAAGTAAAGCAGGAGAGGGAAGTCTAACATTCTTTCAGAGAAGGCATAACACTCCTGACCTATCCATGAGGCGCCTGGTGCTGAGAAAGAGGAGAAGTAAAACTTCCTTATTTCCCTTGCAAATGCTTTTCTTTATTTTTCCGTAATCCTCAGCCATTTGGAGGACACTCGTTAATCTGCAAAGCAAGCCCCCTTTCCAGGCCATTAGTGCCAGGGCGATGGGAAATAGCAGCCAGCCTGAGCCATTAGTGCCATGGCCATTTAAAACACCAGCCCGCTCAGGTTATTAGCAAGCCAGGGCAATTTGAGGGAACAACCTGTCCAGGCAATTAATGCCAAGGTTATTTAAAGTGCCACACCATTGCAGGCCTGTCAGTGAGCAAGGTGTCTTCCGTTTCATAAATGGGGTATGTGACTCCTGGGGCACACTGGGGCCTTCCTTAGCAGCGGGGAGAAGTCCAGCCATGACACAGCTCTCGCTTGCTGTCCATGGCGTCGGCCCTCCTGACTTCAGGCCAGTCTCTGGATTTCAGACCTATGGGTGGGTGTGTACCACACATCTTAGGGATGCTGCCTTTTGTGCCCGGTGGCAACCCGTACAGCGTGGAAGATCCTTCCCCGCGGCATCAGAGCACATATTGTAATGCAGATTCCACTCCCTCAGACACTCTGGGGGAGGCAGAGCACGCCTCACAGCTTCTGTGGTGGCCCCAGAGAGTGCCAGGGTGTGCCAGCTGCCTGGGGATCACAGAGCAGCCACACTTGGCACGCCGGAGGCGGTTGGGTGCCATCTCCCATTTTCTGTAAAATCCGGCCTAGAAGCACAGATGAGCTCTGTGTTCTGGGCTGTTCCTGAAGAGATGAGTACTGTCGTCTGTCACAGACATCATGATCGAATCTGGGAAAGTTTTGGGAAGGTACAGAGGAGGACCAGCCGGCTCAAGCCGACCCCTTCTGCCTGCCTGCTGCCTGCCTGCGAGGGAAGTTTTCAGGTGCCTCATTGGTAGTGGCTCACAGAAACACTGCCCTTCAGGGTCGGCTGCAGAATGTGGGGTCAGGAGCCATAAACGGCCGTGTGAGGTGAGGGCTGTCAGCTTAGCGGAAGGCAGAATGCATCAATCATTTTTATGAGGTGCTCTGACCTTGTGGGGAAAAGCCAGAACAACTTGCAGACCCCCAAACATTCTCAAGTTACTTATTATCATTCTAATAAGTATTCAGCATGTACAAAGCTCTTTTGCTGAAATACATCCTGTATAGCTTTTTTTATTAGTTACCACAATTAACCATTCCCATTAAGCAGTGGAGTTTAATCTTAATTAATTTAAAAACCTTTGTGAAACGCGTATTCCAGCAACGCACTAGGAACTCTGCGATGGAGTCCAATAGGAAAGGCCTCTGTCGCCAGGAGTTGACAATCTTACCAGATTTCTCTGTCCAGTCCTTTGTGGCACTCATCATACATACAGGTAAGTTTCATAGATTTCAGGAGGAAGGTGTCCAAAAAGACAGAAGAATTCAGGAAAAAATAACAAGAGTTTAAGTCAGGGCATTAGAAAAGAGAACAGGAAAGTGCCTGCAAAGCGATTTTGTGGTGGCTTGAAATATGACATGAAGCAGATTTAATGTTTCCAAGATCTGTGGGAAGCTAAGATCCAGGTGCTCTGATCCTTGGCTACAGCTATTCCAGAAGGTTCTGTGGCAGAGAGTAAACAAGCTGAATACCCAGACACAAGCAACTTCTAATGGGGAAACTGAAATATACCAGCAAGAAGTTAGGTATTAACTTTTATTTTCTATGTATTAGAGAGGTTTACTCAGTATTCACATGCAGTTAGAGCCCTTGGACTACTTGCTGAATAACAATAAGGATCTCATTCAACCAGGTCACTGCGAAGACAGAGAGCCCATGAAAAATCTGTTCTCTCATTGTCCTGCCTATTTTTTTTCTATTTGCTAAAATTCTTCAAGGTCAAGATGCCTTTCCCTCCTTGAAAGTTTCTTAAATCCTTTTCCAGGAGCCCATATTAATTGTAATTTTATTATGGCCGTTATTTCTATCTTGTGTTACATCCTAGATTTGCAGGAACCAGAGGGATTAAGATGTTCGTTGTTTCTGTTTTATCCAATAAACCACTTAGTCCTACAAAAATTCCAGTGTTTCCCATCATCTACATTTCTTAGACTGTCTCTTCCAGCCAGAAATATATAACATAAATTTGTCAAAAAAATTTTTTTGGCTTCTCATAAAATCATTTCATTTAGATTCCAAACAAACCAACACACAGAAAAGAGGTGACCAAGTTAATCTGTCCGCTCACCAACTGGGAACCCTAAGCGTCTGGTTCCAGCCAGCAGGAGCCGTGGACAAGGTCAGGTCAGGGTGCCCCAGGCCACCATGGTCCCCAGGCCCACCCTGCCTGGCAGCCCACTAGTGGGGGACCCAGCCCGAGTGGGACCCTCCTTGCCCTGGGTTAGGGAGGGACAGACCCAGGGCCCCAGGACACAGACACCATGCTGTCTTTCCACTCTTGGCTTTCTATTTAGAGTCTATGATTTTTACTTTTAGTTCTTTACAAATGTTTCTACTTTTAGTTTTAACTTTCATAGGAGCTGTGATGGGACCTCTCATCTTTCATTTCCTTAGAGTATTCCCAGCACTGTACTCTGCCCACATTACTTTTTTAGGAAATTTCTGTAATGTTGAATTTGGTTGTCTTTATTTCTATAACTTGTATATTTATTATATACACTATACCCAACAGGGTACATACAGGAAATGGCCTTATTTCTTCTCCACCCTCACTTCCTAATACATTTGGGAAAATATCCCTTCACTGGTTCTTCGTAGATTCTCTCTGATCCTGTGCCCTCAAAGTCACCTTCAAATACAGAAAAAGTTGCATTTGGATAGTTAAGATTTCTTTTCAGTTACTCAATTATCCAGTTCAGTTATGTTGAAATTTTCAACCTCATGTCCAGTGAGACTGAACCATTCTCCCTCTCCTTTGCTCAGGCCTAACCCGTGGGTGGGGACCTGCAATGGGTCTTTGGGACTTTATCCTAGATTCTGAGACAACAGTCGTCCCATCTACTTCTTAATATGCTTTAACCCAAACGGAGAGGGAAGGGACATCTTGGATACATACTGTGATGTACTTGGGTCCACCTGCTTCATGTGGACAAAAACTGAGGTTAAGGTTTAGTTTAAAGTATTTTCAATTTGTAAATTCCTCATGCGCTGATAATTTGCTGATGACCATGGTGTCCTTTAAGACTGATCACACGGGCACCGAATCCAAATACTTTCGCAGCACAAAATAGAAGTATTCTTTGCTGGGAAGAGGCTAATAAAACTTTTGTTTTGCCTTCTGAATTTAGAGTTAGCATCTGACAATCCCCTTGGAATTATAACTCTTGCATTGTTACACACTAAAAGCTACACTTGTCTTGTTGATAAAATCATAGTAATTGAGTAGCATTTTCATTAAGACAGGAGTGTGGTTCATTTTGCAGATAGATGAAAAAAACAACTTGGAGATTCCATAGAAACCCTGTTTTCCTATTCAGTTTGCACAGGACCCATATTTACGGGGAATAGTTTTGAACAAACATACCAGCAAGTTGCATGGCATTGCCCCCTCTGGGGTCAGTACTACAGGAGTCTCTGCATTGGCATCAGCAGGTGTTCCTCGGGTTCTGGGCTCCCTCTTCAGCTGACAAAGGGGCTGCACATACTTATGCTGGAGACCTACTTCATTACCCAAGTATTACAGGTAAAACTGCTCCAGATCTAACAGTATCCTGGAGTAGAGGTGAACACAGACAGAGCTTCACAGAAGATGTTCTCCCAAACACACTGCAGAATTTAAGACACCCCACATGTACACACTGGGCAAACCGCATCGTGATCTAATAAAGCCTGAGGTAGAATCGAGAATCCAGCTTTTTGTATGGATTCTTCCACTGTGAGAATTAGCAGGATGAGCTAACTCATCTACAAGAGTGGTAATCAAGGTGGATACAGCCATGCGCGTGCTTCTGAGTAACACCTCCTACGATGCTCTTGAACTCTGTGTGCATTCCCTGGACACTCATTTCTAGTGACAAAAGCGAGTCCCTTACAGCCAGGTAGCAAGGTCTGCACGAAGACAGTGGAGCATCTTGGCAAGCTGTGCACATCCAAACAAGTGCTCTCTGACCCTGAAATGTGGAGGAGGATGAGGGGTAAGCAGCAACTTTGTCTCCAAATAAGAGCCCTCAAATGTATTTGCACAGACCCTCAACTTAAAATAAAATTAGGCAAATATAAAAGAAACTAGGTTACAGGCCAGTTAGTATTTCAATAGACTAACATACCATTCCAGGTCTCAAATACCGAGCTTCTTTGAGCTATGGATGTCACCAAGGTATTTGGTAACATTGGCTGAATTAGGTACCCAGCATAGCACTAGCTATGGTCAAATTTCCCACAAATCTAAGTTGTAGCTCCAACCTTCCAGAACCTCAGAATCTCCACTTTCATTATTTCCTTGGCAAACATTTATTTGATATCATAATAGGGACTGAAAGGACAGAGAAAGATAAATCATAATCAGAAGGTACAAACTTCCAGTTATAAAATATGGGGAGGATGCAACCTACAGCACAGTGACTAGAGTTAGCACTGTATTATAGATTTGAAAACTGCTAGACTGTAGATGTTCGAAGTTCTCATCACAAGAAAAATAATTTGTAGCTATGCGTGGCGATGGATGTTAACCAGACATTGTGATGGTCATTTCAAAATATATACAAATATCAAACCATTATGTTGTACACCTGAAACTAATGTAACATGTCAGTTTTATCTCGATTAAAGTAAAGATAAATCATGATGTGATGGAAAGAGCTCTGGAGTCAGGCCTAGATCTGAATTGTGTCACTACACTTAACCATCCATGCAGTCTTTGGTGAGTCTGTCACCCCCTCTAAGGTCTCAGGAGCTTCACCGATACTGAAGAGTAGGTCGACCTTTTGAATTTGGTGACGATTAGATGAGGCTATGCATGAAAAATGCCAGCTTTGTACTTGGCATATAGCAGGTGCGTTGTAGATGCAATTCCTCAGGAAACAGACTCTAAGATTCTGCCATTGTCCTGCCCAGCACTCAGTTGGGTTGAAAGAGGAGCTGACCTGCAACAGAGAGCTCAGCCTACCCAAGGAAGGCTCCAGAGGCAGTGGGCTCCTTATTCTGACCGCCCCCGGCCCCATATCCTCTCACCTTGGAGCAGTAGTGTCTAAGGACAACTTTACTCCAGCAGAACCTCTTTGCCTCACTTTTGCACTGCTAAAACGTCCACGGAGGCACTTTCCATGAACCACATGGATGGTGTGCTGAAAGGCAGACTCATGGCTCCATCTCCAGCAAATCAGAAAAAGACTCCAACTTTATCAAGATTCTGATCACCCTGATATTTGGTTTATGGTATTCTGGGGCCGATGCAGAGCCCAGTGTATCTATTCTTCCCTCCCTCCCACTGTCACGGCGAGGGAGTAACTCTTCTCTAGTCTGGGAAGTTGGAGCTGAGTGCTAAGATGATCTAAGAAGGTTTAGTCTTGCCAGGGAGTTTTGAGGATCACAACTTGTTATTTGCTACAGTGGGGAGGGCAGGAGTGGATGAAGAATGTCTGAAAGGTTACGAGACAATTTGCACTTTATGAAATAGAAGTAAGACTCATCATAAAAGCTAAATTTACTGAGTATTTGTTATGGGAAAAGTATGGTCCTAAATCTGGATTAAATGAGCTGAGGGATTATCTCATTAACCTCACCACACTTTGGAGAGAGAGGTATTATCATGTGTATTCCCCCAAAGGGACACAAATTCCATGAATGCTGGGATGTGTATCATGTTTGCAGTTGTATCCCTGGGACTGAGATGAGTACCTGGCACACAGATACCCAAATGGTATTTGCTGACTGAATAAATGAACATCCACATTTTATAGATGAAGAGTCAATATCAGAGGATGTCAGTAAGTGGTTTGAATCTAAGCAGCCTGACTCAAAGGCTTCTGGTGCTCTGAGCCACTCACTAGACTACTCTGCAAGTACTTCTGAGATTGAGAGGTGAGCAGAAAGCTGAAAAGTGTGTGATGTGGGAATAGGAGAAGAGGGTGGCCCAAGGAAAATGAAAAGATTGCTGTAGATCTGAAGGCCCAGCAGACCTCACCACGAGGGTCAATTACCTGCTGTCAAAGAGAGAACAGTTCACTCAGGGCCCACTGGTTGACCCTAAGTAGGGGAGGTGTGTGTGTGTATGTGTGTGTGTGTGTGCACATGCATGTGTGTGTGCCTGGGGTGACGGCGAGGGGGCAGGAGGTGAGGGAAAGTGGTTTGTTAGGTTGACAAAGTACCAGACGACTTCCTAACAGAGCTCACCAGAAACAAGCATAACAAGGTGATCCTAGCTAATCAGTGGAGGTGCCAGGATTAACATACGCATTCAAGGTCCCCTAGCCGAGGAGAGAAGAGCTTTCTTCTCATTTTCTCAAGCTGATACCACATTTCTCAGTCAGACTTGTCCACAGATTGCTTTTACATGGGGAACCTTGTAGCACTAGTGTTCCAAATGGTAAAATACACAGTCAGTGAAGAGGGGATTGTGTGGCAAGGGGACTCTCCCCTTCTTAGGTAGCATCTTCATCTCTACACTCAGTGTCGGCATGATTCAGTCCAGGACTGCAAGCTCGTGGAGGGCGGTGAGGTACTGTATTTATCTCTGCACTCCCTCCACAACCAGAGTAGCTTCCAATGTGCTATAAGGGCTCACATTTCACTCACTTGAATTCATCCTTGAAGCCAGCTTTGCAGAATCAGTGTGTAGAGAGCTGTGGCCGGGCTCCCCTCACCCCTGGGCATGGGCCTGAGCAATTGCAACACTTCTGATACGTGAGCCTGCCCTCCTGGGCCCTCGGTCCTCTTACGCTCCCTGCACTTACCTAAGGAATAACTTTCTGCTCCCTGCATATGAGATCTTGGGATAGTCCTTCCTTAACTTTGGCTGATGTTTTCATAAACACTCCTTGGAACAGTGGTTATTTTTTTTCCTCTCTCTCCGGGGATCCCCACTTTCTTTCTTGATTTTAGTTTTCTTCTCTCTTTATATTCTTCCACACGTCTGTTTCTCTCCTTTCTCTTTTTCCTGCGGCAGTGTTACCCAAGTGCTGAGTGACAGGAGAGCAGAAGGCTTGAGTTCCGCTCTGCCTCTTCCTCCTTGTGCATCCACAGGGAAGTTCTGTGGTCAGTTCACAGCTTCTTTAAGCCTCGTTTTCTTCATCCCCTGAATGTGATGGTCCATATAGGCGTCCAATTATACCTTCGTTATCTACAGTTATTTGAGATAACTTTATTCTCTGTCTCTATGGATTTACCTATTTCAGTCATTTCAAACCACTGCAATCATATAATTTGTGGTCTTTTGTGTCTGGCTCCTTACTTAGCGTGTTTTCTATGTTCATCCATGTTATTCTGTGTATCAGTACTCCATTTCTTTTTATGGCTGAATATTGTTCCATTGTGTGGCTATACACATTTTGGTAATCCGTTTGTCAGTCGATGGACATCTGGGCTTTTTCTTTTTAGCTGTTGTGTATGATGCAGCTATGAAATCCCTCTATGTGTTTTTGTGTGGACATATGTTTTTAATTCTCTTGGGTGTATCCTAGGAGTAGAACTGCTGGATCATTGTTTTGTTTACTTTTGTAGATGTCTTTCTGGTTCTTTATTTTAGTTCACTATTTCTTCTTTTTTTTCCCCCTTTGGTTAGAACATTTTGTTTTCACTTCATTGCAGAAATCAGAACCTGGGTCATCACCTGATTGTGCCATGCTCTGCATGTGGGCTAGTGGACTATAAGTTGGGAACAGGGACTCAGTGAAATAGGGGAGTTCTCTTCTACAGGCAGCCATTTATTTCAACCAGGGCTCTACCTGAGCATTGGGAACAACACAGACAGGGCTAGACATTCCAACCTCTACCACTTACTGTTATTTCTTTTGTTCCCAGAATGTCCCCAAAGAACCATCATAAAGATGGTTCCGGGCACCAAGACTTCTTGATGGCACATTTTAGTGAAAATCCCATGGACCAGCCTGACTCCACAGGATAAGGACGGAGATGCTTGCTTTTGCACTGCAGCTCTTGAAACTTCTTGCTCATCAGAGCAATAATGGAGGAAATTAGGGGTGGGTTTGACTGGGTATGCTGAGCATCGGAATACTTCTTGGCTGTCAGCAAGTCCAACATACTTCTGGGGAATGACGATGGCCGCTGTCCAGTCAAAGGTTCTGATCAATGAGAAGAAAAGTGTCTATGCAATGGAAAACCCTTCACCATGTCTGATGGAGACAGGAGTGCAAAATCATAAAGAGAAGAACAAAAATTTGCTTGCCAGTTTCCTAAAAGATCCCTTTTAAGCCTCAAGATTTCTAGAACTGGGGGTGGGGATCTCAGATGTCATCAAAGAGGTTATTAATGTTTCAAGGATTGCAGAATCATAAAAAGTTAAATATGGAGAGTAGCTATTAAGCTTTTCTAATTCCTCAACTGCCGATACCCACCTGTTCCGCCTTCCTGTCTGAGCGTTCGGTGGGCTGTCACGTCCGGCTTAAAGCGATGCCCGTGACGGGGCTTCCTCCCTTGCTGCAGGTGTCTCTGGTGATACTTGACAGGAAGTTGGCCAGAGCGGTTTCCTAATCAGGGACATGAGAGGCGGAGGTGGGGATGTTCCAGTGTGAGGCCCAGCAGCAAGGCAGTACCTGCTGGGGGAGGAGCAGCTGGGATCCACAGCTTCAAAGGCATTGTTAGAGGCAGGCAGAAAAATAAGTCTTTTATTTATTGGGAGCTGATCCTAATGTTGGTCATAATTGGAGTAGGTGGCCGCCTGTATGGTTTGATTTGCGATGTGCCTGGGAGCCCTCCCTATCCTCTCTAGCGTGTGCACGACTATTGGAAGTCCCCCTTAGCAATTCTTTCTTTTGGGACAAGATATGATTCCCTATTAAAATGCAAACACTCATGAGAGAAAGAACACATTAAGCTTATAATCATTCACCTTGATATGTATTTAAGTATCAGATCATTTCCAAACAGAATCTCCTAAAGACCAATTTCGACAGGACTAGGGTGAGAGTGGAGTGGGGAAGGTGGAGAGGAAAAGCCAGCTTTCCACCAGAAGCTCATTCTGTGGAAAACCTGTGTCCCCGGGTAGCAGAAGGTACTTGTTGGGAGGAGGACTCAACAGCAGAAAGGGTAAATCCGTGCTCGCCTTCTGCATCATATCGACTGGGACAAGTCCTGCGGTCAGTTCTCAGTCCCCGCACATCATGCCCACTGCTGCTAGCTGGTCCGAGATGCCCCCTGAGGTGGATGCCTGGGCTGACTCTCTATTCATCTTTCTTTCCTGACCTAGCTGCCCTCTGCCTGGGGCAGAACAGTCCACACACATCCAAACAACTTGGCATCTCCATTTCATTTGGAGCCCTGAGTCAATCTCCAACTTGCTTCACACCACTGATGGTCCGGCAGGAGTCTGGGTCTGCAGACGATCAGACTGCAGGCAGAGCCCTTTTCCCAAAACGTGGCAGGCAGAATATTGGCCCCTGATAAGCTTGTGGCATCCTCATTCCCAACCTGTGAATAGTCACTTTATCTGGCGTAAGACTCTGCAGATGTAATCAAGTTATGGATCTTGAGATGGGAAGATGGGGAAGATGGGAAGATTATCTTGGATTGTCTGGGTTGGCCGGTGTGATCACAAGGGTCCTTAAAAGCAGAACATTTTTCCCAGCTGCTGTTCGAGCCATGATGATGGAAGGAGGGGTCTGAGACCTGAGAGGCTGCTGGCCTTGAGGATGGAGGAAGAGGACCACCAGCCAAGGAATGTAGAAAAAAGGATTCTCCCCATAGAGTTTTCTAGAAAGGAATGCTGCCCTGCTGACAACTTGGTTTTTAGCCCAGTGAGGCTTGTGTTGCATTTCTGGCCCCCTGAACTGTACACTGATAAATCTGCATTGTTTTCCAGCCTTGAGCGTGCGGTGGTTTGTAAGGGGAGCAACGCCCTTGTGAAGACTGAGATGAGTTAGTCCCTCCATGTCCTCATCTCTTCCAAAGTAAAGACGGGCCATGTCCTCCCTCTTAGACATTCATTCCCATTTAGCTCTCTACTTCCTTGTCCAACTCATACAGCGAGTGTTTCTACACTACCCTCTGAAACACCTTTCAGTGAATACTAATTGATACTATTGAGCATTTATTTTAATGTATTACCTTATTTGTATTTCCTACATTTTAAAGCACTGCAGTCTCACCAGATGGAAACGAAGGCTCAGAGAGCTAGAAGGAACTTGGCCAAACCAGTCAGCCTCGGGCGGTGAAGGTGAGGTTCAAATCAGACCCGCGGTCCGTGTTGGCAAACTCCCTTCAGGGCTGCCCAATGGACCTATCGCAGAATAATAGCAAAGGGTATAAATGCGTGCTAGGTGTGTAGGGGCCAAGGGCAGGCTGCCCCAATGTGCCACTTTGGCATATTACTCTGAATTAAAGCATTGGAGAAGCAGCCTGTGCGCGAGGAACCCTCCTCTGTCCCTGCCCCTGCCCCGGAACCAGGGAATAAATCTTCCATGGGAAAGGCTGCCCTATACCTGGAGGTGGAAAGATGTCTTTATCACTAGAGATAGGGAATTCAGAACCAAGGAGTTTGCATAAATAAATCCTGTTAATTTTTAACCAATTTACTACCCCAGCCCCAATGCTGTTCAGAACTAGTAGCCTATGAAAGCTCCCACAGGTGAGGTGTCGTTGTTCTGTCAATTGCTCACAGATTTACTGTCTCTCTGTCTAAAACGTAAAACAACTGCCTGCCTTGGTCACGTCTTTGGGTCTCAATTTCATTACTGGGCCTCTTTGTGCACAGAAGTGAACTTTGGTTTTTGCCTCCTGCTAAGCTGTCTCACACCGATCTGACTCTTAGCCAGAAGAACCTTGCAGGCTAACGGAAACTGCTTCTCCCATCAGGTCGTAAGTGGATCTGGGGCCTGTCGCCCAGTTCCAGTTGTTTCCTCACTGCTCTCTGCCGAGGGCCAGGTGCCCACTTTGCAGATTCTCCTCCACTCTGCACCTACTGTCCTCTTGGGCTTTTACGTCTGTGTAGTGGATCCATCTTGTGCCCTTGCTTCATAATCCTCTCCTCTGGCCTTAATCCTCCCCCTCATCACTAACCTGCTCAAGACAGATCCATTGCTGAAGGGCCAGCCCTCCCTCTCTGCCCGCTGCATGGCCCTCTCTCCTTCCAGCCCACCCCCTCTCAGCCCTAAACATCTGCTCTCCCAGAACGCCTTCGATTCCTTGCCCTCCCTTCTTTCCAAGTGGACAGCCCCACCCAGGCTGTGCTAGGTGCACATTAGAATCGTCTCTCACCCCAAACTGTTAAGCACATCAACTCGGAGGGTGTTAAACCCTCCCCACGCGATTCTGATGTTGAGAACATTGCTCACAGGTAAGCTGGACCCTTGAGGGTCCCCTCAGCCTCCCCAAATGTCCTGAGGTCGTTTCCTACAAAAAGCTTCCGGGGTGCCTGGAAACAGGCTAGAGAACTAAAGGAAGGTGAAGACACGCCTCCCCTCCTGCTTTCATCTCCATTTCCTTTTGTGCTTCTGCTTCAATCTTTCGCTGCAGGCTTTTTTTCTTCTTCTTCTTCCTGTTTTCCAGTTACTGTGGGAAGAAGTGGTCACCGCCAGTAACTTCTGAATTTACAGTTTGACAGGAGGCAGACCGGGGTGGGAAATTATAGATTCAGCTTTAAATTCCTCATTGGCGGCTTCTGACACCCCGAGGCTGGATCAGGACCAGTTGCCCCGGGACCAGTCAACAGGTGACCCGTGAAGGTGTGGCCCTGTGGCAAAAACGCGGCTTCCCCTCAGATGACTCACGTCCCCACATTCATGAAATAGACAGGATAGATAGCCTGTGGTTCTCAGAGAGCTGGAGGACTGGGGGAGCCCCGCACAAAAACGGCAAGGGTGCTGACCATCTTGAGGAAATAGACCCCGATGAGGAAAGTGATACAATGGCAAATGTTGTTTTACAGTGTCACTGGGTCCCTGCTGGGATTCACAGTCTTTCAATTCACGTGTAGTCAGTAGTTTCTCAGCCGCCTAAGCTGAGTTGCCAAACCTTCCCACAATCTCTCTGGCGCCTCTTGCTCCACAGAAAAAGCAGAAACTACTGTCACAAAGTCCCGCAACTCCGTAGAGACCGACCTACACCCACACTTCCCATCTCACGCACCTTCTCCTGTCCCTTCCTGCTCTCGGTTTGTACCACTCCACCTGTAACAGTATATAGGGTCCCTGGGGAAGTGTCTCCTGTAAACCTCCCTACAGCCTAGCTCTCTCTTCGTCATGATTCCTGCAGATTTTAATTTCCTGTTTCATCCTCTATACATTCCATCCAGCGTCTGCCTGCCCCACCCCTTCCAACACCAATTCCCAGTAACCTGTCCAGATAAGGTCACCAATGACCTCCTAATTGCTAAACTCAATGGGTATTTCCAGCCTTTGTCTTAATGCGCCTCTCTGCTGCCTTTGACACGATCTTCTAAATATGTTTCAAATAATTTCTTTTTCCTCTGTCCCTAAGGCCATACCAGGACCTCTTCAAATCTTCCCTGAACTCTTGTAATAGTGTCTTTAATGGTTTCACTGCCTATACTTTTACCCAACTCCTCTACAGCTATTGAAGTTATTTTTCTAAAACAAGATCTGTTCCCATTAAAAATCCTTCCATCGCTCTCCATAGCCAAGAAATGGGTTGGAAATCCTTAGCATGGCATCTAAGGCCTTTTATGTTGTGGACTCCCCCAACCTTTCCAGCCACATCTTCTACCCCTCTTCTCTCTGCCTGCTGTGCCCACGCATACCTTGCTGCTTGGAGCTCCCTACATGCACACCCTTGCACATGCTACACACCCAGCCAACTCCCTGCCCTGGCAGAGTTCTCTAAGTCTCAGCTTAAAGACCTCCTCTTTAAACTTAAAGCCTTTCCTGACTGCTCCAGGCAGAGTCCATTGTTCTCCATTCTTGATTCCCATGGCCCACCCACCCCGGTAGGTTTCTCACTGTAGGGCTTCTTACATTGCATATTTATGATTTCTTTCCATGTTAGCTTTTCCTACAAGATCACAAGCTCCTTAAGGGCAAAGGAGGGGGTTTAATCATTCTTAGTAATTAAGTAATAAGTGAGTGAATAAACAGGAAAGGGGTAATCCGTAGAGACTGTACTGGAAAGTTGATGAGGCTAGCCAACGCTAGTTGACATAGAAGACCCGGACCCAAACCCGGACTATCTACCTCTGCACTTGAGATCCTGTATTGGTATTTAACCTGTTGCTTCTGTTGCATATTCGTTGATTCAAGTCATGTTTACACCTGTTTCCTTTGATAGCTCAGATTAAGATATTACTCAGCTCCTTCTGGTTTCCACCTTTTAATTTTTCTCCTTAAAATCCAATTTCAAAAAGCAAGTTGAGGAGTTCAGGCACTGAAAGATCTTCATTGATTTATTTTGCCTTCCTTACTTATTAATGGGACCACTTACACCTTGATATTTCCTTTTTTTTACTCTGATGTATTTGTAAAAGTTCTGCCCCTTCCATTCAATCTCTGTGCATTAGATTACCCCAGCCTCTGGCTTTCCTTCTCCACCTTTTCCTTTCCATCCATTCTGACTCTAGTTCAGAAAGTTTTATGTCTCCTTCCTGAAATTTCTAGGTCCAGCAAAATTTTCGGATGATTTTACATCTTCCTGATAATCCCTGAGGAAGTCCTGCTGCCAAGTTCTGCAGTGTTTGCACCTTGCCCTCTTTATGTCTCTGGCTCCTGGTTAGCCTAGTGGTTAAGAGGATGAGCTTGGAGCTGAGCTGCTGGAGTTCAAATCTCAGCTCTACCAATTATTCACTGTGACCTTTCTCAGGTTCCTTAAACTCTTGTACTTTAGTTTCCTCTTCTGCAAATGGGCTTAATCCTCATACTTACTTGACAGCTATGCCCTTTATGGGAGAGTGCCCAGCACAGAGTACGTGCCCTGGGGGTATTTATTGTCTCTTGTTTCACCTTCACCTCCTCCCTCTGATCAGTGAATATAAAGCATTCAGAATAGATTCCTCTGAGCAGAACACTTTTCTAGACACTATAATGAAGGATGAAGGATTAACAGGGGAATAAAGAAAAGCCAGACCCTATTTACAAACCTTGGGGATCATAACAACAGATTAATGGAAAGGACCTTTTATCATGTGCTCAGAGGGCAGGGCGATGCAGTAGGTACTTTAGCTTATCAGATATCATTTCTTCCTTCAGGCAATTGTTGAAGGTTGAAATCATGGCTCCATATTTTGTAGAGGAAGAAACTGGACTATAGTGAGGTGGAGGTTTTAGACTAAAGTCACATAGCAGTAGGCAGTAGCAGTGGAACAGGACACCAGGATGGCCTGGCTGTAAAGCCCATGCCCTTAACCACACGGCTACACTCTGTCCCAAATAAAAGAGTGTTGCTGTCATTCTGTGATAGGATCTGAGAGGACAGCAAGGAGCTGGAGCTGGCGTACCGTTGTTCAGTGAGGATGAGAGGTAGGAGGTCTGGGTGATGGTGACTGCGGAACTGACATAAATATGTAACGACTACAGTTTTTGTTTTTGTTTTATGCAAGGAGTGGGTGCAGCGGAAGACAGCCCACACAGGGTATAGTAGCAGCTCGTGAGTGTTTGTTGGGTGAGTGCACGAATGCTTCGGAAAATAGCCAGGGTCAGGCCATGACAGTTCTCTGGGAGCTCTCCTTGGAGGGGGGCTGTGGTGGGAAACAGGACAGGGGGCCCAGGGGCAGTCGGTCCTCTGGTTCAGAGTGTGTGAAGGACAACACGTGGTGGGGACGTGGGGAGGGGCTGGAGCTGGACGGGGGAGACGGCCAGAGGGACCTGATGGGGGATGTGTGCTATGACTGGCTCGGGAGGCGTGGAGCGAGGCCACCCCCTCCACCTCCTTCCCGGTGAAGGTGGGCTCTGGGCAGTCTCACTGATCCTCATGTCTGCCCCATGAAGTCTGGGGTGAACGCCGAGGGGCAGGTGGCTAGCCCACGCACAGGGGCATGTCTCATCTGCCCAGGATTCACAGCGACTCATGGGAGTTGGCCCTGCTGTCTAAACCCTTAAGCCCTTCTGGAATCCAAACTCCTTGCTGTGGCCTGAAAACCTTTCTGGACTCTGACCTGGGACTCTTTTCTCCATAAGCCTCCTTTCTGTTCCTCAGGTGTAGAGAAGCTCATTTTTGCCCCAGGTATTTGCATTTGCTGTCCTGTCTGCTTAAAGTTGTTTTCTCTGGCTCCTAGAAGGGTTGGCTCCTTCGGGTAAGTCAATGCTTAGCTCCAGCTCCTCCTTCCTGGTGGCTCCCCTCACTGCCCCATCTCACAGTCACCTGCCAAGTAGTCATCTTCATCATACCTCCCTGTTTTATTTTATTTATAGTATTGACTATTACTCAAAGAATTTGCTTTGTTTGTCTCCTTGCTTAATCTGCCTTCTGCACAAACCTAAGCTCTAGGGGAGCAGGAACTGAATCTGATGTGCTCATGGTCACAGCCCCTGCCTTAGGGGTAGTAGACCAGCACACAGTAGGTGCTCAATGAATATCTTTGGAACAAATGAATGAATCTGAAATCACTCTTAATGTACTGAACTTAGCTTTGTATGAACACTCAGCCTCTATCACCACTAAATTTCCCTGGTTTCTGGTTCAAAATACTAGCATGCAGTTTTATAACTATGAAACATTGGAAGTTAGTCGAATGCAATGCCAGGAATAGAGCCGGATATCTCAACATCAAAGAAGGGGGAGTAACCCACATGACTTTAAAATACTACAATGTGACTTACTGCAAAGTGAAAAAAGCAGCATACCGAGCAGCATTTTTACAAATAGTATGTTTTCTTATTTCTCCATTTAGTAAAGAGACAAGCCAACCTCATGCTTGTTTGGGGCTCAGCTCAAAACAGAATCCGTGAGGGAAATTCAATCCTGCCTCTTCATTTGGAAATGGTCCTATGGAGAATATCCTGTTCTTGTTTTTACTGGTTAGAACACATTTAGTTCTCTCCAGAAGCAGCTGTACTGTCTCTCTCTTTTTTCTTATTTTAAGGAAACACGATCAGCTCTGACAGTGTTCCTTAGATGTCTTCATTGAGGTGCTATCGCCAGGAAGGTTTATTCCTCCTCATGATTTTAGCTTCTACACTGCTTCAGAGCGATTCCCTTACTTACCTTTCCTGCTCTGACTCTTCGTTCTTTTTCTAGTTCCATTTCTTCTGTTGCTTCCAGGACATCTTTATTTTGATGTCCTGCCTGTCCTCGAAACTTAACATACCAAAATAGCCCAATATCTAACAGCCAGAAACAATACTACCTCTCAGATTCCCAAATGAGCTTCAGAAGCTCCACTTAATGTGTCAGTCCCTGAGAAACACCACCTTGGGGTTACCTTGGACCCCCTTTCCTGTGTGAGCATCTAAGGAACAGCATCAAAGATCTCTCATCTTCTGTGGGGCTGGAGGAGCCCCTAAGGTTCTCCCGGCGTTCCTTGGGTCTTGGGCAGGGGGCAGTTGTCTGCAGAGGGCCTCCAGGGTCCCTGTTATTTCACTGGGAGCTCTGTGGCATGTGTCCGCCTTGCCCCCAGACCATTACACAGTTTTAGCCTCTGAAGCTGGACTGCTAAAGAGAATGCTTCTTGTGTCAATGCCATACTGCTCCAGGCCCATTCTCCTCAGTGGGAGAGTCTTATCTTTTCCTCCCAAAGTAGCAGGTCTGCCATTAATGGAAATGCTGCCCTAGGATTTCTTGGCAGGCCCTTCTCTGCCTTAGGGGTGTGTCAGTGACCCCTCGGCCTGTGGTCCTAACCTCCCCCAGCCTTCATGTTTCTGGGGGCCCTCAAAACCAGATATACACTTTGAGCTTATAGCTTCTGAAATACTTTGCTTTTAAAACAATTTCTTTAAACTCAACAATGCTTGCAAAAATTCCTTTAAAATAACCACTTTTCACTAACATATCAGGGACAGGGTTAGGTTGTCTCTTTCATCCCAAAAATACATGGTATGGGCACTGAGCTACAGCCTGGATGGTCCAGATGGACATGAAGCCTCCAGTTTTGAGGAAGACAGGCATCAATCAAATAATCACATAAGGATATGTCCTTAAAATAGTGACTATTACTAAGCAAGGAAAAAAACAGGTTGCTATGAGAGAAAATAACTCATGTGATTGATCTTATTTAGAATGCAGAGCTAGGAACTCCCTGAGGAAGTGATTTCAAGCTGAAACCTGAAAATTGAGTAGGGGCCAGAGAAGCAAAACCATGGGAGTGTGCGGACCGTTCACCAGGTAGAAGAAACTGCATGCAAAAGATTCGCAGAGGAATGAACTTATGTCTGTGGTGGAACCTCTAACGAAGGCCAGGGCTGCTGGTGCAGAGTGAATCAGTCGGTAAGAATGTTAGATGGGAGGGAGGCTACAGAGATGGTCAAAGGGACTTTGTAAACCATGTTTGGAATTTATATTCTAATGCTAAGAAAGTGAAAAAGAAAGGAAGGAAGGAAGGAAGGAAGGAAAGGAGGGAGGGAGGGAGGGAGGAAGGAAGGGAAGGAGGAATAGATGCTATTTAAGCAGAGGATCAGTTAATGATCATATTTATAATCTGAAAACCATCTTTCTGGAGAGTGGGCTGGAAGCAGTAGAGTGTGGAATCAGGGAGACCAGTTCAGAGGTGGTAGAGATGGGGAAACATGGAATGATTCAAGAGTGTGGGTAAAATTGTAACATTTCCATAATACCTAGCCTGGCTTTAGTGATTTGCATATCCTCAGGGGTGGAGAGAAGTTCATCTCCATGTCAATGGGTGATTACCTGGGCAACGTAGGGCAGGTCTGAACCTGAGAGTTTAAGGGGAGGGGCTGGCTTGCTTGCTTCTCCTGGAGCAGAGGAGAGAGATGGCCCTGGACTACAGTTTGTAAGCAATAAACGGGTTTTAAACTTTATTTCTCCCTTTGACTGATTTCAATTTTTAGAGGTATTTTGCCCTGGGATTTCCTTTCCCTGGACTTACAAAGAGATATTTTTGGATATAAGCATGTGAGTCTTCAGTGTTAGATTAAATGTATGGAACACAAGATGGTGATATCAACATAAGCCTTGAGTGCTTGGTTATAGAGAGAGGTCCTTTAGTGATATTGGTTAAGATTTGGAGAGGAACAGGCTAAGGGTTTGGGGCAGGTTGGGTTTGTGATGTCTTGACCACCAAAGGGAGATGTCATGTTGACCAATTGTTATGTAGATCTGGGAGGAAACAAACATTTGGGGACATTGGCATAAAGGTGGTATTTAAAACCATGGGAGTGGATGAGACTGCCAGGGAAGAGAGGAGAGGAGAGAAGGCTGTGAGCATCTAGCTTGTCCTTATCTACCTGATACTATTAACTGGTCAGTTTGTCAATAGATCAACAATTTCTTATTGACTTGAATTGTCTGCTTAATTGGACTGACCCACTCATGTGGTAGCCCTAGGCACTCCTCATATAGATACGGCTGGATGAATAAACATTTTCCCATCCTTTCTTGGAAATCACCTCCCAAAGCAGCACAGAGAAAGAAAATTAATTCGAAGACCACCCCCTCAATGACTTTTTTGGATGAAACTAGAAGAAAGATGCAGTCCCTGGACCCCAAAATATATGAAAGAACTGCTGAAAGGAGCTGAAATGTAGCAGAAGCCATGTGGAAAAAGTGGAGAGAAGAAACTCAGAGGCTAAAGAGAAGGCCCAGTGCTATCAGCTCTCAGGAAGTGCCAGAAGGAAATATTTCTCTATGGCAATAGGCTCTTCCCCAGAAGATAAATCTGTTTCTTCTCTCTGGACCTGGTTTGGTTCAGAGACGCAGAAGAGACAGGACCTTACAAAAACTCACACAGACATGCTATATTGAAAGGGAGCCTCCATCTCTGTGGCAGAAGAGAAGAAAAATCTTTGAGTTTTAAACCCTGCCAACTAGAAGATTACCCCAACGTCTGTTGCACCTATGGGAAACTCCTGGATAGAGTTGTTCCAGGACAATCGAACTCTTTCAATAATGAGCAATAAAATAAGTTAGCAGAACATTGATAAGAAGATACTGAAAGAAAATAGGAGAAATGAGTAGGAATAGAAAGAAGACCTATCCAAACATTTTGCTGTGAATTTCTTTAAAAAAATGAAATGAAATACATAAAATGAAATAAAACATGAAATAATTAGGAAGGAAGACCCCCAAAAGAAAAATGTGGGATATGAGGAAACGTATGGCAAGGAGGAGGAGCTGACAGAAAAGATGTAGAAGAAAAAGCAAACATTGCAAAAATGAAGGCAAGACTGGAAGAAGCTTAAAAACGGACACCATAGAACACATAGCAAGGAACCCAGAACAATAGAAGGCAGAGATGTTAACAAAATAAATGGAAACAAAATGGGAGTTTAAAAGGAATAAAGAGAAAAAAAGATGTAAGGGAGACAAAGGGCAAGCCAAAATTCACAAAACTGGAATCTCCAAAGACAAAAACCCAGACCATGAAACTTTGAAAAACTGAAAACGGAACATAAAGTAATAGGACAAACTAAGATGGCTGCAACCATCAGTACAAATGAGCTTAACTCTCCCCCTAAAAGAAAGTATTTCCAGCTTCACTGAAAAAGAAAAACCTATCTTTGGACAAGAGACAGTCCTAAAGTGAATTGAAAATAAACAAATGAGCAAAAATACACTGGGCAAATGAAAACAATAAGAAAGCAGGTGCTGAGCTGTTAACGTCAGCTGAGGTAGAATGCAGGCTGAAGGGCAGTTGAGTCAGAGAAGGGATTTTCTGATACTAGTGTGCACTAGCGCATAATGAAGATGTCACAGTCGCCTTAGCTGTACACCAAGTCACATAGCATCACTGTTCAGAAGTAGCAGAAAATAAGGGGGGAAAAGATGGAAACACTCTAAAAGAGGACACATTACGGGTTTCTCTGTTGGGCAAAGGTGAAGAAGAATGGCAAAATAAAGCTAAAACTTAAAACCAAAAATTTAAAAATTCCATTAGAAATTTTGAGACTTGCTCTGTAACAGGTCTCTTGGGTCAATGTAGAAAGGAAAACTCAAGTTAGAAAGCCTTGATAATTAAAGTGTTATAGATTGGAATCTAACAGATACAGCAAAGCAGTGCTCAGAAGAAACTTTATGGCCACAAATATATAGACCGATCAGAAAGTAAGACTAAAAATGAACCCATTAGTGAGCGGTAGCTGGTAGTCCCGTGAATACACATGCTCGGTCTCTTTCCCAACTAGATGGTTGTCAAGTCCAGTGTAAGCACGGAAGTGAGATCCAGTTTCGCTGTGTAAATGCACAGGTGCATGATTTTCCTTGTGAAATATTTGACAGTCTATCTTCCGCCACTTTTTGGAGATACAGGTTTAGGATTAAAGGAAGGGTTAGTTAAACACTTCTCTTCTACTCTCTTCTTCAGATGAATGTAGATGGGGAGGGAAAGGGCTGTATGGGTCAGGAGAGATGGAACAGCCACGATAGGATAATTTGAGGGAGGTTTATTTGTGCAGGAGTCAGGAAGGGCCATGACTGTCAACCTTGGCTGACATTGGAATCACCTGGAGAGCTATTTAAAAATATCAGGGTCCCTGATTCCCTGGTCTTTCCTTTCATAGCACTTTATAACAATTTGTGTGTTTTTTTTTAATCAATATCTTCCTTGAGACTTTAAGTTTCATGAGAACAGAAACTCTCCCATTTGCACCCCCAGTGTCTAGTTCAGTACCCACTCGGTCACTCCAGAACTTTTAATTTAATTGGCCTTCAGTGAAGCCCATAAACTGGTATTTAAGGAACTCCTGGGATTCTAAGGCACAGCAGGGTTGGGGACCACAGTGTAGGAGGTCCTACAGGGAGACTGCAGGGACCTGGGGCCAACCACAGGCTGCCTGTTGCCACCATCAAGCTCAAAGGGGTCAGTAGATGGAATGGTCACCGGAACCTGGATGTGTAGAGCAGGTGACCTTGAGAAGAGCAGCAACCTTTGATTAAGAGCAAGACCAAACAGAGGTGACATGGCAGTCCTGGAGAAAGATGGCACTCCCATCATGGAACACACCCTGTTTGATTTGCCCAGCTGTGTAGATACACGTGTGCTTGCACCCATCCTCATATTTAACATGCAGCTGTAGCTACGGTGCAACTCCAGAGTTAACTACCCTTGTCTCCATGCAGCTACAGTGGCTAAGGCAGTGGTCCTCAAGGGAAGCCTGCACCCTGAGGTCTTGCCACACACAGACTGATGGGCCCCACCCCCAGGGTTTCTGATTCAGGAGGGCTGGCATGGGGCATTTTTAATGAACTTCCTGCTGATGAAGAAGCTGCTGCTCTGAGACTACACCGCTAACGTCTGAAGGCATCTCTCTTCCAGTCTGGCCCTTGGTCACTCATTCTCCTGCCTCTGTAAACGCTGCTCACTCGCACTCTGGTAAGCTGCGTTAGCCTCGTATGCCAACTGCAGAGTAGCCTCCGCACCATTCGCTGCAACTGCCCTGAGTTCTGATGTTTGCAGTACAGGGTGTTAACATCTGAACTTCTTTTACTCTGCTTGGTCCTATGCCTGTTAGTTACTGCAAGGATCCATTCATTACCAGAGGGTAAGAAGGTGTAGTCTTCTCCATGTATATCAGATTTTGCCAATTGCAGCTGATGACCAGCCACAGGGTTGATAATTTCCTCTCCTCCAGCTCTTGATTGACTTGTGTATGGCATTAGCTCCAGTCTGGCCAAGAAGCAAGTTCCGGCTCTATCATTGACTGGCTATGGAACATTGGAGAAATGATTTGGACAATTTTCTCATTGGCAAAAGATGGGCATTAATGCCTTCAAAGGGTTGTCATGAGGCTACAGTAGGATATGATATGCAAGAGAAAAAATGCCTGGCTCAATGAACATTAGCTAATAATGAATCAAAAAAATAATTTATTTTGACAAAAAAAAAAGTAATAACTTTCAGGGTGAATGTTAGGTGAAACAATGTTCCTTTCCTGCTCAGAATTAGTTTCCTTTTGGGCAATGGTTCTCAAACTATGTTCCCGAAGGCAGTGGGGCTTAGCATTCAAGGACTCAGAGAGTAAAGTTGGCATTAGAATCTGGGCTCTGCCCTTGACTAGCTGTGCAACTTTACCGTGTAACTTAACTGTCGTTTCAGTATCTGCAAAGTGAGGGGACAGAACCTTCCTCAGAAAGTTGAGGATTAGTTAACAAGTGCATGTATAGGGTTCAGCCCACTACTTGGCATTTGATAAGCACACAATAAATGTCAACTATCACTAGGTTCTGGAGAACAATGGACTCTGGTGAACTAGACCTAGGATTTGTGCTTCAAAAATAATAAATGTGAATAATAAAAGATTCATAAACAGAATGTTTTCAATTTTGCTTTTCCTTCATTAATCTTTGTTTGAATTTTCAGTGATGGCTGGAGTCTTCCTTCAAATGAGTGCAGAAAGAAAAATGGTGCTTATTCTAATAGCTTTTCTTTGTCTCAGACTCTACACGTGGAGTGTCTTCTGGGTGGGCTGGGTGGGGAATTTTAACTTTATTGAGAGGGGCATCCTGCTACGTCTTTCATAAATTCTGCCTCATGTACATCTCACAGCCACACTATAAGGCCGATATTTCAGTCAACATTGAAGAGCTAGAAAGTTGGGCACGTATCATCTATCCTCTAACAAACTGTTCCACGTTAATCTGATAGAATAAAAAAGTATGAATGCTTTCCTGTGTCCCAGTATCCGTTTTCATTTGGTCCCTCTGAGTGAACACGTTGAGAATTACTGTTTCATTACTTTCATGTCATGCCATTAAATAGCCCATCACAGAGATGGGGCCTGGAGTTTTGCTGTTACATTTCTCTACTTAGCGGTGGTCTACACACATGCATGCGCACACACCCACACTCTACAGATGTATACACACCCACACACAGGCGTGTACACCCTCCTAAATTTATTCATATGAAGTGACAAGGAAACTTTAAGAGTACATAAGTGAGTACACTGTTTCCTTTACCTGCCCTATCTTGCTTTCAGCACAGTTAAATTTGGTCTGCTACTTGCTTAGCACAAGGCTCGATATATTCTTATTGAACAAGAGGAAATGATCCTGAATTCTCCGACACCCATGCAGTAGGCCAACAGTTGTATCTATCCAGGTTTCTCCCCTTCCTAGTGAGACAGGGACCGTGGGTACAGTCAGAGTAGGGGGAGGGCCTCCGGAAAAAGCAAGGCAGGATATTTGCAGTCAGAGCAATGTAACTACATGCAAGGAAACCCCCTACCAAAACGCTGTGTTAAACATTCAGCTCTAGAGTCATTCTTCAGTGAATCAGTTAATATACCCCAGATAAAGAAGACTAGCACATGTTTATATTATGCTAATCATTTATAATCATGTGTAAGATTCACTTTAACATGCGAAAAGGCTCATGCCTATGTGCTGTCTTTCCTCCTTTAAATCTGATGAAGTGATTTTGCAAACTGGGCAAACTAATTTAGCATGCAGGCCCAGCCATAAACAACACAGTAAAAGGCAAGAAGGATTCCACCTTAAAGGTAAGATTGCATTTTAATACTGAAGAAGTTAAGACATTAGAAATTCTTAACTTACTCTTTAGCAAACAATACCTCAGCCCACCTTGGGGTCTGAGCAGGTGGCCTTGTTTCATATGCCCCCAGACCAAGATGCTGGTATCTCAGGGAGAAATCATCAGAGCAAGAAGTTGCTTGGCTTAAGATAATTCTAAATGTTCAGGGACCACTTAATAAGTCCACACCCCTAAGCTTTTTTACATGTTCTCGAAAAATCCTCATCTGCCTATAAAACCCCTAGACAACGCACCACCCCGGACTCTCTTGTCCCTTCCTGGCGTGAGCCGGGAGCTCTGTCCTTTCACTTTATCTCTAAATAAAAGCCTGTACCTTGCTCTCCTACCTTGAGTTTGTGGAGCTCATTCTTCGGCTTTGTGAACAAGAACCCCCCCACCATCACCCCGCATCACCAACTAGTGTTCTCCTAGCAAATTATTTAGAGTCACTGACCTATGTCTCCACAATCTGACCACTCGCTCTTCCAGCTCACTGCTGAGCATTTTCCCATACAAGGCCGGTGGGCCTCCTTGCCAGGCCTCAGTAAGTCCAACCATTAGGACTAGGAGGGGGCTGGCCTCCTTTGTTTATGAGCTGTGAGCTTGAGGTCGTGACTTTCAACATATTTTCTCCACTCTGAATGGTGGGTGAAGTCAGTCCAGCTCCTGGTAAAGTGGCCTGGCAGCCCGGATGTGGCCTGAGGCTATGAAACGGGAGTTTGCCTGCAGGAGGGGTGGCTGCTCCTGCTCTCGCATAACGGAGCTGGTGGCCGTCTCCTGATAGGAATGGGCATCTGCACCACCCTGAATGGCGGGGTACGGGGGCGGTGCAAATGTATTTGCGCTGGTGAGCCTTGTAATCAACTTGTGTTTTGTGGTTTTAATCTTTCTTTAATCTGTAATGCTTAACGATTTACAGCGCCATTTTAGAATCAAGAAAAAAGCCAGACTGCCTAGCTCAATCGTATTTCTCTGGACAAAAACTGCAAGGAGGGTGTCTGCAGACGCTCCCCCACTGTCTCGCCATCTTTCTTCAGTGACTGTGTTCCCTCGTTGACCCAGGAGTCCCTGGGCATGGGAGAGCCATCTCCGTCACAGGGCCCCAAAGAAAACAAGCAATACACTACGTGGTATATATAAAACGAAGGGAGGAAAAGACCATCTTAGGTAAATACCAGACTACTTATTTTATGATTTTTTAAAATGTCATTTTTGCTTCAATATTGACTTTTTTTATGGAGGAGGAATTATAGATCCTGCAGCAGGGGCCACGGTTTCCTTTCCTCCGCACAGCTGGTCGAGGTAAGAATTGAAGTCATGGTAATTAGTTATGAGTTTCTTAGCACTGAAGACCAGACTGCTGAGAAAACTCCACGAGGTGACTGACCCCTCGGGGGCAAACAATACGCCTGGGAAAGAACCAGAATGGCCAGCAAAGAAGCACAAAACAACTTCCCCATCTTGTTGCTACAAACAGATGTTGCCGCAGGCACTGGCTTGCAAGAAGGAAACACAATACCATCTCTCATTTGTCTGACCAGGCTTCTCCTCCAAGAACTAACTGGTCTTGAGGCAGTTTATTTCAGGGTTGTACAGGCTGGTAAAAGGCAGTGGAATTGGAAGCTATCCTGGTGACCTGGGGGCTCAGACAGGATGCTGTGAGAAGCAAATGAGGTTGAGCTGAGGTCACGGGGAGACCCAGAGCCAGAGCTGAGGTCGCAGGGAAGGAGGGGGCGGCCAGACTTCTAAGAAGAGTTTCCGAGAAACTAGCTGGAGGGAGGTCATGGGAGGGGAAAGGGGAGAGAAAGTGAACCGAGTCAGCACCACTCCTGCCCTCACTCGTTATTTTGATTGTTTGCTTACAATCTACACAGAGAGATGCTGGCTGAAGGAAATGTAGACTGAATTAGGAAAATGCCATTTACATAGAGAAAAAAGAAGTTAATCCAGGCCAGGGGGTTAGGATCTAGTGGAGGGAAAAGATCTCTTTGTTTTGTTTGGGAAAGGGTGTTTGTTTTTTTAAAACCGAATTACGTGAACTAACTTGCTGTGTTTTCCAACTTGCTTGTGTAAGTGAGTCTACTATTGTCATTTAAAGGTGCATTCTGCCCAAAACACATATTACTCCAGTAAAAGTTAAAGGCATATAGTGCCACAAGTGAACAATTAGTTATATCTTGCGTTTGCTGCCCTCCATCTTCCTTAATCCAACTGCTTCCCTAACAGCGAGTCACTCTGTGTGCTAGCAGCCTTGCTGAGAACAGCTAACGTTCAGGGAAAACCTATTGTCTGCTGACACTACGTTTGTAACAGTCCTACTAGCCGATGCTTATATCGTACATCTAGGCATCAGGAAAATTTTAAAAGGTTTACATCTCTTACATCACTGGACTCCACAACAACCCTCTAATGTGGGTACTATTATTACCTTCTCTTTACAGGTGAGAAAACAGGGGCTCAGTGAGGTTAAGTGAGTTGTCTCAAAGTTATGTAGCTAGTGGATGACAGAACAAGTGTTTAAGCCAGACGGTCTGGTTTCAGAGTCTGGGCTCTGAATGGCAACACTAATTTCATTTCATCCTAATAAAGCTCTCTGAAGTAGGTAGCTACTCTTGTCATCATTTCCCTTTTATGTATAAAGAGGTTGAAATTTGGAGATGAAATAATTTAATCAAGTTTACGAAGTAACTGGGAGAGTCAGGATTCAAATCCAAGGCTGTTTAAATCCCATTTTACCCAGAGGCAGAGCTGTTGGTTGGTGGCTTCAGACCTACGCTTTTCAAACATTAATGTACACGCGAATCATCTGGAGATCTCGTTAAATAGAGGTTCTGATTCCATAGGCCCAGAGAGGGGTCCACGATCCTGCATTTCCACCAAGCTCCCGGGTGATACCGCTGGACCAGAGACAGTCTGCGTGGTAAGGCTTTCACAGTGGGGGCCCAGAAACAGCAAGTGTTTCTCCTTTCTTCGCCTGCGCCCACACTGTATCTTGACCAGGGAGTGTCTCTACGAGTAGCAGCCTGGAGGTGACAAATTTAGCTTGGGATTCTGCAATTTAAAGTAAAACTCACCATTTTCTTTCCTGAAGCAACATGGAGACCCTTTGAGATTCAGGGAGTTTCTTTCACATGTATAACCAATTATACTCTTTAATTTACTGAAATCCATGTAGTTATCAAATTCATCCTAAATGTCATCACTTTCTCCATAAAACATCTCTTTAAATTTTTTTTACATACATTTCCTCGTGATTTGCATTAATGTCCTTTTGTTCTGATCTACCTAATAAACTCAAATTGATCGTCACCCAAAAATTCATAAGACATACTGAGTTTAATACTTCAGTCAGATTACTTCTTAATCACCTACTTGTAGGGGCTAAATATGGAATCCCACTTTGTTCATTTCTCTACAATCAGAAGATCTTCCACTTAGTTCATTATTTTGAATTTCCTGCCTTTCTTTTTTTACCCTTCAACTTAGCCCTTTCCTTTCTTTTCCCTTTAAACTTCATAACTAGATTCTGAATCTCAAATCTGTGTGTCAACAGTGGCTTGCCCAACCCCCTAGAAGGCTATAGTACAATATCCTGGAATTTATGTGTTATGCCAAGCCCCCTTGTCAGCCTCACTTCTGCTGCCAACCAAGTTGAAAATCGAAATGCTGGCTCCGTCTGTAGAGTCAGACCCTCTTTTTCCGTTGTGTTAACTAATTCATTACTAACCTTAGCTTGAGTGTTTTGCGTACCCGAGAGCCCCTCATACTGAAGGATTTAAATTTCTCCTACAATCTCTTTATTCTTTCCCTTCATTGATCAAACTTACTCAGGGCAACAATTACCCCCCTCTGGTTGCTAATATTCTCCCCCTTTCATGATACCCTCAAACACAGCTCACAGGAATGCTGCAATTCTTTGTTAATGGAAAACATGCAAACTGTATGAGTCTTTCCAGTGGAAAACTGGATGCAAAAGCCAAGTGAGATAAATTGCATTACTTGACCCACCCTGGGACCGTTTAAACAGTGTTACGTATTAATGCACTGCCAAGTCTCAAGAGGATGGGAAGATCCTCATCAGAGCCCAAAGCAGTTATTGAAAGAGGGAGACCGTTCTCACCACACACAGAAGCCGTCCTGCTGGTAATCACTGATGGACCTCTCATGAGAAATACTCAAAAACATTCAAGTGGGGAAAAAAATAACAGACAATGTCGACCAGGGTCACTGTGACCAGGCACCCCTTCTATGTACCATCTAGTTAATGCATTCTTGATCTTTGCTAATAGCCACACATTTCACTTTATAATCACACCTAGTCTATGAGTAATCATACTTGAAATTATTACTCTTGCTATTTTGTATGTCTTACTATATTCTGTCACCTAGAAATATAGTCTCAACACAGTTTATTTTTATGTTTGAATTTTAGCCATTTGAGAGAGTTTCTTTTGGTTTTGCCTACACAGAAGGGACGGCAGTACTTTAAAACGGTCTCAGACGAAAGCCCCAGGGTTTTCATCCATCCAGGATACTAAGAGAGGTATTTCTGGAATAATTTTGCTTATTTTTGTCCACTGAATTTTGTCTCCTATAGGTGTAATGTTGTCAATTCCTGACTCGGCTTTTCCTGGACTTTGGATTTCAGACTGACCTTGGAAAAGTTCTGCCCTTAAGTAGGGAACTCCCAAAACTAATAGCTTGTCTCCTCGTCCAAGCGCTGACTTCTCTGGACTGCAAGGCAAACGTCACCATGCGGACCTCAGAGCTTAATGATCATGTCCCTGGACTTGGCTGTCTGCCCAGGCTTAGTGATCACTTTCGGTTCAACAGCTCGATTATCTTAATAGTGATGTATAATGTTAACATATAATATAAATAATAATAGAAGAATGAAAAGCCCCACCCACCCAGCCCCTCCAACTTCAAGATTGGATCGACTTCAACAATACTAATGGCTATTCCATGGCCTGGCCGTGTGGAGAAGACTATGCTTGTTTGGGTGCCTCTTGCCTGCGGGAATAGTCTAAGTGCTGCCAGCCTTGCCTTTTGAACCTCGCAGTAACGAATTCACACCACCGTTCAGCTCTTCTGCATAGTCAGACCTTGGGAAGGACTCCCACCATTGGGACCTACAGACATGTTAAATGCCTTCCTGGGGCTGGGGAAGAGCAGCCAAGGTTAACGTGCTCTGCTCCCTGATCTCTTTTCATGTGCCCCTTCTCTATTGTGCTCCAAGTATCATGTCTGCAGGAACGCGTTGTGACCAGAATACATAATGTGGGTCCCACAGCCTGTGCTGACAATGTTATTCAGCAAGTAGTCCCAGAGAATGCTTGCCGAACATCATGGCTGTGGCTTCTGAAATGAGAAAGTCCCTCTTCAGAGGTCTCACGGGGGCCGTGAGCTCTGCCCCCGGTCACCAGAACCTGGTAATTCCTCCCTGTCCCTGAATTTGGCAGTGACAGAAGAGGGCCGCATTCCTGTCATAATACTGGCTGACTTTGTTCTCTGTATAGGGTCTGGCAAGAGTTGGGGCAGTTTGCTGGACAGTGTTCTCTCACCAGGTTGGGTGATGATGGTTAAACCCACACATGGGCACCTGGCAACACTCCCCACTGGGGAGACATATATGGTAACACATTAATGTATATATTTAATTGGGATATAATCTATTGACCATAGATACTAAGGCACTGAGCAAGCAATTAACAAAACAACTTTGACTAACTATAGTTAGTACTAAATATAGTTGGTTAATTGGTATTTAATATGCTTATTAAATGTCAATTAAGTATCTTTAGCAATGAATTGGTACCTAATTAACTTACTATAGCTATCCTGTTACTTGACATCTGAACAGCTAAATATTCTCTACAAGTTTAATGTTTTAATAAGAAACAAATTATCCATGTATTGCTCATGAATTTTTCAGTTAGTTAAATGGAATTTAAATGTATCTCCCAACTTGGATACATGTTTTTCTTATAATCAACTGGTATTTTACATTTCAGATTGCTTTTAAACTTGGAGGGCTGATTACATGAGAAGGAAAAGCTGTCCAAGCCAGAAACTCTGTGTTCTAATCTTGGTTCTACCCCTGACACCCTGTGTTATCTTGGACATGTTACATCACTGTTCCAGAGCCCTAATTTCCTCATCCACAATAAGGTATTAAGAAGAAAAGTTGCAATTATTGTAAAAGCAAAGTTATATAAAACATACAATGCAAATAAGCAAGATGTCTTTTGAAAAATAATGATTAAAAATTCTTAGGAAGGTTGCATAATCATTGTATTGATGGAATCTTCAAATTTATGACAAACCCTTACGGTAATTTATTGTTGGGAGAGAAATCCAATGGCACCACTTTCTGAATTGTCCCTAAAGTATAATGTAACCTTGGTTTTATTAAATCCCCGGCTGCAGAGTTACTGGACTGCTCTTCAAAATGTGCATGCCTTACTCTTCCAGCCATTTGGCTCTTTATCTGCTCCTGACCATGACCCCATTTACTTTATGGGTTGAGCATGTAGCAAACTGTTGGGACTTTATACAGAAATGTTGGCCTGTGACTATGGCTCCATCTCAGTATATGTTATGTTTTAAATTTTGTGTTTACTTACCTGGTTTATGGTCTTAACTGAGCTCTGTGTTAATTCCTCTATTTACTTGCATTTGAAGGCTAGGGGATGATTTGTAATCTTAGCGGCTTCCTCATGTCTGTTGGTAGCACACAGCAAAGAAAGCGTTGCGTCTCCACGTTCACTTGTTTTACATCGTCTGCACTGCATAAACAAGACTTCTCTTATTAAACACTTGCAATAATTTTAGTGCCAATTACCCTATCTTGGTTCACTACTCCAGAACATTCACTCTCATCAAACATTTGCTTTTCTTATGCTATAAATATGATGAATTAAGTAGAAAATAGGTGCTTGGTGTATCTACCTTAGAATTTGTTGTTGGGTCTTTTATAAATGATTTCGTGCCTTGCTTTTATTCTGTTTTTCAAAGTTTTAATGGTTTCAAACTCTGTCCATTATTACTAACTAATTTATAGAGGTTGCAGTCAGCCTGGTCGTAGTGGCTGAACCCAGTTTTGTTTCCAGTGGCAATATACATTGTTGAAGTTAATTGTTCCCTAACCACTTTTTCCATATGGCAGAGTGAGTTTCTCCATGATAGCTTTGGAATGATTTATCCAATATTTTGTCATTATCCCTTGGATATTGCTTAGAAAGTTTCATGGATTTTTGTTGGGCCATAGCATGTTATCAAGTGAATACACTGAAACTGCTACCGCAAATCCACTAATTGCCTTAATTTTTTCTCCTGCATCGAGATTAGTTTGTAATATTTTCTACACAAGTGAACTAAATATTATCTTTATTACTATTGCTGATATTATTGTTATACAGGTGCAAATCTATTCCTGTCTCTGCTATTTCTGAATCTTCCCCGTGTGGACCTGCCGTTTGTGAGCACTGCATTACTCATTCATGGACATATATGGAGTTGCCGGTTCATATGGGAAAAGAATGCAGACTTTCAGTTGGAAGCCTCACTTCAGACTGAAGTTAGAAGAGACCGAGAATGTGTGCTCGCTCAAAAGGCTGAGCTGGTATGGTAGAGTGTCTAAAGCCAGACTCAAGTCAGAGAGATACAGGCTTTTATCTCCACTCCACCAATGGTGGAATATGACCCTTGGCTTTGACTTCTGGTAAGGATTAAAGAGAGAAGTTATGTTTAAATTATCTAGTATGGCACTTTGCAAATAATGTCTCAAAAAAAATCAGCTAATATTGGAAAAGAATGCTTTTCTTAGATACCTCAATATTAAGTGTGATTTAAGGAAGTGGAAAGACAAGAAGACTCTTTTAAAAGTATCCTATGTCCTTATTAACATCCAAGAAAAAAAATAAGACAAGATAGCAAGCCTCTGTACAGAGTAGGTGCCCACGAGAACATCGGCCACCAGAGCACCAGCCTTTTTATTGGTACTTTTTCCTCAGTAAACTGAAGAAAGGCAAAGAGGAAAAAAAGGAATTTATTTCTATCCCTGTATAATGAGCTGTCTTGACTGTATTATTTGAAACACAGTGAAGAAGGTTTGATGTTTGTAGAACCCGTCGTCATGTGTGATTTTGAAATCACTGATACATGTATTCTACTTGAGTGTATCAGGCCGCTAGAACAAAGACGTTTCCATGTCAAGATGATAACAGGATTATTTAGGTGTCAAAAGTGCAAAATGAGCATTAAACCACTTTCTGCCTTTGTATAATGAGACCCTGTATGGAAGACGTATACACATTAGTCCTGCATAAGTCAGACAAATAAACATGACCCGCACTAGGGCAATGGGGCAGGACAAGCACGTAGGAATCAGACACTTGCATTCAGAGAAGGCTGGGCTCACCAAAGCTGACTGCCAAGACGGAGACTTTGCCTGCGTGTTTAAACTGGCAGGTGTCAGTTCACTCACTGGGATTTTTACATTAAAAAAGGAACTATTTTATGAAACAGGCCTTCAAGTGGAATCCATGTCACTTCATCACTTTTCATTCTGAGTTTATAGCAGAAATACACACACACACACACACACACACACACACACACACACACACACACATCCTGGGAGTAACCTTAAAGCAATTCAATGACTGAATGTTGAGCATCTACTGCGGCCAGGCGAGGCCCTGTGCTGGGCTCTGGGGAGACAAAGATGAAGAAGACAAGGAGCTTGTGATCTAGCCATGGAGACAGAGGCTTATGCATATTCCCTCCTGCAGTGTGATTCATGCAATACCAAACAAAGGGCTGTGCGAGCACAGAGGAGGTAGCAGGTAATTCTGGTAGGCCACTGGGGTCTGGGGTACAGAGAAAGAGGGGAGCATGTTGGTGGAGAAAGGATATCATCTGGTTTCTAAAACATGTTGTTTATATTTCATAATCTATGCAATTTCAACATCAATACCTGTGGAATTTAAACCCTTGGTTTATTCTGCTAAATGTGTGGGCAGACTTATCGCCACCAAAAGTAACTGAGTTATAGTAAATATTGAACTAGAATATAAATAAATCCAAAAGTCATTTTGTAGACTCACAAACACAGAGAGCAACCTGGTGGTTGTCACAGGGGAAGGGAGTGAAGAGATAGGAGAAATAGGTGAAGGGGATAAAGTACAATTTCAAATTATAAAATAAGAAAGTCATGAGGATAAAATGTACAGCATAGGGAATATAGTGAATAATATTGTGATATAGTTGTATGGTGATGATGGTAACCTATCTAATGGGCATTTTGTAATGTAAATAATTGTTGAATCACTATGTTGTACACTTGAAACCAATATAATATTTTACCAACTATACTTCAATAAAAGAAAAAAAAGTCATTTTGGTGAAACTCCTTTCTTCAAATCTGTTGGCTGTTATATTAAAGTGGGTAGTTATTTTGATGGTAAGTGAAGGGATTTGCAACTGAGACAATTACCTGGTATCATATACTTGTTATAATATTAACTGATTTCTCACCATTGCCCTGAAAATTTAATTAGCATTAACATGTATTGACAAGCTGTGGCCTTAAATCTTGTCCCTCTCAAAAATAATCACAGTTATTATTAGTATTAATATTTAAAGAGTGGTATTATTATTTAGAGAATGGATTATCCAGTCCACTCCTTCCAACACCTGGGGTTTATCGAGTACATGAACTATTGCCGTAGCATACCTACATGGCATTTGTTTCCAAACATTTCACATCACATCCATTCACCACACTGCCCTCAAGGTATGTTTTCCAAAAGACAGATTTATTTACATCACTTTCTTGCTTAACAACCTTCTGTGATCCATAATGTCTAATAGAATAAAACCTAGACAGCTTCCCTGGGCATTCAGGACTATTTATGACCTCACTTACCTGTCTCATGTTCTGCCCATCTTGTGATGTTCTCCAATTACACCTAACCACATACCGTTTTTTGAGCCTGTCTTCCCTTCCAGGCATCCACACCTTTGGACATGCTTCTTTATCCTAAAGCCCTCTTGTCTCATTTTCTGCCATGTGAACTTATACTTTAGGACCCAATTTAATTGTTACCTTTGTGAACAGTTTCCTGACCTCTTAAAAGTTAATCTGATGCAAGTTTAACACAAGCACATATTTCTATGGAAAAATATATCTCATTGTGGTGCAGTTATTTATTTATGAGCATCTCTCTCTCTCTCTCTCCTTAATTAGAATCACTGCAAGTATCTCCAGAACAGGAAAATATCATTCATCTTTATATACACAGTACATATCAGAGGACTTCTTCTAAAATATATAGTATATAACCCAGGAACATTATCTCATTTCATCAAAGAGGGATCTGGTACACAAAGAGGTTTGCAGACTTGCCTGAGGTCATGTGAGTCATGAGCAGAAGAGCTAATGCCAGAGCCTTGGCCATGCTTTAGAGTGTCAACTATTCACCGTAACGTCTATAGATTTCAGGTTTCCTAAGAGTCATCACTTATAGATGATTCATTTTTTTCACTTAGCATACAACTATAAGCACTGTATTGGGTTGATAGGTCTGCTAGAACAAAGTAACACAGACTGTGGCTTAAATTAAACAACAGAAATTTATTTCCTCACAGTTCTAGAGGCTAGAAGTCCAAGATCGAGGTGTGGGCAGGGCAGTTTTTTCTGAGGCATCTCTCCTTTGCTTAGAGATGACCATCTTCTTTCACCGTCTTCACTTGGTTGTCCCTCTGTGTGTGTCTATGTCCAGATCTCTTCTTTTTGTAAGAACTCTGGTCAGATTGGATTAGGGTCCACCCTAATTATCTCATTTCTACTTACCTTTTTAGAGGCCTAATCTCCAAAACTAGTTGCATTTAGAGGTGCTGGGGGTTAGGATTTCAACATATAAATTTTGGGGGACACAGTTCAACCCATAAGAGGTACTTGATAGGTGCCAGACACCTGCCTAAGTGCTGAGCTGGGTGAAGTTCGTGGCTGAGCAGATGTTCATAAAGTTGGCGACCATCACACGCTCCCCTTTCCACAGATTCGCAGGCATTTATGTTAAGGGAGGAGATAGAAAATCATACTGTCACAGTCTCCTTGGACGATTAATTTGCCAGGGGAGATTGTTTATTCAGCTTATTTCCTCCTGGTCACTGTCAACACCTCCAGCCACCCTGGGGTCTTTTGCTTCAGAGAAGTCAAAGAAAATGCCCTGTTCTAAATGTCAGGATTCTTATGTTCAAATGTCTTGTCTAACGTTTGGATGACTTAATAGAACAGTGCCACAGATGTGCTCACCACCTTGGTATTTACTTCTTTCCTCCTCATTTGTGCCCTGGATGTAAATGGCTAATATGGTAAAACCAGTGAAGTAAGGAAGCCTGCCAACATTTACAGGGTGAACCAGGAGTGTAGCATGAATGTGAAATCTCTTTCCTAAGTGCCAAAGTCCTTTCCTTAATGCTGTGAATCATGGGATAAAGGATTTTAGGTAAAAGCTGGAAAGTTTTCTCTTTATTCAGTCAAAAGCCAAGATTTCTCATGCTTTTCTGAAGGAAATATCTCCTGTAAATGATGACAATATCGGTCACAGCCTTACTGCCCACATAAAAGAGCAATTGTGAGACAGACACCTTCTTCCAGTCGTCTTTTTGAGTCCCTCGCGTGTCCCAAACAGTTTTAAATCATCACACTCTTTCTTCTCTACGGCAACAGTGAGCCCAAAAGGACCAAACATCTAAAGCATGTTTTCCCAGGAGCTTCTTCTAACTCAATAAGAAAGTTTAAAACTCCTGACAAAGTCTCCTGTCTTTTTCTCCCTCCATGTTCCCTTCGGTGTCTGCCTTTTCTATTTCCTTCTGTGATGTGAAGTATTACGGATTCAGAAATACAGTGTTATGTGAATACTGGAGAACTCAAAAGACCAAAGAGGCAATGAGCGAACACACGGCACACTGTCTGAAACAGCAGAGCAGCAAGACAAGGTGTGAGGTCCCATCTTGTCCAGTTGGGTTCGGGGTGTGAAGGTCCGGCACAGGGGTGTTTCAAGAGGAATCTAGGCACAGGTAAGGCAGACCTATGGTGGTCAAGTACCACCCAGCCACGCTCCCACGTACTGGCTTAATCCTCTCACGACTGTTTCCATAGCCTTCTATTCCTTGGACTTCTTTCATGTGTTCATTACCTTTCAACTTAGGTTGAAGCAATCTGTTTCTTAACAAATGTTTCTACTTTATAAAACATTCTATTTGTAAGCAGACTTTGCCCCTTTTTGTTGTTTTTAAGAAGTCCTTGGGTATCGATCCTCTTCTCTGCTTTCTCTATTAGTGAGACTCGTCCTCCCGTGTTGGGAGAGAGGTCACGACCCCGGAATTGGGTGATGGGTTATCGGACCTTCCAGTGTCAGGGGAAGTGAACACTGGGGAACAAGGCAGGGGAGATAAAAATAGAATTTATAGGCCTGATGAGGGCTACTGACAGGAAACTAACCTTAACAGGGCAAGATGTTTACTTGTGGATTTTAATATTTTGAAAAATAATCAGGGACAATTGCTATGAAGCAAGCGTTCTATAAAGGAAACCACAACCCAGTGTTGAGAATCACCCCAATGTCACGTTCCCCTTTCTCTCCCTGGATATGAATCTTCCTACTTCCCCCTTACCAGCCTGAGAAATGTCTGAAGTAGGAATCTGTGGGAATGGCCACCCATGCGAGAGGCCGTGGGACCTGACAGGACCCAAGGCGGGGCTAACACTTGCCCAGTGGCTGATAGGTCCAAGGCAGGGGCTCCATCAGGAGAGGAGAAGGTGTCGAAAAGGCAGGGAGGCTTGGGGATGGGGAGGAGGAGCCGTGGGAGGGACAAAGAAGCCATCTCTCTGGAGCTCTCCTGCCCGGAGCGTGTCCACGTAGGGATTTCTGGCAAGTCTGGGCTCAGGGCTCCTCTCCTTGCTGGAGTTCTATCACTGGAAACTTTGACTCATAAGCTTATTGCAGCTTCTTTGTAGTTCTAATCCCATCTGTGTTGCAAGCCACATGTTTGATCTTGGACAAGTCATTTTTACCTCTCAGGGCTCCAGTTTCCCCATTTGTAAAACAGGGATGACAATACCCACTTTGCAGGTTTGTTGTGAGAATGAAAGAGAACAGCAGAAAGAAGAACCCTCACACTGCTCTGGGTGTAGTGGGCACTCACTCTCTGTTACTGGGAGCGGAGATGGTCTTCCTGCCCATCCCACCAGGTGCCAGCATGTAGGATGGTCCCCTGTACACAGTAGGTGCTCAACACATGTCAAATAAAGCAGGCCATAAACCTACACCTTGGAGAGCTGACAAGCTCCATGTGGGGGGCTCACTGTTTCCTGGCGCGGCTCTCAGCACTGCCAGGCCCCACGTGCACACACCCTTCCCTCCAGCCACTTGGGAACAGCTGTGTATTTGAGCTCAGCAGCTGTGGTTTCTTTCCCCTCTGATGTCCCTTCCCCTGGGAAGCTTTGCCTGACTCTGGCCTTCCTTTTCTGTGCTGTCACAGCACAAATGACACCCTGTTGTTCTGGTTGAGGTGACTGTCTTTCTGCCCCATTAGGCTGGGGACCCCTGTGAGCACCAGTGTGTCCCTAGGGCCTGAGCAAAGGACTAAAGCACAGAGGGCACCCCATAAGGGCTTTTGATGACCAAATGCAGGGCCGAATGAATGAACATGACAGCGTGGCTCTTCAACAGCAGTGGAGTCTGAGTCACAAGCTGAACCGTGGTTCAGTAGATAGGCCACAGCTGGAGCCCACTGACCCGCCCTGGAGACCACAGGAAGGCAGAGAACTATTCTGGAAAAGAACTCTTTTCACAAACAGACATCATACCAGAGTTATGCAGAAAAAAGAAATGTTCAACATCTTGCAAATGGAAGAAACTCCAGGAACCGATACTCTCAGTTCCCCCCAGTCCTACCTTCCCCAGCATTATTTGTGCGAATAATGGATGTGGCACTGTCAGAGCCAGATGGATGGGTCCATAGGGAACGCGTCAGCCTGGCTACGGGTCTGCAGATCCCCGACTGTTCAGGACTACCGGGGGCATACCTTGCTTTCAGAAATCACTGCAAATAGAATGTGACTATTATGATAATCAATTAATAATCAATTAGTTTAGTAATCTTCCCTTGAAGAAAACCCTCTGAAACAATGATGAATTGTGCAGACTCAAACAGGGCTGAAAGATGACAGAGGGGAAAAAAGTAGCTTTGCAGTTTAACACACACACACACACACACACACACACACACACACAAAGAAAGAAAAAAACTTAGAAACCAAATCCCCAAGTGTGGCTGTCTCTGGAAAATGAATTCCACAGGCACTGACTCCAAGATGTTTTATCGAATGTGCTTTAGACTGGTAGGTGATGCATTGTCTCTCAGAGTCGTTAAAAGGAACCCAGATAGCTGTAACGCAGCTTAGCTTCCGAGAAGTGCAGACTGTCCACACACTTGTACTTCCACACAATATATGGTTATTGTTAGATGTGCACATCCCCACATGCTGCCTGGATGGGGGCCTCTTTGTCCTTTATTCAGATGTGGGGTAAGGAGGCTTTCAGCGCAGCAAGACGACAGCTCTGCCTCCCCACTCCGAGCAGCCCCACGGCCCAAGCATGAGATGGAAGCGAAAAGTTCCTTTGTTCCTTGTGCAATCCTCATCTTTTGTCATTCAGGCCCCCAAAGCTAAGGTACATGCAGACCATTTTAAAATCATTTTGAAATTTTCAGAAAAACACCATCTTTACTAATTTCTTGGTAAGCAATGCTGTTAGGGAAGCTTTATAATCTATTGTTTTGGACACCATACACTGAAGGCATTTGGGGCTGTGCTTAGAAAGAAAACATCCATGTGGGTTTGTCTTTCATTGAAAGCAGGATGGTCATTATCCAGAGTCCAGATGACGGCTCTCTTTGTGACCCTGCTTTGGGGGTCCAGAAAAAACCCTGCCCTTTTTACAAAAGACCCCAGCCGAGAAAGCTCCCGGGAACGCTACTCTGAGACTTCATAGGCTCCAGGGAGGCAGCCTTGGCACTTAGTGTTCAGGACGCCAACACTCAGAGCAAGATCTCACTTCATTTTTTTGGCAGAGAGGGCAGCGAACATTTGGTCACTGAAGATTTGCCCGAATGGAAGCCAACAGAGTGGCAAAGTTTATTGATCCCACTGAAGCCCCGACCCCCAGGGAGTGCCTGATTACATCTTAATGTTTTTCTAATGTGTCTCAGCATCGCAGCCTTAGATGTTTCTTTACAGAGAAACCGTGCAAGACTTTGCACATCCCGGGTGCGGAGGGCATTCGCGTCCCCTGGAACCTCAGCTTCAAATCTGGAACGTCTGAAGAGGAAGCCAGTATTTGAAGACTCAGAGCCACTTTTGAGAAAACCCTTTCATTGTGCACACTAACCCTCTCCTCCGGACTGACATGTCTATTGCTGTGGCTGTGGGTGATTGCGTGTGAAAATGATGATGTGAGTGGTCTTTTCTATTCCCGTTATGAGCAATTGCAGAGTAAATAATTTTCACTTCTATTCCAAAGACTTCTGTTTTCTCATTCACAAGCACCAATTAAAAGAGTTGAACTTAATACGTTTTTACATACAAGCACATTTTGAGGATTTATTTTAAGCATGAGATTATTATAGTTATTTCCTTCCACCACGTTCTGATGACACTTAAACCAATAACTCTCTGGCAGGGACCAGCAGATGTCGCTGTAGTTCTGTTCATTCATCTTTTCTCCTGACGGGATTCTAGTTTCATCCTTTCGGGCTCAGTGATTACATTCCTTATTTAATCAAAGCATAATGCATCATAACATTTGTAATTCACGTTGTTGTTGTTTCTCTCATTGTGGGAGGAATTGGATACATATCTTCGCAGACAGAGATGCAAGCTAAGAAGTAGCCCAGACACCCCCGGCGAGGTGTGGACATCAAAGGCTCTGCTGGAGAGCCGTGATAAGGCACAGGGACAAAAGACCAGTGAAGGGCATTTGCACACTGACTCTTCATCCTGATGGACAATCTCGGGATTAAAGACAGGCACATTCCCTCCATTCCTATGGAGGGCTTCCAGGGAGTGTCAGCTAGGGGAGAGTGCTGGGCATGTGGGCAGATGCCCAGCAGGGTGGCTGGGGACTACCGTGAAGAGAGTTTGCAGAGATGGTCAGTCTTTAGGCATGAAGTCCCTGGGCACGGCATTCTCTGCATTAAAAAAATCACCTCACTCTCGGGTGGAAAGAAAGATTCCCGGTGAACCTACGGGTGTTGGTTCAGTAGAATATAGAATAGAGTTTCTAGGAAGTTCAGTGTTGGAAGGACAGAGGTTGATCACAAAATGAAGAGAGGAGGACAACCTGCCTGATGTGCCCTCCACACTGACAGAAAGAAAGTCAAGGTCAAATGGAAAAATCAAAAAGGGCTTCTTTTTAGAAATGATAACATCAATCTTTTGGGGAATAGGATTCTTTATGGCACTTCTTTGTAACTTTGTATGTGACTTAGGTGAAGATCATGGATGAGCAATTAATTATGTGTCACCCAACCACACAGGCTGGACTTAAGCAGCCATCACCCAGGAATAAGTAAAATGAAGCCCCAGGGCTTGCAAAGAAAGCCATGCTAAAGGAAGGAGCTATCTTTAACAGAAGTTATGACAGCCCCTTAACTGCTGCCCAAATTGCTGAGCACACCGCTAGTAAACGCTGGCATGTTATGGACTGGTCTGCTTTCTAGGTGGACGTGTCTCATGGAGAAGCTGTGTGTGGGATGACATCTTCATGCTCAGTCCTCCCACAAACTGGGTCTCAGCACACATACACACAGCCGCCGAATGAGGAGTTATGCTGTCCATAGCGGGTCCTAGTTCTCCTCTCTTATTGCTATTTTGACTTTTATCCAAAAGTTCCAGTGAAAGCCATCTTCAGAAAACCAGATCTCGTTAAGCATTTTTCTTCCCCTTTCTCTTCTCCTCCTCATTTTTTGTAGTATCCAGGCTTCAAAGTAGCTCCTGGAGGTCTGTTCTTCATACCTTTGTGAAATCCCCTCCCACATTCTTTCAGGGTTGGTCTGTGTGACCAAGAGCACATGTTGGAAATGACAGTGTGTAATTTTTAAGAGTAGATGATGAAAAGCATTGTGGCTTCTATCTTCTTCTCTCTTGGCTCACTCAGACTTGGGGTAAGTCAGCTGCCACGTCCTGAGGACACTCAAGCAGCCTATGGAGAGGAGATAACTTACAGACATGGAGAGAACTGAGGCCTCCCGCCACCAGCCATTACCGGTGTGCCAGTCATGTAAGTGAACCACCTTGGAAGCAGCATCTCCAGCCCCAGTCAAAACTTCAGATTACTGGAACACCTTGACTGCAACTTCACAAGAGACCCTGAGCTAAAGCCATTGAGCTGAGCTGCTCCTAAGGTCCTGACCCACTGAAACTATGAGAGAGGACAAGTATTTTTTGTTGTTTTAGAGAGCCAGGAGTACGATGAGGCAAGCCAGGTGCAGAGTGTACAAATTGTAAGGAGGTGCTCACCCTCAGGGTCGTGTGAGTGCATGGTGACTAAACACACACTGCTCCCAGACCTGTTGTTTTAAGTCACTAAATCTTGGCATGTTTGGTACTAAGCTGTAGATAAGTGATACATTCTTCTTCTCCTCTTCTTCTTCCTTCTTCCTTTTTTTTTTTTTTTTTTGCTCCTTTGTTTAATTGCATTCAGTGAGGCTCATTCTGACCTCTGAGAGGTCTGTCACTTATTTCTCCTCAGGCTCCCTGTTACCAGAAGCTGTGCTGTAACTAACCTCTTAGAGATATGTCCTTTTGATTTAGAATCCAACATTGTAGTCCTTTATGCCTGTCAATTAATCGAGAAAACAAAAGAGCCACAACCATCATTCATCTGATATTTTCCTAGTATTGATACATGTTAATGGCATCTTTATCAGGTGTTACCATATTGAGATGATATTAAAGCCTCTCTCTTACCACAGGTTGTGATAGTACAGAACATTTTTCATGAGGTGAAACAATACATTTGTGGCTTAGAACACAGCCTAGAGTCATGGGGGGGATGAAGTAATAGCTAAAGTTAATGTAGGTCAGTAAGAACCAGAGGCTCTTCAGCAAAGACAGGGTGACCAAAGTCAAAGACTTTGGTGAGAGGATCAAGGACAAACATCTGATCAAAACTATAAAGCCACTAATTTGAACACTTCTGCACAGTTCTTGAACAGGCATTAATAGATGTATGACTTTAACCTTTCCGATCACCTCCAGAATGTATCAATAACCTCAACAATGTCAACAATAACAACACACTTCCTCAACCCATTTTTTCCTGTTTCCAGAAAATTCATGGGAATATAGAGTTTTAAAGGAAAGACAGACCATTTATTTTATTCTTTTGCCTTTGGGCAAGTTTGCATTTCTCTGTATTTTTTGCTAAAGATCCTGTTTCCACAAACCAAATATAGTTGAGGAGTCCTTTCAGATCCACTTACACTACTAAGATGTCAGGGAATATAGTCAAAATATTATTCAGACCAATGATTACTTATACAATGTGGAGTATTAAAATATTTTTTAAAAATTAAATTCTACTCAGGCTAATAATTGATGAAAATGAATTTAAGAGGACTGGGATGTCCTTTCTCACGTGATAGATTTCATATTACTTTATTTTCAACTCTTAAGACAAAGGAAATTCCTAGCAGACACTGAATTTTGTTATAAAAATATATAGTAAGAACAAGAAGAAGGAGGAGAAGGAGAAATAGAAGAAGGAGGCTGAGAAGGAAGAGAAGAAATAGCAGCGCCAGCGAATGTCTGTTGAGCATTGACCATCCAGGCACTGTTCTAAGAGCTTTATGTGGATTAACTTATTAACATGGAAGCTCTTACTGTTATCCACACAAGGAAAAGAGGACCCTGAGACATCAGAAATTGAGGTCATAGGACCAGTAAGTGGCAGCTTCAGGAAGGTTATTCTTAAGTTTACCGATGAGACCCTATTAATCTCCTTAGATGTTTTGTCATGTCCTCAGTACTGTTGGTGAGGTCCTTGAGCATGGTCACTGTTGGGAGTGATGCCTTACTCAACACAACTCAATGGCCCATGGCAGCCATAACCCTACAGACCAGAGTGAGGAGATGCAGAGGGACCTTTACTCAGAGTGGGCAGAAGAAAGTGAGCTCACCACAAAGCTGTGTTGATGATGGTTTCCAGTGGCATGAGCTGGCTTAGAGATTTTGGTAATTAGCATCAACAAAAATACTCATTTGTTATCAGAGATGCTTTTGATTGGGGAAGGGACGCAGTCAATGTTTTTCTTTACACCTGTAGTCACAGTCACCAACCACCACAAGGAGCCTTTGTGGGTGGCAAAGAACATGGGGAATTGGTTATTCTTTTAGTTTCTCCATGTATTTGAATGGCAACTTCAGCATCAGAATTTCTACAACTAGAGTATAAGCTCTTTGAAGGGAGGGAACACCTAATATTTGGTATCAAACACAGTGTCTCGCACTCAACAGTCATTCAAATATATTGACCTGATGTTTGAGTAGGTAGAATGATTATATGCTCACAGCCAAGGAATCACAACAGATATAAGAAATAACATGGCCTCTGGACACGAGGCTTTGGTGCTGGAAAGGCCTGAGTTCAAGTCCAGACTTTGCCATTTCTTGGTTGTGTGATTAGAGAAATTACTTAATCATTCTAAACTTCAATTTCCTTACTTATAAAAACAGAGTAATTGCAATTTTAGTTCATGGAGATTCATGAGGTAAGAGTTGAGAGCATGGACTTTGTCACTGGCTGAATGCACTTGAATTCTCACTTTGGCTCTTAACTAGATATATAACCCTGTGCGAATCGTTTAATCTTGCTGTGCCTCAGTTTCCTATCTGTAAAATACGGTGATAATAGTACTTACCTCATGCGTTCTTGTGAGGAGCAAGTAAATTCATGAATATACAATGCTTAGAACAACGTCTGGCACATAGCAAGTTCTGTTTAAGTATTCGCTATTACAGTTAAGTCACAATGCTTTTAAAGCTCATGGCACAGTGCCCGGCACACTGAAAATGCTCAATAAATGCTGGTTATTGTGTGTTTTACTGGTAATAGTCAACATTAGCTGGAAGGAAGGGGGCTGTCTAATGTGAAACACGAATGAACGACAAATTGTTACATTGTTGCAACTTTAATAATGCTCTTGTCTACTTCCTGTGAATGACACTCTAAATTAAACTGTTTGCTCATCAAGTGACTGTCCCCTGGGATTTTTGAGTTTCTTTTAACATCCAATAGCTCTTTTGGCCAATGTCACATGTTGATTCATTAGTGATGATTATTTGGTGATGAGCAGTGTCGAACCTTAGCCATGGTGCAAATATCCTCTGTGTTTTATGAGCTATATATTTGGAACTTTAGCAATATTTATCTGGAGGACTCTTCCTTAAAGGCACACATTCTGATTTTATTGTGCCCATTTTTCTCAAACGCAATTTTTTTCCTACAGAGCCAGTGCTGGCAGAGGTATTGCAGAATCAGAATGGTGGGAGACCTTTAGACCCCAGAGAGGAGCCTGTGGGCCGGCACTTTGTTTCTCCTCTGGTCTTTCTAGACAGGCAGGGTTTTCCAGGTCCTCCTTCTCAAAGGAGTCACTGGGCCAGGGCTTGTTCTCAAACGCAAACTCTCCTTTTTGCTCTTGCTGTCTGTCTGAAGGACTCGTCCCAGCTCGCTTGTCAGTTACAGGCTTTGGCAACCTGGAGACAGTCTCAGTGGAAGCTCATGTTTCCGACCATGGCATAGCCATCGACAGGAAGGGCTGGCATGTGTCACTGCTCTGTGGCCAACCAGGTGATTGCTTCCCCAAAGGTGGGAACAGGTGCTTCTCTTATGTCTCCACCGTGCCTCTTTGTCTCTACTCAGGCTGTTTGGTGGTTTGCCCTTTGGTAAAATCTACTTAGATGGTGACTGGCAGGCATTTCATGCCACCGGAGGCACCCGTGAGATGGTCTTTGCATAGTGGAAAAGATCGCCAATCACACTGGTCCCTTGTCCTGCATAAACCTTTCCCTCAAGCTAGCCCACATTTATAGAAAGCCCAGTAGAGAATTTAAAAAAATATGTTAAAGAATTGTGCTTGGAAATCTAATTTTGGGGAAGGGGAAATATTTTTAAAGTCATTGCCAGTCAAGGAAAACTGTGAATTAATTTATTGGGGCTGTGAGGGGGAGGCCCTGGAGCCAGACTGCCGGGACATGACCCTTCCTATCTAAGTACCCACAGAGAAAGACTGAGCGGGCATGTGCTCCAGGAGGAGCAGTGGCCTGGTACTCAGGTGTCATCATCTGCAGATACTCAGAAGGCAAATTTCCTCTGAGACCACAAGGCGGGGTTTCCTTTGCCCTGGCTCCAGTCTTAGATTGCTTCTTCAGGGAGGGGCCACCGTGCCACAAGGCCTTGCTCAAAGTGGGATCAGAAGGAAGGGTTTCCTTGATGAGCTCACCTTCCAGAAAACAAAAACAGGAAGGGATTAGGACCCGTGGAGTGTAAGAAGCTTGTAAAGTTCCAAGGTTTTAGGATCTCCCCACGTGGTGAATGTTTTGGTGCACCTGTCTGTTTCCACCGAGTGATTTGTAGAAGGGCCTCGCGGGCAACGGGGGCCTTGTGCCTGTGCTCAGGTCTGTAAGGAAGAGGTCTCCTGGGACTGTGTTCTGGTCTGCCATTCGGCTGTATCGTGCGTGTCCTCAAGGGACAGAGCAGGGTGGCAACAGCGGAGCAAAGCAGAGGCTTGTAGAAGGAGGAAGAGGCTCAAGTTCCACAGTAAGAAAAGTGAGGGCAGGCCGGACCCCACGGGACGCCTTGGCACTTCTGTGGCCTCCTGCTTCCTCCGTTCTGGGTTACAGCTGCTGTTGCCCAAGGACCAAACGACCCCAGCTGCCCCACTGCCCTCACTCCTCACTTCAAGGAAATCCACTAGATTGACACTGGCCATTTTCTTCCTCGGCGATATTTGCAGTTTTGAAGATTACTAGGTGGTAGGAGGCATCGTGACACTCAGACTCTGGCTGGAGACACTGTAGGCATCAGGTAAAGGCCTAAGGGGTGACTATTTTATCTGCAAAGGAATTGCAAAGGAAGAAGGAGAAAGACAGTTTGATTGGGTGGATCCATTTTTCAGAAAGACAAAACTCAGGCCAACACAAATCTGCTGTGTTGGGTTTATCCCCCTGCCAACTGATGTATGTCGTTGGAATGGCCTTCCTAGGACCCTTCAAGCAGTACCATACAGGCCTCTGTCTCTTTTATCTGTAACATGAGGCTTGTGTGCAGCTGGGCTGACCATGAAAAACTAAACATTCTTGTCAGATAGTAAATTCCACCCATTCTTGGACATAAATTCTGAATGTTTAGTTCGGAAATGTTCATCTCCTGGTCACTTAATAAATATTTGCTGACTTGTTGACATACTGCTCAGAAAAGCAGTGTCCCTGAAAATAAGCATGGACAGCATTTATCTGTGGGACCTTGGGCCAATTCTCTTGGTTTTTTTTTTTTTTGAATTACTGTTTCCTCATCTGTAAAAAATACAGTGCTTTACATTTATTGGGTTCTCACCCTGTACCAGGCACTGAGCTAAGCGCTTTATAGTCATGATCTCATTGGGTCCTTAAGACATATTAACAGAGTATGGACTATTATTACTTTACAGATGAGAAGACTCTGGCATGAAGAAGCCTCAGGTTGCTGAGCAGTTAAGTGGCAGAGTGACAACTTGAAGGCAGTGGCCTGGCTCCCAAGCCCAGGGTTTTACTCACTACCCTGTAGTAGGAATAATGAAGGTACCTGTAACTAACCTATTTATACATTTATTCCATATGTCTCTGAGGTGTGCCCTCTGCTCTGGGTCCGCTAGAGCTCTGGCATGAATTCAGTGGGAGAAAGAGAGCAAAGCTCTTGCGTTAGGAATGCTTTGGCTGCAGGTAACAGAACACCCACCTTGTAGTGCCTCGCAGGCGGTGGGCTTTCTGGGGGTGGTGATTCTGCTGTGTATCCTGGGCATTCACCACCCTCAGAACCTTTTGTTGAAAGGGAATATTTCTCAGCTTCTTTGTGGTGACAACAGAAACGTGGAACAGCTCCTGTGTGCGCTGTGATTTTTCACCAAATCCATGCAAGCTGCCGAGTAAGGCCTTGCCCGCTCCCCTCTCCCACCTCCCAGGCGCCATGCCTCCTCATGGGTGGGGAACCCCGGTGCCCTTTGACTGGTGGAAGTGGAGGGGTCTTGGACTTTCCTATGTTAACTTTTCATTCCCTATAATGCCTGGGCCAGGAGTAACTAACTAGAAAAGCAATGCTTTGAGATTTTAATAATTACTATTGGTGGCAGGCCCTGATGGCTCCCTTCATTATTTAAAATGAACTTTTTTTTCAGATGCACATTTGAAATGGGGAGTGTGGTGATTAAATGTTTGGCTACTGACACTTAGGAGGGTCTGTGTTTCTCATTATTGGCTCTATTGTTTTCTATTAAGAGATATCCTAAAATGAGGTTAAAATGTCTCTTATACTCAGCCTTTCTGCTCCATTGTTATTGCCAACGATAGTGCTGTCATCAAGGCCCCCTTCACCTCGTGCACGTTGCTATAGCCTCCCAACTTGTCTCTCCCCTTCCAATCTATTCTGTTCCTACGACTACATGAATCTTTCTGAAATACTGCTTTCAGATGTCATTGTCCAGCTCATAAAACTGTGTGTGGCTCCTCTCTATCCAATGAGTCAACTCTAGAATGTTCTGCCAGGCATTCTGATCCTCCACCCTCAGGCCCCAGTTGTCTCTGTCTTTCTTCTCCCCAGTGAGAATTCGTTCCCCCACATGACACAGCTCCTGGCCCAGTTCCGCTTCTGCTCCTCTGCTCTGCTCTTCTCCTGGGAGTTCTCTGCTCTGCTCTCTAGCTGTCCTGTTCAGCCGATACTGAGGGCTCTCTCCATCGGCGTAGATTCCTCTGGTCAATCTTGCCTTCCTCAGCAATCTCTCCTCCCCTCTCCAGGCTATTCTATGGTCCTTATTATCCTGGGACATTTTCACTTAAGGATCGAGCAGACGCTAGATGAGCTGATAACATATGTCTCCAGGACTTAACTCTATCATTTTCCCTACTTATTGCCCCAGCAGAAGTTTATTTTTAATTAGTGACCCTAAATGCTGACTTAAAGCCACACATATGGAATTCTCCTGGGATATTTCTCGAGTGTCAGAAAAACCAATCTTCTCATTTTTTGAATAATAAAAAAATAATATTTTATCTATTGGTCATTTATTCACTTATTCAGTGAATATTTATTAAGTATTATTTATGATATAAACATGATGAGTATAGAGTGGTCAGCAGAAACAAACATTACTCATATAATAAAAATCAAATATAAAATTAGACTACTCTGGGTGCTCCTAAAGAGAGGGACAGAGGTCACCTTCGGCAGACCTGGGGACTGTAGTGCCTTAACCTAGCTCCCTTCTGGCAGCTCTCCTCTGGAGGAAGAAAACGTTACCTAGTGTCTCAAATTTTCCCTGTCCAACACTCAGTCAAAAATAAGTGGACGTTTATTTCCATTTTGTTCCTTACATCATTCACTGCGGGGAAACCAGCTGCCATGTCAGAGGGCTCTCAAACAGCCCTTTGGGGAGTCCATGTGCTGAGAAACGGAGGCCTGGATTTCTACCAATAACCATACGAGTGCCATAACTTGGAAGGGGACCCTACAGTGCCAGTCAAGCCTCAAGATGACCACAGCTCTAGCCGATACCTAGAGGATAAGCTCCTGGGAAATCCCTAACTAGAACTATCTAGCTAAGTTGCCCTTGAATTTTACTCACAGAACCTGTGTGATAATGAGTGGTTATTGCTTTAAAAGAAATAACTGGGTACTTAATAAAGTGTTTGTTGTTTTAAAAGAAATAACTGGTACTTAATAAAAAATAATTGGGCCTACAAGACGACAAGACTTGACAAACAACCAAGAGTTTTAAAAATGGCAATATAAATAAACCCACAGGCACTAGAGTATTTAGACATAAAATTTAAAAATAACTGTACTAAATTTTTCAAGAAATGATCACTGTTTCATCGTAAGTCCATGATCACCCACCTCAAATGGGTCATTGATTATGTTCAATGAAGCAAGTGTCCATACATGAGTATTAGTCGACCCAATCTCTTGTTTTCGATGACTGTAAGATGTTCATGGCTGTCCTTCTCCCCCACTCACAGCTTCCCTGTCCCTTTCAGCATATGATCTCATTCACTTCAGAGAGGATATCTAACGAGAATGCACTGGCCTTCTGATGGACAACCCTCCATCATGCTTTTCTTGCCCCCTTTTATGATGGAAGAGCTATTCATCCTCCTACCTAATGTCAGTTCTGCTCTTTGCTTTCCACCCCCTCCCATCTTCTTAGGAACCTCACACTAACAATTATTCCTTTTCTTTCATATCTTCAGACTCCTTTTCTTGAGCAAATTCTTCCGCTGGACTTGTTAAATGATCTTAAATCACATAAAAATACTCTCCAACTTCAGTTCTACTTCTCTTTTCCTTCCCTTCACAGTAAAATTTCTAGAAGAAATTTTCCTAGATTTCCTATTTCCTCTTTTAACTACCTCTCACTCGGTATGCCACACACTCCAACAGGGTTCCTGCCCCACCTTTACAATATGATGTTCTTGCCAAGGTCTCTGTGACTGAAGTCAATCAATGAACACTTCTTAGCTCTCTTCTTCCCCCTCTTTCAGCCTTTCCTCTTGGCTTCCACAGTGTTCTCCCAGTTTTCCTCCTACCTCTGTAATTTCTTATTATTAGTCTCCTTTTCGGGCTCATACCTTTCCACCTGACCATTAAATGTTAATGTTCCACAGGTCTTGATCTTTTGCTGTATTTTGTATAAACTTTCTCCAAATAAGCTCACCCAAGCTTGCAGCTCCATGCATATAAAATTCATCTGCTAGTTTATATATCTATAGCCCAAGCTGCCTATCTTCACTCAAGACCCACATATCCAACTGCCTATCGGACCTCCTCTTCTGTATCTTAAAAGGCTTGAACTCAGGCTCAGCAGGTCCAAAACCAAATTCGCTGTCTTTCCAACCAGGAATTGAGATGATGATAAACTTTATCAAAAGTTTACCGAAAAGAAAACTTTTATTTTATTTTTACTTTTTTACTTCTTGGGTGTGGTGCTTTGGGATTTCAGCTAATTTCCTGAGGTGTTTACCCGGCAGGTCTCGAACTCCGATTTTTGGTTCTGCAGACCCTTGAGACCGCCAAGATTCCTACCCAGCTTCTGCGTCTCTCAGCTGCACTTCCAGCATTGCAGGTGCCCGTAGGACCCTGGTTCTTTCAGGGTGCGTCAGAATCAGCTGGAGGGTTTGTTAAAGCAGATTCTGGGTCTCACTCCAGGTTTTCTGATTCAGTAGATCTGGGGTGGTACCTGAGAATTTGTATTTCTAACAAATGCCCAGATGCTACTGTATACTCAGTGTCCACACTTTGAAATCATCCTTCTAGAGGGAAGGCAGCCTTAAATCGTTTCTTTCTTCTCTGGGATGTTGACAGAATGCTTTCTCACTGCCATGGTAATTTTCCAAAGTCCTTAAACTGATGTTTCTTTTCACGTATTTCTTATGGTCAGAGAGAGCGTTGTTCTGAACCACCTTTTCTGCTGTTGCCAGAAGATAAACTTCCAGTACGATGGTTAATTCTCACAGAGAAAGTGTGTCAGACTGTGTCTGGCATGGCTGTTGATCGCACAACTCTAGGGGGCGCCACTCACACTGTGTTTTGCACGCCTGGCTGCAGAGTGTTGGTGGAGCTGTGCAGTGCAGCAGCCCTGTGTGGCTGGGCAGGTGCAGTGAACTTTACATGTGTTATTTCATTTATTCTCACAAACTTCCTCTTATCCTTATTTGCAGATGAGGAAACTGGAATTTAGAATGAGTAGCTTTCCAAGTTTCATAGCATTTGTCAACGACCAGGACTCCATTTCTTGACATGTGAGAAACAAAGTTTGCATTAAGCCTCTGAACTTCCCACTCACCCTATCTGTAACACGGGCACAATGGTATTTATTAGCCATCTCAGAGTGGGGAGAGTGAATTAATGAGGCAGAGGCTTAAACTCTTGAGAGTTTTTTGGGATAAGAGAATTCATGTTCATTATCGTGGTTCTGTTCAGGGAAGTGGTTTTGTTACGAAGGTGTAAATACTTCCAGTTGCTAAACCAGCAAATGAAGATGCCGCCGAAGCAGAGCGAAGGCCAAGGCAGGTGTTTCAAACAGCACCGCCGAGTGAGCCAAGAGGCATGCACCTTTCAAATGACACCCGGCTTTACAAAGCAACAGCCTCATTCACGTGAAGGCTTGTAAGACCAAGCCTCTTCTCCTCTGGCTTTCCTCTCCCTTAAGGATATCAGGTGGTCGTTTCTTCTTTCATTGCTTCGCCCCTTCAGTGACTAACAGTGTTAATTTAAAAAGGAAGGATTTTGAGAGCCTCTGTATCCTTCAGACATTATTATTGCAACAGAAAACCCTTTACCAGGGGGTCACAGGTTCACATCTAGGCTGGGTCAGTAGTGACCACAAGTCCAGTGCTGGCCATCCGTTGGCAGCTTCACAGTTTGTGTGAAATTAATTGATAGTCTCAGCTTATTCACCAGGGCCCATAAGAAGGGGCATTGCCAGACACTGGTTGGCATTCTCAGCACAGAAACCAGGACCTCAGTTGGAAGCTTTACTCCTCTGAGATTGCTTTCTAGACAAAACACACATGGGGCAAGGGAGAAAGGTGTGAACTGGCTGGGAAGAGACAGAGAGAGGCTGGTTGTCTGTCCTTCTACCTTTTTGACTGCAAACATGCTATGTTTTTTCAGATGTAGGCAAAAGATGGGCTCCTGCTTGTCATTCACTTTTGGAACTTGCTCCAGCAGAGGAGAGACGGCAATTGCCAGTAGTAAATGGTGCAGGTAACTTGCAGAGGAAACTGCTCTTGCTCTCTTGACTAAACAGAGAAGCCGGACTGGAGAACACACAGGAAGAGGCATAGGATGGGGAAGAATGGGCATAAACATATGCAGAGATAGAGACTTCCATTTCTTTTTTGCACACAGAAACAACCATGCAAACCTCAAAGGCCAGAGAAGAGAGCCGTAGGATGTCCTGTTGTTTCTCATTTGCTGGATCCTCTCCCAGCTGGTTGCCTCCTCCCTGCAGGAAGGCCGGGTCTCCATGCACTGCTCTTGTTATCAGTCCTGGGGTCAATGCCAAGGACAGGTGCGAACGCAGACATCCTCTCTCCTGCCTTCTCCATGGAGGTGTACTATTTATTGCCATCCTTGGGTCTAGGCATTTCCAGACTTAGTTTTGGCTCAGGAAACAGACAAAAGGCTTTCTTTTTTTTTTTCTCAAAAGGGGGAAGTTGAGTTTTAAGCTCCACTTTTTGTCCTCATTTACTGCATCGCCCCTATTACTAAAGTCCTTGACTGAATCCAAGGGCCTTCTCTGATTTTGTCTGAGCCTCCATCTTTGTCACACTGTCAACAGAAAGGAATATGGTGAGATCCAAAGTTCAGTGGGTCAACACGTGAACGAAGTTTAGAAGCTAGTAGTGAAGAACGTGGGCCATTCTCTCCCCTCCCCCAGAAATCTGGTGGTGGAAGAGAAAGATAGAGCAGTAGGGGAGGGGCGAGGTGTTGCAGGGAGCTTTGATAAGGGAGGACTCATGTATGTATTTTCAGTTTGAGAGCTGGTAAGGAGAGGGAGAATAAAAATGCATGGGACAGGAGAAGAAATAATTTTCAACAAGTTCCAGAGAAGGGAAAAAAGAAAAGAATCAACTGCATTGGAGGAGGAGGTATTCCTGAAAATGATGAGTTTCAGAGGGAAGGAAGGGTGTGATGATGGGCACATTTCAAATGTGAAGAGGCAAGTCTGGGCCCTTCATCAATAATGTGCTGTTTCCTTTGTGCAGCAGAAGGAAAGGCTCTTCCCTGAGCGGTGGCTGGGAGCCTGAGGTATGTGTCAGATTTGTGGTAAAAGGGAAAGGAGGCCACAGGGGACCAGAAGAGGGGAGCTCCTGGCAGGCTGGGTCCGGATGGATTTGCACCCTCTATCTGTATGTTAGTGTTATCTTTAAAGCCATCCAGCATGGCTTGGCTTCACTCATGCTGCGGGACTCACACGGCAGGATCACTGCTTTATATTACATAAGAGGGGTTGACGTGCGGATTGGAGAGAAAACAGACTGTCGAGAATTCCACCCAATCTTTACAAGGTATGGGGGGGGGAACCCAAATGGGATTGTCAAAAAGTTTTTAAAGAACTTCACAAAAAACTTTTCTCTTATTTAAGTCAAAACAGCATGGAAAATAATAATATGGTGTTAAAGCTCCATTCTCTCTGTTGGGGGTCACGCTCAAAGAAAAAGGAAAGCATATTCTGTAGTTAGTCATATTTTAATTAGTCACAATATGAAGCAAAAGTTCAAAACTTAATGCTAGAAATATCTCCCCTCTGGAACATTCACTTAAAATCTGTGAGGGGAAAAGCCTCAAAATGACATCCAGAGAATAATAGCAGCAAAGGTCACTGTCAGCCCAGAATTAGGAAGGCAGGTGACACTGACGTGAGTCACGTGTGCACACATGTTTGGGGGCATGGACTAGGGGCTGGCATGGTTATCCTAGCCACTCCTGGCTATGGCTCAGCCTTAGCCCAAGAACTTAGCATGAGCCCTCTGCAAGAGTGTGTGCTCTGAGCAGAAGTGTGGTATGGACAGAGTTCATCCTAGCACCGGCAGTCCTGCCTTTCCATGCCCTTTTTTACCACTTTGCAGTCCCTGCCTTCCACCCTTAAGGATTGATCCAGTGCCTTCACTCATAGAGGATTTGAAATGCATTCACACTAAGGTAAAAATAACTGAAGATAGTAAAGCTCTGTTACTTATCTCAAGAGTATTAGCCTAAATAAGGTGCGTGTTAGGTAAAATGTTACCAAACTCTGGCATCACGTGGATAGAAGTTTAGTCTGCTTATTAATAAAAGGCATTTTGAGTCCATTCCACACTCTTGCCAGCAAGAAGCCTACATGGGATAGCTCAGAGAATTATTTGAGTCCTAGAAGGGATCTTAGAAATTTTAACATGCTGTAGTGGTTAAGATGATGTCAAAATCACCATAATAAAAACTAAGGGTTGTTATGCACAAAATGATCTATGAATTCTCAAGCATTTAACATTGCTCTTGATAATTCTTGTTTTGGTTTGGCTTTTTCCTCAAGGGAGAAAATACGCGCCTTCCAAGTGGGGTTCAGGTGTGCACACATGTATGAGCACGTGCACATCTGTGCCCACAGTTTTGGCAAGATCCTTGTACAGCACACATTCCACCTGAAATCCCCATGCAGAGTCAGACCCTGTCACTTGTGAGCTTACTCGGTCCTCACAGCCACCCCATGAACAAGGTACTGTTATCTCAATAGTACAGAGAGGGAACTGAGACAGAGAACTTGAGTGACTTGCCCAGGCACACACAGCATGCAGGTGGTGGAACTGGGATCTGGACAGGTCTAGGAGGCCAACAGGGGTAGAGTGTCTGGACTCTTAGCACTCTGCAAACTGGCTTTGAGGACTTGAGATGGACCTCACAGAGGCAGTTGTTTCTGAACTCCGTGTTCAAGAATGGGTTTTCCAGGTTGGCATGGTGTGGGTGGGGTTTGCTTCATCTTCCACACGCACGACAAAGCTGGTAGATTTGGGGAATGCAGTCACTCAGGTGGGCAGTGTAGGATGGACATGGGGGTGCTGGATATACATGCCCATGCCAATCTGTGATCTTGTCTGTTCTCAACTTAATGACAAGTGGCACCAGCTTTTACTCTCAGAAGGGTCTGGGTTTGGCTGGTGTTTCACGGTTTCCTCACCTGTGGAGAACCTGTTCATACAGAACCTTGAATGCCATGCTGTGCGGTTTAGATTTTATTCTGTGGGGTGGGAGAACATGCTCTGTGCTCAGAATTGCTTGTGGAAAAGGACAGGAGTGGCAGGACGGAGCCCTGTCCTTATGGTATTAGAGGCCTTGTTTTGTAGGACTGCTGTGAGGATTAAATGGCATGGGCTGAGAACAGGAGGGCGTGCACTCAATGGTCAGCCCACGTACCCTCTTGTTTGTCCTCCTTCTTTCTCTCCTTCTCCTCTTCCCCATTCCTCAAACTTCCCCACATCCCCTACACACCACTCCTCTTTCTTCCTCTCCTGGTCATTATTACCAGGACCCGTAGCGTACCCCCCTTTTTCTCTGCAATCGTCCTCTTTGACCTTATCTTGCCTAATTTCCCTTCCTTCCTCAGTAAGCAGGGTCTGGTGAGTTTTCAGAGGGGCAAACACAGCATCAGGATGGTGAACCCAACCTATGAAATAGAATCCAAGATGTACCTTAAGGTAGTCTGGAGGTGGGGAGCAACTTGAGATAGGAAAAATTCCCCAGATCCTGATTTTTGCATTTTAAAAGCTCAGCAAACCCAGCTGAAGGCTGCTACATCGATGCTTATTTAGCCTCATCCTGCAGCAGCAGGGAAAATGCCCAACAAAAACTGGAGCCCATGTTTTAATTCTCACAGCTGGGAATCTGTTAAGGGCCATGCTAAACAGCATAATGCCAGCAGTGTAACATTAAAATCTAATAGATCATCACACATCAAACACAATTGTTTTTGAGGCAGATATCAAGTAACATTTGATATTTTGATTATGTTTTAGAGTGGTAGGGAAGAAATGAGTGAAGCACCCCTGGTCACATTATTTTGGGAGTTGACAACAGAAGGCTGAACAGTGAGTAAGGGAAGGACTGGGAATGATTATTTATTGAACATCATCAAAGCACTGGAGACATAGTGTCCATTATGTTTACCTTGCCAATGGCCCCATGAGCAGGGATTATTACACCTGTTTTACAGATGCAGAAACTGTACCCAGATATGGGGTAAATGACCGAATTTCCAGAATCTCCCACCTAGCCTTAGTTCATTTACGTATCAATAGGTGTTTACCATTGCAGAGCCTCCCAACAATCTGGGGCAAGGGGTGGAGAGAAAATGGCCATTGTCTCCTCCTCTCCGTTCCTGGTATGTAATTGGTCTGGTGTCTGTCAGCCACTAAGGACCCATCAGTGGAGTTCCTCCTGGAAGGGGCAGGTGGGAAGTAGAGAGTGTAGCAAGGCTGCAGACTGCGAGCCCTGCCGGGAGCAGACAGATGGCGCTGAGCCTGGCCAGTGAATTCAAGCAAGCTGTGAGCAATAAAAATGGTTCCTTCCAACATATCCTTTCCCTTGACTTATTTCAATTTCACCAGTTTCATAGGGGGATTTGCCCCAGGCTAGGAACACCCTTCCCCTTGGAGCTACACCAGAGATTAAAGAGTTGATGGTTGTACCAACCGTAAGTGCTAGAGCTGTGATCCAAATGTAAGTACTTTCTAAGAACAGCCACATTTTTGCAAGTTCTAAAACCTTAATGTCATCAAAGTATATATCCATAGATAATTTCATAGTGATGGGCCTGCCTGATATTGGGCCTGCTTTTGGCTTATCTTCAGTGAGTAGGAGGGACACAGACACCATGAATTACAAATGTTGAGAGAGGAACAGTGAAGCCAAACAGGAGTGGCCAAGTTTGAAAACCATTCATGGAGAAGGTCCCATACTAAGCAAAGTAAATAAGAAAATGATAGAGTGCAACAGAGACTGTTAAGTGCTATGGAGAAAAATAAAGCAGGAAAGGGGTAGGGAGTTTTGGGGGAAACTTGATTTTATCTGAAATTAATTAACAGTATGCATATTAAGTGTTATTAAGTGTATATCTTTATTCTTCCAGATTGTAAGCTCCATGAAGCTCCTGGCATAGTAGGCTTTCAATCAGTGTTTGTTAAACGAGCAAATGAATGAATGTGCACAGGCATTAGGGTGCATATACAATGGACTAGACAAAGTCACCTGGAAAGTAATCTTATGGGTGGTAAGACCCAAGGTCCAGAATCATGGTGCTCTCTCTGGTCTTAGTATGGTTTCCAATTCCAAATTCTGAAAGCTTAAAGGAAAAGACTACAAGGAAGCATTAGGTAAAGTGAGTAACAGTAGGCTGCAGTAGCAAGAGACTGAAGTGCCTGTGGTGTGGGGCAGGGGATGGGCTGGGGGAAAGGGGGGGTTCAGGAGCCGGAGAGTCCTTGTTTGTTTTGCTTCTGAGAGAGTCATGTCACCCACAACGAATGGACCTACTCTACCCATCCCTTTGTTACGGTCAGGAGAGAGTTGGCTCCGCACGCACAATGGCTCATTCAATTTACATGCTCCTTCATCATGATATAATTCATACAGCATGCATTTTATCAATTCAGTGGTCTTGTGGCCCAGATACATAATCTTGGTGACTATAAGAAACTGATGTCAACTCAAGTCTTCTTGGATGACCAAATTGCCCATATTCAGGGAACTTCTTGATCAACTGGTTTCACTGTTAAAAGGTTGGCTCAAGTAAATGGCTAGAATCAGAATATGGCCAGCACTTTGCTCAGTTGTGTAGATACTTAGATCATTCATGCATTAATTCATTACTTGTTAGTTCAAAACACGAGACTGACTGTATTCGGTTAACTTCTATAGATAAAACATCAGCTATCTACTGCCTTGTTTTTTTCACTTGGAGAAAGTAGCAATGTTAGTATGTGACAGGACCAGGATAAACTAAGTGAGAACAACTGGCTTGAAAGGAATAGAGACTTGAGCTGGACAAATCCAGTGATGGAAGGTCATTGCAGGCATTCAGAGGGAAGGAAAGAAGCAGAGACAATCATCTAGGTGTCCTTCCTACAGGCCCCTTCAAGCCATGGAACCTCATAGAATGCTGCAGAGTGAATTCTGTTTCTTCTATTTGTGAGCTGTGCGACCTTGGGCGAAGTGCATAACCCTTTCGGTTTCCTCAGCTATTAAAGGGAACTAGTAGTAGCTACCCAACAGGGTTGTTGTTAGGATTAGATGAGTTAATGCATGGAAATATTCACAGTCTGGCATATGCGACACACCCTCTAAGAACACTGGCCCTCGTTACTATCACTGTCATTTTTCAGCTGGTCGAGCTTCCAGTACCGACATTAGTGACCCACCAGCAGCTCTGGCTGTTGCACTCTCGTGACTTTGGGAGTCGATGCCCTCCTCTTGTCATTCGGCCACATTCAGAACTAAGTTGAACTTGACCTTGGCTCTGTGTCTCCTCTTACCGCTTCTTCACTTATCTAGTCAGTTTGCTAGCCACTCTGTGCAATGATTATTCCTCAACAATCATTCCTAGAAACTTCTCTTCCAGCCATCCTTCCTCTCACTCTCTCACACACATACACACATTCCATGAACATCACAAACAACAAACACACACAATTATCCCTTTACTTCTCAGAGAAACCAAAGGAGTCACAAAGGAATTTCCTCAAGTTCTTGCCAGTAGATTTATAAAACTCCCTGGATCTCTTGCCATCCTGCCACCTTGCCTCTTTTTATATCAAAGGAAGTGTGCTTCCTGCCTAGAATAATCCCCCACTGCACCCTGAATCCCATCTCCTCTTACTTCTGACGACTCGTATACTACCATCTCCTTATTAAACCTCCTTGCCTTCCAGGATTCTTCCTATATACAAGTTCAAATTTCCCCCATCTTTAAAAACCTCCCCTATTCATATCTCTCTTCTTTTCCAGAAAACATCTTAACATCTACGTATATGAGCTGTCTCCACCCCTTCTCCCACCCTGACCCCAGTCAGGGCTTGGCCCTCTGATCTCACCTCCACATCACCGTTCCATCCAAACTTCAGTGATTTGGCTTTTGCTAAACCCAGTGTACACATTTCAGCAGCATTCAGCCTATTTGACCACTCCAGAAAAACACACCTTCCCTGATGCTGGTTTCCTGATCTTTCTCCTACTTCTCCAACTGCTGTTCTACTTCATCTTCTCCCTCAGGAAATTTAAGTCTTTTTACTCATTTCCTTCTATCTTCATTGCCATTTCCTTAGTCCAAAGCATCAACTTCTTCCACCTTGACTCTTCCACAGGCCTTTGAATACTCTTGGCATGAACCCTCTACCTGAGCTTTAATGGCCCCCCAGTGTGCTCAGAATAAAATGAGGCCATATTAGTGATCCTGATCTCGGCATAGAAACCTCTGCAGACACCGCCTCCCTCTCCAGTTCTATCTGAGGGCCCTCTACTCCTCACTTTCTGCTCCTGACACACTGGCTTTCTCTTTGTTTCTCAAATAATCACATGTTTTTCAGCAGCAAGGTGAGCTCATTCCTTGGTCAAAATGCTCTTACCCCACTCTTTGCTGAACCTAGTTATCCTTTAGGAACAAAACTTCCTCAGGAAAGTTTCCCAGGTGACTGAGAACTGGGTCAAGTCCTTCTGTTAGAGCCTCTCATGGTTCTTTGTACTTCTCCTTCATGATAATTATTACAATTGACTATTTATGTAGTTTTTGATTTAACACCTCCCTGCTGCTAGTTTTTAAGTCCATGAGACTTGTTCAAGCCTGTCTATTTCACCATCATCCTCTGAGCAGCTAGAACAGTAGCTGGACCACATAGAATAAATGAATGAAAGAAAAAAATTCACCTTTGATTTTCAAAACCATTATTCTCAAGGTAAATTTGCAAAGCTGCTGGGTATAATATCAATGTACTTCTCAGGTTTAAACTTAGGACTCCTACTTTCCTTAACCCTGCATCATCTCAACTCCCTTTTTTCAATTAAGTTCAGGACTCTGTCTTAAAGTCTACCATCACCACCACATCTATAAGCCTTTTTTTGAATATGTTTCCCTCCAAAATCCTGACCTTCTCCATTTCAGCTATTGGTGTCACCATTTCCTTCATGTCTTTAAAGTCAAAACCAAATAAACTTTAAAAAGAGCATTTAGTGTACTTTTTTGATTACAAAAGTACTGTACATTCATTGTAGGAATTTGAAAAGTGTATTTATTAAAAAACAAGAAAATGAAAATCAGTTATCTGCCTAACCAGTGATAATTATAGTAACTCTTTTGGTGTATACTATTTCCAGCTTTTTCTATGTATACACATACATTATTTTTAAAGTGTGGCAGAGTTCTGCCTTCCTTTTTTAATTGACATTTCTATAATGGGAATTTTCAAAACAGAGAGAACTAAATAATTAACATTTATCAACATTTTGTCATTCTTGTTTTATCTAATCCCCTTACTTTATTTTTGAGTGTCGTAAAGCAAATTCCAGATTTCATGTAATTTCACTCTCTAACACTTCAGTATGTATCTTTAACACTGAAAACTTTAAAAAAATTACTGAAATTTCATTGTCATACTTAACAAAACTAGAAGTAAGTACTTAACTTCATCTAATACTTTGGCCATGTTTCGTTTTCTCTGTCTCAAAAATATCTTTTTTTACAGTTAGCTTGTTTGAATTAGACTCCAAAGTCTACATATTGAATTTGATTTATGTATACAGATTCTTAAAAATTGGAACATATTGTGCAAGCTGTTTATAGTCTGCCTTTTTAGCTTAACATGTCATGCACATTTTCCTATGCATTAAAGATTTTTCTTCAATGGTTTTAAAGTCTATGTAATATTTCATACTTTTTATATGCAATATCATATTATTGGACATTTAGCTTATTTTTGGATTATGTCACCCATGCGTAAGACTTTGATGACATGACTCATGAGAAGTAGAAAACCTGGGCTCAAGATGAATAAGTGTATTTGTTAGATTTTTGATATTGCCAAATAGCTCTCCAGAAGGCATACACAAATTTGCCTTCCTATGAGCAGTGTATTCCTTGCAAAGTCTAGGTATTATAATAGAAAATTTATTTTTACCACATTAATGACAACAATACTATCTTGTTATTGTTTTTGTTTGCATTCCTTATGTGGCTAAATACAGCTTTGAATGCTTAATAAACTTTTAGATTTCTTTGGAAATTTCCATGTTCATATTCTTTGTTCATTTTTTTCTGATATGTTTTACATTTTATTATTGACTTGTAAGGGTTTTTTTTTTTGTAAAGTTTACTGGGGCTATGTTATGAATGTTGCAAGTACCATATTTTTTGTTTGTTGTTTACCGTTGTAGAATTGCATTTTATTTTCCCTCTCATAACCTTAATCAATCCTAATTTTTAATCCTTGTTCTTTCACAATTTCTTAAACGTGTCGACTCCTCTTTCATATCACAATGCTGTGATTCTGACTGAACTTTTCTTCAGACTGATTTTTTTTTTAAGTCTCCATTTTCTTTTCTAGTCCATTGTGAAGCTGCTGCCTGGTGAATATTACTATAGCCACTTTCATCATAGTGCTCGTCCATTCATGACTACACATGGCTTTTTATAGCACATCAGATGAAGTCTAAACTCCTCAGACCAACATTTAGTAACATCCACAGTTTGACACTAACTCTCCTTTCCAAACTTATTTCCAATTCTTTTTTGCACGGGGGCCATCCATGGCCGCGTGGGTGAAGTTCTCCCCCTCCGCCTCAGATGAGTCTCCTGAGCATGCTCTAGCTTGTCCTTCCTTCATACCTTGCTCCATCCAAACCTATTTAAGTTCAAGGTCATCTTCAAATCCCACCTGCTCAGTGAAGTCTTCTGTGAGTTGCCTCAGCCGGAGATCTCTTCTTCCTCCATCTCTCCAAATACTTATGGTCAGCTCCATGTATCTCTGAGCATCTCCGAAAGGTTCAACTACTTAATTTCGGTCTCCTCAGTAAAACTGTGATGGCTTTTTTGAGAGCAGGTGCTTGTCATCTTCTTTTGATTCTTCTACACTACATGGACTTGCCCCAGGTCTGGACACTGACTTACACCAAATTCTTGATGACTTGACTCTAAAACTTCGCACTACTCACCTGGCAAGAGCAGAACAGGTACTTTGGAATCACCTCCCTGCTAGTGATAAAAATGGTCATGGAATATCCTTAATCTTTAATCCTGCCTTCCTTTTGACTGGTTCCATGTATGTAAGCCACGAGTGATTGGATTATATCTCCATTCAGCAGGACTGGAATTGAATTTTCATCTGTACACAAAGCTAACTGACTCACTGAAAGCAATTTAGTGATCTCAGTAGATGGACCGGCTGTTTCAAAAGGCAGCCAACATATGGGGAGTGTCCCTATCTTAGCCAGGGGAGAGGAAAATATGAGATCCAATCTGGTTTCTTTAAAAGGTGAATGTTAAACTCAAAACGATGTTCAGAGAAGCTGTATTTCCATTGTTAGGGGGAAAAAAGACAGATGAACTCAGCCCTCATTTAATTCAAGGGAAACATCCAGTAAGAAAGGGAAGCCGTCTGTTTATGCTCACATCAGAGAGCACTGAAAGTCGAGGGGGTATGTCCGGTGGTTTCGCAAAGAGGTGCCTCCCGAGGACCTTTACTGATCCGCAGAACGTCGCTGACTTTGCTAGAGTGAAGGACAAACCATCTCCCAGCTGGTCTTTTCAAGATTCCATGATGAACTCTACTCTGGGAAATGTCTGAATCGAAACAGAATCTTAAGGCCTCTAACTCTAAATACAAACTTAAAGTAAGAGAGTAACCTGCTCTGGTCTATGGCAGGTTTTCAAAGAAATCATTAGAATAACTTTTTTTTTTCAGAGTGCACATTGTTTTATTCACTGAAGTATCCTAGGCACCTTAACAAGTGCTTAGCGCTTCATCGATGCCCAGTACAGAGGTGCTGAGGTTAATTTAATCAAAGTATTTAAAAATTCTTGGGCCTATGGCCAGGGAGGCACATGTGAGTATGTGTGTATATGCATCTGAATGGAGAGAGGGAAAAGCCCCTGCTCGCTCCCTGGGCTCTAAGGTTCCAAACCGCGCACGTGCTGACGATAACGGTGGTTTTCAATTTACAAAGTCATTCATCACTCCTTCTCTCATTCAGATGATATTTACTGTGTGCCAGTTATGTGCTAGGCACTGTGGATATCATATCAGGGGCATGGATGTGGTGCCTGCTTGCATGTGTTTACCAGCTTGGTGGGAAAAACTGGCGAATGAACAGACAGTACAGTGCCTGTGTCAGACACAGGGGCAATCAAGGGGACTTAAGGGCAGCTACCCAGTCATGGGGGATCAGAGATGGCTCCCCCGGGGAGGTGCTGCTTAAGCTGAGACTGAAGGAGGGAGGCCCCAGGGAAAGGAAAGGGGTGTGTTTGCCCTCCTGTCTAAAGAAGACCCTCATCCCACTCTTTCCTCATCTGCCTCCACCTGCTCTCCACTGGCGGTGAGATGGGGCCACCTGACTGGGATGGGTGGACCCCAATAAAGTGCTGGTCCCATGCTGGTGTAGAGCTCCAGTGCCTGGGAGGGCAGGGATGGAGGCGCTGGCCGAGTGTCGCTCACCGTGTAAGTAGTCTGTCCCCACCTCCCCACCTGTGGCTGCCCCAATACCCCCTCCCCGTGGCGTGGCCCTCAGGACCCTGCCGCACACTGCAGGGCAGTGCCACTCTCCCTGCCCAGGTGCTGCCCTGGGCTCCCGGGTCACCCTGCAGCTGTCACTTCTTCAGAGCAATCACTTGCTCTCTGGCCCGGTCTCCTGAGTGTCTATAAGCAGGTCAGCATCACTAGAGAGATGCCCACCCTATTCTCAATTTCTAGGAGAGTTGGGAGAATATGTGCTGTGCTCACTGACCTGAACTCCAGGGGCCCACAGTTCTTTCTTGGGGGCCAGTTGAGGCTCTCTGGTGCCTCTCATCTCAGCTTCTGTGTGGAGGAGCAACTCCATGAGCTCTGTGTGTGGTCCCTGACTGACTGTCTATGGAGTCGAGACTATACAGAGCCGAAGGCTGTTATCTAGTGAGTACCAGGCCTTTTGTAATCATGAACTCTAAAGACATCAGCAGCCCTGCCAAGGAGCCATCGGTAATCAGGTGAGAAAACCGAGACTCCCAGAATGTGCCCAGGGTCATCCTTAGGTGTAGACTTAGGATTCAAATCTGACGCATCTCACTCCAAAGCTACGGTCTTTCTAGAATATCATGTGGCTGCCCTTTTACCCCATCACATCCTAATGTCTCATTTCCCAGATAGTCCTCCCATGGAAACTTTCAACGTTTTACACGCTCTTCCTGTGGTAGCAGGAAAGGGGTTTCTCCTCCTGGTCTTATACTGCCCCCTTACCCACAGCTCAGACTACTCCAGGATACTCGGGCACACTCTCATGGCCTGGATCTTGGAAACAGTGGCAGATTATGGCTTTGTAATGCCTTTAAACCTCTGGGTTTATTATTAAATGGTTGTGATATACCAGTCTCTAGGAATACAAAGATAAGAGATAAATCCTGCCCTCAAGCCCAGTAAGAGAGCCAGACTCAAGGTCGAATAATGGCAATGGAGTATAGAAAATGCACCCGTTGAAAAAAAAAAAAAGAAAATGCACCAGTCAGATTACATATAAGGGATAGTGGTAAGAGAGGGGTAAGAGCAACTCTACTTCAGGGTGGGGAGGATTCACTAAGAAGGAGCTGCATGGGCCAGGCCATCAGGTATTAGCAGGTGTTGGGTCAGCAAATAAGGGAGGCACAGGGTACTGGAGACACAGGGAGTTACTGTCAATCTTGAGATCCTGTCCTGGCTTGGCCAGCGTCACAGGCAAGAATAAGACACTTGGCCCTGTAGGTCTCATTGTCCCCTTACAGGGAAAATGTGCTGCAAATACAACAGCAGGTCTTCAGTAACGTCGGTTCTGGCTCTGAATGCATGGCACGGTATCAGGGTGACCTGGGCCAGCATTCTTGTTTCCTCAGGAGCACGCACTCCTTAGTCCAATGCCCTCTGCAGTGGGAAGGGCATTCACCCCTGCAAGCTTCCAGGAGTCCATTTAGTAAATGAATGCTGGAGCTGCCTTGGGATCAAATCGCAGTGGCAGCTGTCATCAGCTTAGTACTTCTGGAGATGCACTGACACGAAGCTGCCCAGCAGCCAACGAGGAGAACGGGGCTAATTGCCTTCCCAGTTCTTCCCCTGGTTATAGGGATTCTGCTAATGATAAGGTGGGAAATGCAGCATTTCAAAAGGAAGGACAACTTAATGTTTTTCACTAACATTTCTATATCTAATTGCCAAAGTAACCCAAGTTCATTGTAGAAAAGATGGAAAAGTAGCAGGCAGCAAAATATTAGCTATCGGTTCTTTATTGAGAGATAATTATATCAGTTTTCTGTTCTTCATGTACATATTTTAGAAAACCGGAGGGAAAATAATAGCGCTCTATACATATGCTTTGTAACCTATCTTCTCCACCAAACAGTGTGATGAATACATGATATCATTAGTACCCTTTGGAGGCATTATTTTTAATGGCTTCGTGGTAGTCCCTGCATTCTATGGCTGATTCATAATTTATGTAACTTGTCTTCTGTCACTGGGTGTGGAGACTGTTTTTTGAATTTTTCACAACCATAAACAACACAGTAATGAACATCTTGTGGCTAAATATTTGTGGGCATAAACGATGAATCTCAGGAAGGATGTTAAGCAAGCAGACTGGATTTAGAAGTAGGCCTTCTGCAACTCCTCGGACAGCAGCTTTGTTTAGAAGGATTGTCTCTCTCGTTGCACGTGCTCGGGATGACTGGCCAACGGAACCGGTAACTCCCCCCGCCGAGGGTGGGTCTGCCAGCTGGCACGCCCCTGTGTGCTCTGAACCCCTAGCTTGAGAGCCACCTCTCATGGGACGACAGCACTGCGGGGAGACACAGGAGAGGCCCTCAGCAATTTTTCATGTCACCTGGCTTCTATTCAACGCTTTGGATAATTAAAAATACACCCTGGCCCAGGCCACAGCTTTAGTCTGAATGTACTGTGGGTGGATTTTGGAACTGGTTCCTGAGGGACGGGGTGAAGCACAGTCCTCTGGGGCATCTAAACTAGGTGGAGAAAGGTTTCCAGAGTGCTGTGTGGTGATGGACCCTGTGCAGGCTGTGACCTCATAGGTCCTTCCCATCTGTAATGCTGGTGGACCGTTGCGACTGATGTTACGCTATGGCGGACTCAGAATACAAACATTTAGCCACTAACCCAGCCTCTGGGGAACTGCAGGCACATCCTCTTTTCCCATATTTTCAGCCTGAAATCCACCTCCCTTCGTTCTGATATTTGGGGCTCGGGGGTGGGGGGCGCATCCCATCCTTGGTTTCCCGGGCTGGGCAAGTTCTGCCCTCCTGCTCTGATGGCGGCTGCACCTCCTAGAGCCCGCTCTGCCCTGGGGACCCGAGCTTCCCACTGCGGTCCTGCCAGAGCGCGAGAGAGGGAACACATTCATACCTACCCCTGCCACCTGTTACTAACTGGCCTCAGTACAACCGGGGGTGGGGGCCACAGGCTGCCCGCTTCTCCCTCTGGAGGCTCGGTGAACGGCCTCAGCTTTGCTCCACCTGGAGTGAAAACAGTGAGCACAGAAGGACACCAGTGTGGTTGTGGCATGGTGAGGAGGCTCTAGTATTATTGCTAAAGGCCCTGCCTGCATTTGGCCAGACCTCATTCAATACCCCTTTATCACTAGAATGGGATACGTTTCATCTATTTATCACTAAAATCTTTGAAGGCAAGAATCTTTATCTAACTTGTTCATTGCTATATCTGCAGGCAGGTAGGATGCCCTCAGTAAATATTAGTTGGATGGAAGAAGGAAGGTTCTATCTGCTAAGGCAAGGTGCTGCGCTAGATGCCAGAAAGCAATATGGATCAGTAGAAAAGCCACTGGGTTTGCAGTCACACCATTCTGGGTTCTGGTCTATGCTGTGACCTCCATTTCCTCTTCTGAAAAATGAGACTCACCCTGCCCACCTCACAGAGAGGCCACAGTGATTAAATCTGCCGGTCAGATGCCTAGCCCAGCACCAGGACTCGGCAGGTGCCGCGTGAGCCCTTATCATCCTGTCCTTCTGTGCATTCTGGCCTGTGCATCTCCCTGTGGACTCAGCCAGGCTGGGAAGACGCTTGAGAAGGGAGGGCTGGCTGTTTCTGTGTTCTGCTGTCATTCCCTTGTACCTGGTGGAGGAAACTGGCTGTGCCTACGCGAAGTCATCAATCTCTTTTCAGGCCACACACCTGGAACTGGGAACTGGAAAGCATCTGCTCCAGCGGCAGCTGGTTCATCTTATAGCTACAGCTCAGACACATGGAGAATTTAGAAAAGAAAGAGGAAGGAGGTTTTCATCCCTCTCCACGAAAAAAGAGCGAAGCCTCACTTTTATTATGTACACAGGCATATTGGCTTGGCAACTGAGATATTCTTTTTATAGCATTGCTTTGCATAAGACTGCATGCTTCCAACTTAGGGTGCACCAGAGTTTGATTATCTTAAAAAGTCAGACAGAGAAGATGCCCCCTGTCCACATCCGAGAAGGAGAGGCAGCGGCATGAATCACAATTCTTTGTACACGTATATTCCCCAAACTAATTGCTTATATGCTTAAATAGAAGGCTCGACATTGAGTACCAGTCATTAGCAAGTGCAAGCTGCTTACATTTCAGAGGGATGTCTGAACTTCCCAAGCCTTGTATTTCACACCAGAATCCTAAGCTGAAATATTTTCATGTAGTAACACTTTTGATAGAGGCAAAATAATTTAAACAAATAATTGGCCTTGAGAATAAAAGTGTACACAAAAGCACAATTAATGAATTTACTAATTATTCTTCCCTGCTGTGGACATTGCTCAAAGTTGAATTTTAAGCTATTACCTAAATATAAACTACTGTACCAAGCCACAAAACTGGATGACTCACCATTAGTCATTAATGTTGTCTTAAAAACAAACTCAAGCTCTCAGAGAGAAAGTGTGTTCACCTAGGCAGATATTATTTTGAAAATAAAACAAGTCTTAGATGATAAACCGGTCTTTGGTCTTTGAGAAAACACACATACACACACATACACACTAACACACACAAGAGATTTGTGGGTTTTAATGCCCTCTATAAATATCAGACAGGCAACATTTACCTTATTTAAAATTCTCCACCAGCTGAACAGGAATGAATTTGGTCCATCCTGACCATGTGGTGAAATGCTTCCACCCCTTCCCTATCCCACCTCTTGCTGAAACAGAATAAAAATGTGAACTAAACTGTCTTTAGTGTTTGACATTCTCTGTATGTGATGGGGACAGTTCTTCCTCTCCTCCCTGTCCTTTCCATCTCCATCTTTTCCTCCTCCTTTCATTCCTACAGAAGTAGTGTTTCCTGGATTTGCCCAGAAGGCTGCAAGCTATAGAAACTGTAAAACAGAAACTATTCTCATGTTTTCCCAGCCTGGGAACAAAAGTGAGAAGGCAACAGAGGGATAGTCAAGGGTTAGATAAATTCCTGGCTGGCCTGTTGGGTGTTTCCTTAAACAGAACAACAACAAAAAAAGATTTTTGAATCCCTTAGGGTGATTGTTTTTTAATATGGCTCCAAAAGATTATTTCTGATTTTTATATTTTACATTAAATAATGCTCCAGCAATCACCTATAAGCAATGCACTTTAAATTAAGCCTTCTCTGTGTAAAGAATTAATCATTTATACTCCTGGTTTTGATGTCTTAAGGGATTGCCTGTGGACTGATATCAATTCATAAACTACAGACACCCGCGGCATGGTAGGTGGGGGTTCTCTCACCTACACCTGATAAGCGATGGACTCTTCTATAGTGTTGTGGTCCGATTTCAATACGGTCCATTGCAAACAATAAGAAGCCCTAGAAATAAGAGGACCTAATATTTGAGGGGGAAGAAAAGGAGGTGAAGCAGTTGAATGAGGGTGAGGGAGTTCAAGTACTAGAACCTGCTTAGAAAAGCTGCCTTCTGGTACTCCCCGCGTGGGAGGGCGGAGGCCCTGCAGAGGCAGGGTGGGACGTGCAGGAGGAGGGGTGGCAGTAGCTTTTCTTCAGTTGGCCCAAGTCTCCACTGTGTCTGAAGTGTCCTCTTCCAAGGCACAGGGGCCTGGTTCCCAGGTGTGGCTCTGCAGGGTGACGAGGTGATTGGAGGGGCTCCTGCCAGGGTCCTTTCTCCCCACCAACGTGAGGTTTATATTGGAGAGTTTTACTCCCCTCCCCTCTCAAGACCCCTGCCCGAGCGCTGGGAAGGAGAGGAGCCGGCAAGGAAAAGGGGGCCCCCCACAAGGGAGCCTCTTGCCCCTCCGGCCGTCCTGGCTGGCGAGAAGGCTGATGAGGTTGTCCAGACAGTACGTGTCTGATGATTTGGGTACTCTCAGCAGAAGGGGGGCCTGTGCCTGTGTGTCGGGTAGGAGAGGGAGGGGACCTGACTTGGAGGGAACAAAGGACAAAGAAAAAAGATGGGAGAGGCAGGCAAGCGGAGGTATTTTTCCATCTTTACATTTTGCTCAGGGCCATCCCTGTCCACCAGAGCAAGCCCCGGCTCCCCTGAGATCGACTGCAAAGACATTTCTACAGGCAGGAAATCTAAGCAGCCAGGCTCCTCTCAGGCCACGCAGCTGGGGGCTGCCTGCCACGGAGGCACCCTGAAGAGGACAGGGCCCGGGGGCTGGCTGGGATGCGGCCTCCCAGCCAGCTGGGGCTCCGTTGGGGCTCTCGTTTGATTCCTTTACCGCTGAGGTCTGCACTCAGGATCCCAGAGGAGCGGCCGGGTGCCCAGCAACCTGTCTTCTGCCTGCATTTGGACCCTCCCTTCTCTGTCGTCTCCCACCCGTGGGACCTTGGGGCAGAGTTTTTGACCTTTCCGGACCTCAGTTTCCTCCTCTGTAAAGCGGGAATAGTAATCGGACCTACCTGATAGACCTGCTATAAAGATTAAATGAGATAATCAATAGAAAGCACTGGAACAGGGTCTGATACCAAGTGTCATAAATGTCAGCTAAAATCCCACCTGCGTTCGCCGCCACAGGGTGCAGAATCCACCCTTGTATCCAAGAAGAACATATTGGAACTGCTTTGAGTTTTTTTCCTGGAACGGTTTCCAGAATCATTTGGCTTCTGGAGAGGGAATTATGAGGCAGCTGAACTTCTCCAGTTCTGTCTTCAACTCATTATTGTGCAGGAGTAACACAGGTTAATCGTGTAGCTAATGAAGAGATACCATTAATGGAATCTGAGTTGGCACCCTGATAAAGCCGAGCTCTGGCAGGTGAATGCTGACGAGGGGCAGGCTGTTTATTTGGGGAGCAGCAGAGGTCCTATCAGGGCACCCACTCCGGTTCCATTAAAGTTGCCGATATTACACCCCCAGCTAAAACCGTTAAGAAAATTCAGCCCGTCTTTTTCTCTGTTTCTTTTTTTCTGAGGCAGCCCAGAAGTGGCAGGACCTCTGATCAAATACAAAGGCAGCTAGGTAATATGAGCCCTTAAAATTGAACGACACACTGAATAATGAATTAACAAATAAATGAATGAATGAACATTAAAGACATTCATTCGGAGCAAACACCGCTGCAATTAATATGCTGCCATTGGCAGGGGAGTGTTGACAGGGCATCCAGCAGACCCATCCCTCCCTGAATCGATCAGTTGTTTTTTTTTTCGGAGCTTTGCCTCTGAGCAAATCAATGAAGGACCTGAAGTACCGTTTCTATATTTCTCCTGTCTCCTCGCAGTTTACCTGATGAAAGGGTTTGGGAGATTTCCTCTCCTCCTGGCTTTAATAAATTCTCTCATGGCTTCTTTAATTGTTGCTTTTTTTTAACCTTTCTTGGGAAGTCATGATCAATTATTGCATTCAGCAAGCTGATGGCTGACAAATTCTATCGGACATAATGGAGCCATGATTTAAAGGAAGAACCGTCTATGTGATGGCATACGGCTGTTTCAGGAGAAGCAATAAGGATTATTACACTGTGCCGTCCACGAGGGCTCGGGCATCCTGCACTTAGCCAAGTGCATTTCTGAGAGCCACCGACAACCTAAAAGAAAACCGGACTCCAGCTCAGGACACTGGCCTCAGCTCGCTGTCATCTCTGGTCATGGGCTGGCTGACTTCCTCATGAGTTCCCGCAGCCAGGCTGCTGTTGCCCTTGACTCTGCTCCCTAAAAGCTGCACTGGTGCAAACTCCCTTCAGAGTCAGCAAGCTCCAGCAAAGGTCTGATGGTGACTGAAGCAGGTGACTTTGCTTGGCATTGCCGCTCTGAGACTGTCCAATACCAATTCCAAGATAAGAAGTGAACACCAGGGCTTTGGGAACCACCCATCAGTAACATGAAGCCTTATTCGCGGTGCAGGATGACTCAAAGTCAGTCTGGACGGTGTCCCAATGCCAACTCTACCACTTCTATAAACCTTGAATTATCTGAGCCTTGAGATAATATCCCTAAAATACAGTGTCTGCAACATGTAAACACTCAACAGAAGGTGCTGTTATTTCCTTAGCTGGATCGCTGTTATGGTCACGTGCAGTGTTATACAGTCCAAAGCTTAGTGAAAGCAAAGCCAGATTCCTAAGGGGTGTAAAACAGGAGAAAAGGGATCACACCATCTCGGGTTAACTCACATAACAGGAAAATTCAATAGAGACTGTTTGATTTTGACATCTTGTATTATGACTTCAAGTGAGAGTAAATTTAAATTCAAGGAAAGTAGTTCTGTCATTTTTTTTCAGCTATATAAATTAAGAATAAGTTGAAGATCGAACATTCACACACTTGGTGTTCTTCTAAATTCCCATTTACTGAGTCCCCAAAGCTGATCGGTTCGTTTAAGCAATTTGCCAAATAAATCTGAGCATACCTGAGACATGGAAACTCAAGGGGAAAATCCTTTTTTTTCTCTCCTGAAATTTTAAGCAGAAATGTTACAATAAGGTGAGATGCCAGAATTGTGTTGATATACATGAAGGTCTGTTGTGTAAGCCTTATAAATGCAGGATTACACTATTTATTTCAATTGCCTCATTAGACAAGTAACTCATAAGTATGTAAATATGCAAGAACAAAAATAGTCTATAAAAACTATGTATATGAAAAACAACTGGCAAAATAGACACTCACCATTAGAAATCAAATCTCTAACTAAAATCTACACACAAAGCAAGCCAGAATTTTATGGAGACAGTGACCTACCTTGCCTATGTACTAAAGAGTAAATTCTATTCTGTTCAGTCCTTGATAAATACACACAATTTCCATGCCGAGCTAACTCTAATTACCGACACTGTCAATATGAGGTACGTGCCCAGGAGTGCAGAGCAGCTAGTGGACATGAGGATTTTCTTGAACTTTTTTCCTGGTGGGGGTAGGATACCAGGGTACAGAACTTGTGTTTTCAAACCCCAAACGAGCAGTTCCCCTCTATATCCCTCCACATCTCATTCCATTTGGAGCAAGAATGCTGTACACAGATGCAATGAAGATGCTATACAAGCATGGCTATGTGGGCAAACAGAAACATCTCTGTCAGAGTATCCAATACACGCCAGAGTCAGAGGGACAAGGCCCCAGACCCAGCCGATCTGGTGAGAAGAGTCCAGCTTCTATTTTCTGTCATTCTCTGAAGTCTTCATTAGAACCAGCTTTGCCCCTGTCTCCTGCCTCAGTTCGTCTCTTTCACACTTTGACTTCTACAATATGTTAGGCACCATATCTATTCTCTCACCTAGTTCTTTGTGATTCCTTTCAACTCAGGTTTTATTTACTTCATGAGGGCAGAAACAGTTTCCTTTATTTCCCCCTATTCCCTGAGCCAGACGCACAGTCTCTAGCGTGGAGAAGCTGTTTCTGAAAGTGTTTGTTAAATGGGATTGCTGAATGTGGTCCTCAGACCGTCTCTTCTCCATCCTATTGTGTCTCTCTCCCCTGGGGTTCCCAAATGGAATGGCTCTGAAACAGTACCCTTCCTAACTCCTAACTCACTATTCACTCCAACACATCTACCAGGTGGCCCACGCCTGTAGCTCTCCTGGAGTCACAAAAACATTCTCAGCCCTCCTTTTTCTCTTCCCTCACATTTTCTCATGGGGAAACTGCTTCTGTTTCCTTTGCTCAACAAACCCCCTGAATGGCTTCTGGGCCAGCCTTGCTTTCTCACCTATGCCCACCATGGTCACTGTGAGTGGGAAATTGTGAGATGCTAGAGCTATGGAGGGTTTTGATGGTGACCCGTCGGGGTCTCAGTGAGGGATGCATCCAGAGCTTTGCTCTTTGGTAGAGGTGAATCTAACACAGGAGCAATACAGATCCATCTTCTCTCCATATCGCTCAGGTAGACATATAGGCCATCCACAGAGTAGAAAGAAACCATTCTCTTAGTAATACTTGTCTTGCAGCAGGGGTTTTGAAATGGGCATTGGAGAAAAGGAAATGCTCTTTAGCAATACACTAGTATAGTCTCTGTTTTTTTAATCGAAAAATCACACACACCCTGTAATCACTTTCTACGAGTCACACTGTGCTATATCAAGCCTGAATCCAGAGAAACAGAGCGTGCATCAGTTCAATAGAGGGAATTTTATATGGGCTCCTGGTTACAAAGGCATTGAAAAAGTTGAAAAAACAAAAGCAAAAATAAAACAGGAGGCAGGAAGGCAAACCAGAAATTTACAGCAGCAGGAAGCCTCTAGGGCTTGACAGTCCAAAGGAGGCAGTGGTGTTTCTAGATCCAAGAGTTCAGTGGCCGCTAGAGTCACAGAGGGAGGGCCTGTCCCAGGGATCTGGGGCCACAGAGGAGACGGCAGAAATGCCGCCAGAAGCAGAGGAGAGGGAAGAAACACTGTGGATTCCCTTTCCCCGACTTCACATCACCAGAGTCATTTAGAACCCAGTCCAGCCAGCACTTGAAAACAATTCCAGGGTAGACGTCAGTGGGCTGAACACTAGGTTGGTCACATGCCAGAGGTTCTGAAGCACTTGGACATGCAAGAAGAACCTAAATCTCAACGGAACCAGAACAAAGACTGTTCTTATCCACAGCCAGATATGAGATTTTTTTTTTAACAGTTGCTTTTATGAGGAATAAATAGGACTTGATAACAGACCTCATTTCATTTATGGTATATGTTCGTTTATGGTTTCTTGCATATCATTATTTTTTATGGCTTACCGCACATAGTTCTCATTTCACAGCATATGTTCTGTCATTTCCATTAATGTTTTTATTGTCTTCATAAATTCCAGCAGAGAAGGATTCTTCCAGGTGTTGTCCCAGATAGATATTTGAAGAGCGTTGTCCCTTCTTGACCGTTATAGGAATAATATTGGTGCCCAACTTAAACAAATAGGAAGAGGCCTATATGATGTTTAATTTTGACTGGAAAAGCTGCACGTTACACAGCCACGGACAATGTTTCTCACTTCTCTTCTTTGGGACAGGTCATCCCTGACATTTAATTTCATTAGACAAGACAAATGGAAATTTTTATTGTCTCTTAAAAACTTACCCAGCTCTCCATCAAAATCTGAGACACCGGCACGATCCTGTTCCGCTGGAGGGTACCGATGGTCTTCTTTGCCCCTGTTTCCTTCTCTTCCTTTCAATATCTCTCTTTCTTCCAAATGAAGTCCTTATCCCAAGCTCTGATTTTCTTGAATCTGAACTTCTACTGTTTCCTCCAGAAACTTCCTTTCTTGTTCACTAATGACCTGGAAGAGCATGCCATCCCTTACTAACCAAACTGATCCTACTGTTCGGTTTGGAGTTCCCCGTTGTGGCCCCCTGCCGTCCCCACCCCTTCTTGTTCCCCCTCTCCCTCCCGCCCCCATCGGCCGACCCCAGTCCCTGGTCTGCCTGTGAGCCCCCCAAGCGGCACCTCTGTGGTTTGCTCTGTCCTTTGCTGCTTTCTCTGTGGCAAAACTCTCTCCCTGTCTGCCCACCCCCATCCTCCAGACAGTCTCCTGCCTCCAAGCCCAGTCTTGACCCAACACAAGTTCCAGAACCTGACTCTGTTTACAGAATAGAGGGAAAACATCCCATCCTCTGAAGTGTCACAGAGGAAAAATCTCCTTTTCCATCCTTTGAGGAATATTGACAAATCAACATGGCCATCACAGTGAACATTTGGAAAAAGCCACCTTAATGGGTTCATGCAAATGAGCTCATTTCATAAAACAAAAACTCTTCCTGGCCCCCCTTTTGCTCTTCTCTCCTGACGCAATAGTTGGTGTGTTCCCTAAAGCACAAAGTAGAGCAGCAAATCCAGGTTGAAGCAAGCTTGGTGGCAACGCAGAGTCATGCCCCAGACCCCAGGCTCCTCCAGCTCCCAATCCCGGTAGCCGAGGAAGGAGAGTGCCCATCATGTCAAGGGCGGGGGCCTCTGTGCAGATTCCTCAGCCTCTTCTCTTAATGAGTTTAGCTCCAGAGATGGGCAGCTAGAGCATTCCCGCCGAGCATAATTACCATGACGGGGCACCTGGGGAGAGATTGTCACAAAGATAACTGGGTCTCAGGCTATTTAACGCTTTACAGATGAGAATAAGGTGGTGACTTGGAAAAATGAGGTCTGGTTTGGCTAGGAAGACTGCTATGGTTCATTTTCCTCCCTCCTGTAGAAGCGTAAACCGTTGTGTTTCTAATTGATGTACATGAGCCCAGGGCACAAAATGGACTCAGGTGAGAAATCACAGGATCCCAAGGCCGGATGGGATAGGAGGGGTCATCCTGTCTGCCTTCCGCCTGCAGGCAGGACTGCTTACAAACCATCTCGGAAGGAGGGCTGACTACCCTTTTCGCCACAGCCTCGGGAGGGCAGCGCCTGCGGGTAACCAAGGGCTGCCCGGGCACCGCCGCACCCTACAAAGGGCTATTTGTGCATGTTCGCTCCAGCTCTCCTTGCTTAAAAGCCCCACCCAGGGGCAGGGGGGTCCCTCACAGGGGCAGCTCAGAGCAGTGCACTGAAATGTTAAAAACTCACCTGGCAGCAGAAATATATTGAAGAACACACAGGAAAATACACTGAATCATCTTGTGCAGATTCACACCTCACTGAGGAGCTGAGAGAGGAGGTGATCTCTTACCCACTGTCATAGTCCAACTGTGGGCAGCAGGATGGGCTGGGGCTTCTGCTTTCCCCAAAGAAAAAGCCCATGGAGGACCTAAAATGGGGACTGGCAGAGGGGGAATTTGACAGGGAGTCCTTAGGCCATTTAGAAGCTGATATTCAGAAACCTATGGAAAGCAATCTGCTAAGCATATGTAGGGGCTTTGGGACCTGCCATCCCCTTTCAGGCTTTAGTTCCTCTCTTGCCCATATTAATGTAACATAACAAGGCTGAGAGGACCTGATGCCGGTGAGCCAAGGGGTGTGTTTTAGGGCCTGGCAGAGGGAACCAATCGTCTCATGGTGCTGGTCAGATTAGATAAGATCCACCAAGAAGCCTGGACATATTCCCAAGGTACCAGGATTCAAGGGAAGTTTGAAGAGCAAGGAGGCCCTGCTCCCTGCAAAGATCCTAAACTTTCTCTCTGGTTGTGCAACCTGGAGCCACTGGACTTCACATGCCTCTGAAAACTGTAGAAGAGATTGGGGAATCCATGCTCTTGGAAAGAGGTGGACAAACTACAACCCATGGTCTGTTTTGGAAGAGCCCAAAGGCTAAGAATGGTTCTTACATTTTTAAAGGGTTGGGGAAGAAAAAGAGAATATGCAACACAGACCATATCTGACTTACACAGTCTGAACCATTTACTATCTGCCCTTTGCAGAAAAAGCTCGCTCACTCCGGCTCTAGGGCGCTGGTGCTCAAATTTCCACATTCATAAAAGCCACTTAGAGCACTTACTGCATATTCAGATTATGTCCTCCAGACAGCTGACTTAGCGGATCTTGGACCGAGCCCCCAATATCTGCATTCTGATAACCATGGAAGGTAATTCTAGCATAGGTGGGCATAGGATGCCCTTGCAAATGTTCCCTTTGAACTAATCAATAAGTATATATTTTATAATTTCTATGTGGCCAGATCTCTGCTGAGTGGAGTGGGAGACACAGCAAAGAAGATAACTCACCTCACTCTGTGGAAGAATCTTCAGTCTAATGAGCAGGAGGAAAGCTTCTTAAATGAAACTGCCAGAGATAAGTCAGGGGCAAATGGCATGGTGTCCACTCTTCAAGACCTGGGGTTTTGGGTGCAGTGCCATCATGCAGGGTCGTGGTAGCTCTGGTTGCAGAGTGGAATGGAATGTCTGAGAAAGAGCTGGCAAGGTTTGGGATGTGGGGAAGATGTCATTTGCAAAGGTACAGAGGAGGAAGGGGCTTTTGGAGTGAAAGCTGCCAGCGTGCGGGCAGAGAGCAGAAGGCCTCACCACCAAGGATAGTCTAGAGAGCAGAGCCCACGGGCTTCCTCTTCACAGCAAGATCTACTCAGAAGAGTAGCTTCTCCTCCTTCCTCCTCCTCTTCAAGCCTTGTTAGGTCCCAAGCCAGAGCTATGCGGATTCTACATCATTCTACCTAAAATTAATTTTGTAATTTCCCAGCCTCTCCCCACCTGCATCCTATATACTCTGTGATCTTACTAACATGTCTCTATTTCTTTACAAAAACAATTGTTATAGACTAGATTCTTTCCATATCACCATCTTATTTATAGAGAAAATTCTGTCTCATCTCCAAGACCCAGTCCAACATTATATTTTCCTTGAAGCAAAGATCTCTCCAATTTCTTTCCTCTCCAGAGCTAAGCAATTTTTCAGTTTTCACCAACCTGGTATCTTGAACAAAGTGAAAGAATAGGGCTCACACCATATTAGAATGAATTGTCTTCATACCTATCTATCTCCTGTACAAGACTGTGACCTTTTTTGAGGTTAAAAACCATGTTACTCCACTTCCATTTCCTCAGTGCTTGCAACAGTGCATAGAGTAGCTGGCAGCAAACTTTCCTTCCAAGGATGACTGAATAATTCAGGAACAGGGCATTTTCAGTTTGTGGAGTCCCCTAAACATCAGCGCCCCATCACAGGTTCTTAAATAGGGGGTGACATGATTCCATTTTAGGTAACTTATAAAGAAAATGTTAACGGATAGTAGGAGTCTAAAGACAGTTTGTTGAATAGGTTGGAAGGCTGGAGATTCTCCCAGAGGAATGCAATGACTTACTTCTTTGATAAGAATCTCTTGGCATCTCAGCATCTTTAAATTCAGGAAACAGCTGCAGAAGAAGGTCATGGGTGGGCTCTGAGCTGGGCACAGTCGTACATTGTGTGTCCCAGGCACCGCATCTATTATCTGATAACCTGAAAGGCCAGGATAAATAAAAAATAATAACTTTAATATTTGCTTACAATGCTGAACTCAGGAATTTTGTCAAATTACAAGTGGAAATTGCACACAACGGAAAGAAGTTCGGTAACAACTAAGGCAAGTGATTCACCTGAAGAACAGGAAGCAACACTGAATGCACAGGACCTGGAGGAGCTCCAGAGAACAACCAGACAGCACAAAGACAAAGGAAATCACGGCCTATGCAGAAAAGGGAAGAGATGGTGGGTCAGGCTGCACTGGACCAAGACAGTGGAAACGAGGGTTGGGTTTCTGAAGCAATACAGAGGAGGCCAGAGTTGGTAGGAATATAGAAACATTTCCCGCTGCTGCTCCTAGGATTCCGAGTTTACTTGTCAGGGGAAGTGGGTAATATTTGATGGGAATGTGGCAAAGCCAACTATCTGAATTCCAAAGATATCTTACATTTCCCTGACTGCTCACACCTCTGTGGGGCCAAATGATAAAGGCAAGCTGATGGAGAGTGGGCAGAAGCGGTAAATGTCCCTTCCAGACCAAGGAGGTCGAGGGCTCAGTGTGCCTTCCCGATCCTCCCTTCTGCTTTACAGGCCCTGGATGCACGTCAGAAGCATCTCAAAGTGGGAGAAACCTGGATCCCTGAGTCATGGCTTGGAAGAGGGTCACCCAGGAAAACTGCCAGAAGAGGATTATCCATGTTGGTCTTTGTGTGGGAGAAATAAACTTTCATTGTGTTAATCCTTTGAGATTTCAGGTTGCTCATTGCAACAGTTGGCTTGTCTTTATTACTTCATTGTCGGAGGCTAGATTTCCAGGAAATTTTCAGGGGGCAGCTAAGTCGCAGCCTAAATTGTCATTTTGGGGCAAGGCACACATACGGCAGGAAGTGCTTGGGGTGGTCTTGGGGCAGATGCAAACATAGAGGGAATGTAGGCCGGCGGTCCCTTCTCCTCCACTGATTTTTGCTGGGGGCAGGCAGGCTTCGACGCATCGATTTCAGCTGCTGATTAAGTCATGTTCTTCAGTCTGTCAGCAGTTACTTCATTTCCTTTCATCTCATGTTTTCACCTGCTTGAAGCTCCACACAGTCAGCATATTGAGTTTGCAACTGAACATGGCAGAAGGGCTTTACAAATGGCTCCCTTCCCTGATGGCAGCGTTCAGCCTCGTCTCTTCCTTCCTCCTCCAAGACAGTTGTTCTCGGGGCTGTTGCCTGTTAGAGAAAAATGCTAACACTGGAGGCAGCTGATGTTCACAGAGGCTACGGCAGGGCAATGTTCCATTTGGAGGAAGCTGCCGACCTACCGGGAGTTACCTCAAGACCGAAATGCTCCTTTCTCTTCCACAGAATGAGCTGTGAAGATACCCAAGACCCAAAGCAAGCTTTACAGTAAACAGGAACTAGAGAGCATACGGCAGGTGGTAGCTCAGATGCCAAAGCAAACCTCATTTCAGCGGAAGAGGGGGCACAAAAATAGAATCTAATATGGCCCAGAGTGCTTGGAGTGAGAAAGAAGATTCTAAACCTCAGGACAGATCGGCGGGAGAGAGCGGGTGGAAATAACCTCTCCGTCTCCCTCTCTCTCTTGCATCTGTGGTTGCTTAAATGAACAAGCACAACAAGATGGCTGCTGATGGATTGCTAGCTCCTGAGCACCGGCTGACACACCTATGTGCCAGGTTTGCCCAGCTGTACAGATGCCACAGCTGATCCGTCTGTTGTATGTGCCACACGCCGCTGCTGGTCGATCTGCACATGCCAATTGCTTGATTTAGAGCGGGCTGGGACTGTGTGCAGAGCAGGTGGAGAATCGCTCTTGGATCCTTCTCTGCCGCTGTTCTCCTTTGTCCTGAGTAGACAGTGAGGCGATGGTGAGGGCCACCCCTTCCCTGCATGGCCCCATCTTCCATGTAACACCCGAAGATCATGCTTGGTGCCCCCTCCACCCGGCCCCTGAGGAGGGCCTGGAGAATCAAAACAGATTGGAAGCTGTCGTTAGACAGGAGATGGGGCTCCCCTTTGTGACAGATGCAAATGCTGTCAAAAGGCAGGGGGGAGAGTAGGCCACTGTGCATCTTTGTCAGGATTTCTGACACGAAGACAGATTCGTGTGCCCTCGTTTCCCTTCCTCCTGCGAATAATAGGCACGCCAGAATGCTAACTCCCTGCACTGCAGGCTGGAATCTGCTATCCTGTCTTCTCAAGGAGGTCAGCTCCCTTGGCAGCCCAGCCCCAGTCACGGTGGAGGAGGTGGAGGCATGGCCAGTGTTAGACTCAGGTATGTGTGTGCGTGTGCACATCTGTGTGTTGTACACAATAGTGTTTAGTCAACATGTCTTCTGGCCTTTTCATTATCAGCTTGAGTAGCCATCTGAAGGACTTGCAGGGAAAGCAGGCTGAACCTGGCAAGGGAGAGAAGCCCCAGGGTCCGAAAGGCTGTCTGTGGGATGGAGAGGCCCTGGAAGTCTTGGGTATGCTGCAGGCCAGCCGAGTGGCATGCCAATGTCTATTTCCAGGACTCTCATCTTCTCTCCTCCTAAAGCAAATCCTGGACAGCAATTGCAGAGATCTTGTCCTTCTCAAACCCAGCTGTCCTCTCCTCTCCCTAAGCGATGGTTCATGCATCTTACATACAGCCTGGAGCCTGGCCTGCACTGCCTACCTAATCTCCTCTGGCCACCTTGGCCAGGGGCACCAGTCCCTTCCCTCTCTGGAGCTTATTGTCTGAATATCTCACACAGTTCTGGCATGCATAAGATTGTTTGCAAACTCCTCTAGATGATTAGTGCAGTGGGTGCTGGCACCCTGTCTTGTATATTTTGCCCTCCCTACAAAGCACCCATAATAGCGCTATTCAACTGTTAGACTTGAAATAGACTTTGGCTAAAATGAATGAGTTTCCTGGAAATGGCAACCTGAAGATTTGCCCCTGCAAACTACATGCCTCAGAAAAAATGTTAGCAGCAGAGACTTTTACACACATCCTTTGCTTGCCCCTCTCAGATCTTCCTCAAGGGCCAGGATGTCCTGTGGACCGATGAGTCCCACCGTTCTTCCTTGGCTTTTGCCCTGCCTGCCATGAAACCACTGGGTGCTTCCTTAATTTGGTAGCATTTATCATAGGCTCCAAAGCTGGAATCACTTGCTACTAAGTTTTGGTTTTTCAGGCTTGTGCAGAAGTATTTTCATTTGTGTCCTTTTCCATCTGACTCTTTAAACTAATCCTTCTCAACTTCAGATCTTTGCACAAACCTCCCGTGTCATCATTGGGGAGCTCCGGGCCCAGAGCAAAGGTGGGAGGCAAAAAGCCCCAAATCTGCACGTTTTATTTCATTGGTACATGTATTTAATCCATCTGCAAACTGTTCATTGGATAGCACTGCAGGCTTCTCTCTCTGGGAACACTAAGGTATGTGTATTCAACAGTGGAAAATAAACATAAGATTTTATTACAAAGTGCCACTGCCGCTCCTGGCATGAGTAATTTGTGCACCTGCATTTTAAAAATGTTTCAGAGTTTTTCCCCTTAGTGGATTCTGTGGTAACACACACTAGCTTTCTGCCTGTCACAGCCCCACGTTTGCAGGCTCCTGTTTCTTCTGCCCACGCTATCCAGAAGTCCTGTTTTCAGAGCAGGGATCGAGCAAATGTGGGGACCACCCATGCAAGCCTGTAGCACAGGACCCTATTTTGTCCTGATAAATGCCTCCCTCCCAAGAATTAGCCAAAGTGAGGAGCATTAATCCCGAATGCCAAGGGGTAGGAGACAGATCATCAAGGGAAGAATTAAGGACAGGATCTGCCCTACTAAGATGTGACTACAGTTTCTGGAGGCAAAAGCAAAGTTGATCCCCTCTGCCATGCTCTTTGCTTCTCAGCCTTCTTTTCCATAAGCCCACAAGTAAGTCCCTTGCAGCTAATCACCAAGTTCTTCAGCAAATACGGCAGTCCAGTACGAACCAGAACTGAGACACCCCATCAGTGAGACAACCTGGAGAACGGCATAGAGGCAAGAAAGGGGGGTGCTACGATTCAGAGTGAAGTCGACAGCCTTTCTTTCATCTTTTAATTCTCCTTCTTTCGCAATGATTCTGATTTTTGCAGGTGTCTAAAGTCAGCCTGTGTGCACAGTACTAACGAACAACCTCCCCTGTGATATCTAATCTCCTGGAAATGTTCATTGATTCCTTCGAATGTCCCCCACAACAGCCTAGAAGGCTGACAATTTCAAGTTATCTTAGGCACGATAATACTTTCTAAGTCATATCGCAGCATACTGCACACTTCTCCCTCCACCAGCAGGTCTCAGAGGAAGATGATAACGACCCAGTCGGGGCTACACCAACTTGATCATTAGTCTCTGTCTCTATAAGCAACATCACTCAGATTATTTGATCTGGAGAGTATTCATCTGTCCAATGCTTCAGTGACAGAGCTCCACTGATGGCCTCACTGGGTGTGAAATCTTCATTGTTTGGTACGATCGAGAGCAGTGGAATGCTCTTTTCCTTTTAAATAATACCTAGTGTTCAGACACTGCGCGCCATCTGCCTCAGAAGCTGTTATACTGTTATATTCCATGTGAAATATCCAGATAACTGTTCCAACCACAGATAATTCTTCTGGTTTCCTCCTTCTTGTCGCATCTTGACGCTAATGGAACGAACACTTGTAGAAGGGCCACGTCCTTGAAGTTTTCTTCATGGGTATGAATGCCTTACCCAAGACCGGTGGCCTCAAAAAGAGTTATTATGAAAGTATCTGATTATAATTATGTTATGACCACACCCGTGCCTGAGGTGTTTCTCAGTCTCCACCACGTTAGTGTGATGTAGTGATTCTTTACAGTAACCAAACTTCTTTCACTTGCAATCTGAAAAAAGGCACTATAAAAGGAAGCTATAAATATTATTGTACTATGCAGTTTTAAAGATGTTGTATTTTGAAGCATTGCAGCAGCATGTAATGATACCCAAATCATTCCTATCGCCCATTAAGCGCCTAAACTTGATTTTGACATAACTGCTCCAACACAGCGCTTCTGACATATTGGACACACAGTATCAAAATCTTAATATTTTTTTCAGTCGTTCTAAAATATTTCTTATATTTGACTTGTCCTATCTTAAGAATTGTGATTGGAAACAAGACAGTAACGAAATGACTTCAAGAGTTTTGTTAAGTGAGTTTCGGGCCACTTGGAATAGAAGTTACATTGTTCATGGCTCCAGTTTCAAATGTTCATAAGCATCCGTGCTCTTGTCCCTGAAAGAAATTTGCTGTAGTCTCTACTCTATTCTAAATACACTGTACAAACAAGGGCCTGCTTCTCAGGAGAATAACCAAGCCAAGGCTGTCATGTTGCATCTTTACGATGAAATGCAGATTTGTCATTAAAAGGCAAACTCTTCATTTCCAAATGCTGACTATGAATGATGCTTTAAAAGATTTTAGCTAATGAAATTTAGCCCCAACTCCCCTCAAAAATGGAAAAATATACTCTGGAATTTAGCCCAGGGTGTTCCATTTGGTTTCAACCTACATACGTTTTCTTTTACTTCATGATCTTACCTTATTGTATTTTGTTGTCTAAAGGTTAGCAAATAAATAAATACCCATAGCCTTGTAGAGTCCAGGAATATAGCCTGCTTGGTTTGCATATTTATTTCCATGCCTCCTGGCTGGTTAAGCACAACCTTTGTGTTTCGGGCTGTTCCAGCCGAGGAAGACTCTGCTCAACCTGCACTGGGGCTCTGTAAGCTCTGGGGCAGCCTGGTCGTCTGTCCGGCGGCTTCTCCCCACACTGCAGCCCTTCTCTTCATCTTCTTTGAAGGAATTTGTACAAGAGAAGACAGAGCTGCCTCTTCCTCTCCAACATTTCTACAAGCTGACTTTTCAGTCTGGACTTCGTGTAGAGGGTTTCCAGGTATCGAGGGTTTTAAGGACTCTTTCCCAACTCACCAGCTAGTTCTTATAGGCTTCAGTTTCCACAGCCTCCTCAGTCATTTCCTTGCAAATGTCCAAGGGTGAAAGACTCCCCTCATTTCCTGTTTCTGTTCCCATGGCCTGGATGAGGCACTGAGGCTGGGTGTGGCTGTGGAAGACTGACCAGGGAGGACTGAATGGAAGGAGCTCTAACTCCACCCAATGGAGCTGCCCTCCAGTAACCAAAGGCTCGGGTAGAGGTGGTAGCCCCATTCAAAAGGAAGTTCCTCTGGGGAGACTGCCAGCCCTTCAGGGAGATGCAATAGCCCTGTGGCCTGGAGAGGCATCCTCTTTCCTTCCTATGGTGTGCAGGGCAGTTAGGCATTAAACATTGTTCTGTGCTGTAATTCTTTGCTTTGCTACAAACTCCAGTGTGACTTTGGGAAATTAAATTTCAAACTGTCCCACACATTCGTCACCCTTAAGACTGGGGAGTGGAGAAATCAGACCCATGGTTTCATGAGGATGATGGTAACGTGGAGTGGGCTGACCAGCGTGCTTTCCCGTGGCTTCTCAATGCCAAGCAATGCAGGTGAGGCATCTGTTGGACTAACGTGGTGCCCAGTGATGGTCTGTGCCATGGCTTTGCAAAAAAAAGCCCATGGGGGGACAAGTGGTGGTGACCAGAGGACCATAACCTCAAGGCAAGGTTGTGTGGCTCCCCTTTGATGGAAACTGGGATGAAGAAAGGAACTGAGTGACTTTCACAACCTGAAGGGATTCCATTTCATCATTTTGTGCACATACATTCATGGTGTACTATATGTTATATATAATTTACTATGGTGTGCTTTTAAAAATAGATTTGAGAAGCGTGGAGACCCTGAAGCGCATGTTATTGTACTGGGCTCAAGTCTCTTTTTCCCTCCCACAGGGGACCTCTGAGGGTCTATTTGAGGGCATGAATATGGAAAATCCAGCTCGGAGTCCCCCGCCCCGCTCCCTGAACAGCACCGCAGAACTATGCTAAGCTCTTGTGGTTTCCAAAGAACAGATGCAAGAGACAAAATAAGTGTAAAAGGAATTTGGGGGATGGGTCCTAAGAATCGCCACATTTGCTATCACTCTCGGAAAAGGCATCTCGTTCCCAGGCGCTGTGCATCCGTGTGGCTCCAAATCACCAATTATTTTTCCAAGCATCATAATTACAGCCTTCTCCTGAAAATGCCAAATACTCACATCAAATACAGCTTCAGAAATTTTCACTTAAGTCAATTGGTTCCAATTACTCAGACCTGCTTAGGCCCCCCAAAACCCCAACAGCCAAGTTCTTTTTTCTCATCCTGTCACTTTTTCCAGGATCTGTATACCTGAATTCTACATATTTTGTTGTCACAAAACCAATCCAGAGCAGGAAGTAGAATGGAAGGAGGCAAGGAGAACACTGTCCCAGCACCCACCAGCGCCCCTTTGTCTGTGTGGACATTGAAAGGCCACGAAGGCCACGGGCTTTCCTCCTGAACCACTCAGAGTGCAAGCGGTTGCATCTGGCTCGCGGAATGTATATGCACGTCAGTGATGGTGAGCATGGATTATTTATAAGATGTTCACTTCCAGCTGGCGCTGCAGAAGACGTGCCCTTCGGCTTGGCCCACACAGAGGCTGTGGGAGCAGGCCTGTTCTGAGTGGGGCAGGTCAGGGCTGGCGGCGGGAGGGCTGTTAGTCAGCCTCTTGCTCAGCCATTGTGTGAACCCTTAGCTAAGGTGACATTTGGAAGCAGCCCTGTGTGTAGACAGATTCTTATTCTAGAGCAACAACACTGCAAATGACACGATAAAAGGCACGTAGGGATACACTTTCAAAGGGCTGTCTGGGAGCCATGTGGACAGGCCCAGAGACCTTTGGCTCCATTAGTCCTCAAGTGCCAGCTTGGGGAACTGACCATGTCTCACTGAGGACCTGTGTCTGCCTCAGGGGAACCCCCACTTTATAACGTGATGGACACTCACAGAAACTGACTTTTAATTCCAAGATCTGGTGTGATAGAAGGAGCTTCTGGGGAAATCAGCTTAATTTACCCATTTTAACCAAATCTAATTAGCCAAATTTAATTAACCCACTTGCTGAGGTTAATGAAACCCTCGTTAACTTGAGTCAGAAGGTGGATGAAAAGGGGGGACTTTTAGGCTCAGATCCCTAATAGGCTTCTTACCTCAGGGAGCTGTGAACCTGACAGGGCCCTAGGCTGGTGCTTTGAACCTTTTCTCGGCAAGGGAGCTGAGGGGACGTTCTGAACAAGGAGATGCAGTCAGCACTCTAGTCTCTCCTAAAGTTGCTCAAAGCCTGAATTTGTATTTAGTCTAAAACTCAGGGGATTCCAGGAATGAAGGACATATTCCATTAAAATTGCAGCAGGGCACCCCAACGCCAAAAGGAAATGATGCGGGGTCCTTCCACACTGTCTAGTAGCTGGCCTGCTGCTCCATTTATCAGAGAGTCTCCTCCTCCGTCCACAGCATTTTTGAGGTTGCCATGGCACCCGGAAAGGTGATCCTCCTGCCCAGACTGTGTGGAAGCCATGAGGACACGTCAGTGTGATGAGCCAACATGCTCAGGCTGTGTTTCGGTTGCCAGGTGTCGCTGTCATAAATCTCCCCCTCATCTGGGATTGGCTGAGAGCCCCATCAGCTGATGCAGCTCGGAGGGTTTGAATGCCTCCAAAGCTGGTGCCCTTTCTTACTTTGCGATGAGGCTTCCCTAGCGGTTCCTCAGGCTTTCTGTCCCTTGGGGGACAGTTAGCTTCCTAAAACTGTCCTCACAGGGTGGGGGTAATTTCTTTCCCAAATGCCAAGCTTGTTGCCAGGACATAAAGAATGAGGAAGATCTTCACCCACATGCAGAGGGAAGGGGCTAAGTGGGAAGGTCCCAACAGTTGGAGAACAGGCTGTCGGGACACGGGAGCTTGAGAGCTCCAGAGAGCAGAGTATCAGGAAACCCTGAGAGTCTTTCTTAGACTTAGAAGATGGTGAGACCAGCTCAGGACCGACTGGGCCAAGAGTAGAGGTTTGGGCACATCACACATCACTGAATACGATGGGCTCAAGATCTAGGGTTGAGAGAGGAGGGGCTCAAAGCACATGAGATGACTTTTCCCCTCCCTTAAAGTTGTTGCTTCCAATCTAGCCCTCCACATTCGTGTCCTTGAGGTAAAGAGCAGAAACACAAAGTGAAACATTTCTGTATTCAGCGAGTCCCCACCCCCTTCAAACTTTTGTCAAAGAATGTGCCAAATAGATGAATAATTTTATTCCTGATCCACCAAGAGGGACGGGAACAAAAAGCAACCAAGTGCCATGGGAAGTATTTCCATAGGACAGAACGATGGCAGTGGGAAAACACAGTAACAAGACTTGGATCAGATTTTCAACTGGAGAAGAGCTTTGTCTTTACTGATTGTTTTGAGTCTTTTTCAAAAGAATTTTCCTGGGACTTTAGAAAAACTCCATGAAAAGGCATCGTTTATTTACTTATGGGTAGGGATGGCCCTTTCTTTTCCTAGGCTAAAAAAAAGTATAATAAGATTTGACATTACTTGGGAATTTGACAATACATGGAAAATAGTTGGGCGAAGGTTTTCCTAAAAGTTACCTTGTCTTTTAGAAAGTATGCTTTACCTAAAATGTGTCAAGTTTTCACTATTTCATCCATTATCCAGAAAAATGCCCCCAAATAACTTTCAACCATCATTCAGGAGCAAAAGTGGTTTAGGTATTGCCAGAATTAAAATAATTCTGTTACTGATTGAACTGATAAAGTGGTACTCCTATGGGGTCCTCTTTGTTTTCCCCGTGGAAGATCAGCAAAGCCAAGAAGTCATTCATGAAACAAGTATTCATTACTGTTATTTTAAAAGAGTAAAAGCCATGGGTCTTGCTCTCAGGCAGAGAGGAATCCAGTTAGTGAAGTAAGAAAGAGACGCAAGCACAAACGTTGATCGTATTAGAAGTTCCCACAAACTGCCAACAATGGGTAAATCAAGGCAGTATTGACCTCACGATTCAAACCAGGAGAGGACTGATCACTTTGAGAAGTTTAATGTCATGAGGGGCAGTCAGACACAGAGAAGTGCGACGCAGGAATGATGATCTGGAAGGACCTCGGAGGTCATCCACACCCTCACTGGATCCCAGAACTGAGGCCTGTGAGGGTCAGTGACATTCTCAAGGCCACAGAGCTTCGAGGGCACACTTACATTTCTTGACAGAATTCCAGAGCACTTATTAACGTTCACAATTAAAAGTACTTTTTCCCCTCGGCTTTCCTCTGTGACATTCCTTTATAGGCTTGGAAGAGCTCTGGGATACGCAACAGAAGGCACATTCTGGTCTCAGCTTTGCCATGCGTGTTTAGGCAAGACACAAAATTTCTCTAGATTTCGGATTCCCCAGCTGCAAGGAGAGCCCATTAGGCTTTCCCAGCGCTCTCCACCCTTGTCCACCAGAGGACCCCTCATGGCAGAGCAGAGTGGATAGGCACTTGGGTAGGGGTTTGGAGGTATGGCGGTAATAAACAAGACATGAGCTTCAAGTATTGAAATTTGTCTGTCTTAATACTTTATGTGATTTCTGCATCTTAATAATATATCTGTGTTTGTTTTACTGTGAAAATGTTTGAAATTTCTTACTATCAGTGAAAGTTGACTTGCCAAGGAGGGCCTGCTTATCCTGGGGAACAAGGACACCTCCCCCCTCCTTGATCTTATGTTCTGTGCCTGGTTCCAATGATACAATAGCTTTCTCACCACAATATTCAACGATTCTCGGGGAAGCTGGTTGTTTGAGAGAGCTCCCGAAGGGAAAACTAGCAACATACACAGAGTCTAGAAAAGGACATGGACATTGGACAGATGGAAACAAGTGGGTGATTTTCTAGAAATGTTACGAAGACTGGTCATTAATCTGGCCTCTATCCCAAGGAGATCTGCTTTGGTGTCTAGTCAAAGTTTGATCCTTTACCTCAACTCTGTTCTGGAAAGAAGTGGGCTATGTATGAACAGTTAGATACTTGGGTTTATGAGGAACTAGATGAACAGTTTTGAAAAATGGAACATTTATGTCCGATTCAGATGCAAATCTGAGTACCTCAGAGTGTTTTGCCATCTTTCTAAGTCAACACCGAAGATGAGGGCCAATTTCTAGCTTTGCTTTACTTTGCCCCGCTCTCTGATTATGCCTCCCATCACCTTCCGGATCTGCGAGGGGGGCCTGGAGCAGAAAGGACGAATGTGCGGGTGCAAAGGGAGATGATTCTCACCCATTCCCTGGGCAGCTATCAGCACAGAGAGAGAGAGGTCAGCCAAATGCCTTTGTCTGCTATAGCAGCAAAAGCCTTCTCCCCAGTGATTTTTCCAGATGGAAAAGTACTCTGAGCTTCTGACCATTTCCCAGAGGATAAAGTGAATTGGATAATGGGGAACTTTAGTTCTTCTAAGCAATTGAGCCTGCGTGAATCATGCTATTTGGTGATATCTCCAAGCACCTTGCACATAGTAGGCGCACGAGAATGATTTATCACATGCACGAATCAGTGCTAATTCTCCACCAAAGATAAAAGTGGGCCAGCGGATTATACAAAAGAACATTCCATTACAACCCAATACCTTGGCTCCAGTTTAGTTTTCAAACCTGTGGATCGTTACAGAATAACAGATTTAGACTGATCTAGGTTACAGAATCATAGTCTTCTTACTAAGCGGTTTCAGCTCTGGTGCATGTTAGAATTACCTGGCAAGCTTTCTAAAAACACTGATGCCTGGGCCCCACTCCAGAGTAACTGCGTTAGAAACTCTGAGGGGGGCCTGGAAATTGTTATTCCTTTTTTAAAATTCTCCAAGTGATGCTAGGGTGTGAGACTGTGAATGGCTCATCTAACCAGGCAGGTGAAGTGGTTTTCCCAGGATCTCACCAAGCTGGGGGCAAAGCTGGGAGAAGAATCCAAGCTCCCCACCCAGCCCTGTGCTCTTTCCCACACACCACATCGATTCTCTTTAGCCCTGTGGCCTGTGGGATAACTTGCACTTTTCCACTGGGAAAAGGGAGCAGTAGTTGACCCCCTGGAAACAAGTGCTTCAGCACCATGGGAATTTTCCTGGTCCTATTTGTGGAAATAGGCCAACCTTGGATGTTTTTCCAGGAAAGGATATTATGAGCAGGGTCTCTTTGGTAACTGCCTATAAGCATTATTTGTAAGGCATGGGAAGATTCTAGCCCCAAAATATCCCCTGTGCCTTCAGTTACTTATGCTGAAAGGCATCTCTTAGGAATATTTACAGGGGTTAAGATCTATTACTTATTAGAATATAAATGAGGCTATGCACAACCTTTTCTCAGCCTGCGGGTCTAAATGAAGAACTGGAAGTATGAGTACCTGGCACAGGGCTCGGCCTGAATAATTTCAGAATATATGTATGATAACCACCTTTTACTACGTTCTTACTATGTGTAAGAAAACCATGCTGGGCCTTACGTGCATTCTGTAATCTATCATCCCTGAAGTAAAAGGTAATTATTATCCTTGTATTAAGAACATTCAGTCTGAGGCTCACATTCTAGTTCTGACACCTACAGGTTCCATTTAAACTGGAAGACCCTCTGAGCTCAAGACTAACCCCCATCTTTACATGGAGGGAAATGGAGCCTAGGCAGATGGCCAGATTTTTTTCCAGAAATATATAAAATATTCAATTGTTTATCAAAGATTCAAGCCTTATCAAAGTCAGTAAGCTAGTGTCTTTCAAAACTAGAAAAAGAAAGGCCTTTGAGTCTCTCGGTTCAGCATTCAAATCCTGGTCTGACCATTTTCTGGCTGTAGAAAGGTTACTTAACCTTTGGGAGCCCCACTTTCTGAAGGGAAGGAGGAAGGAAGAAATAGGGGCAGGGAAACAGAGAGGAAGGGATGCAAGGAAGAAGGAAAAGACAGAGCAAGAGGAAAGAAAGGGAGATAGGACATAAAGAAGGGAGCAGGATGTTCAGAGCCCTACGGAGGGAGAGATGCTGGCCAGGTGGTCTGGCTGTACCATCTCTGAAGGTTGTAGGATATTTTGGATTTGCTTTCTAAAGGGCATTATTTTCTAATCCAAGATTCCAAGCAGAAGACCAGGACCAGCTGCAGGAAGGACAACGAGGCTTGGAATCGGGATGACTGCGTGGGGGGAGGGTATCAGTGAGGGTTTGCACAGGAACAGGTAGAGGAGGGCTGGATTCATTCCAGAGAATTTCCGTGGCAAGAAAGACATGGAAAAAAAGGCAAACGTTGGGTCACTGAAGGCTCTGAGGGGCTTCTCTGTGGGGCTGACTTGAAGACCTGGCAGGAGTCAAAGGCATGAAACGGATCATTTCCACCAGAAGAATGTCCTTCTTTGAAGCATCCCCCCTACAAAAGTAGGTTGTGGACTAGAGCTTTGAAGAAAAGAGAAGGAAAAACACGGGTTGAGGTGAATCAAAGGAAGGGATAAAGCTCTCTGTGCCCCTGAAACAAAGCACATGGAGTTTAATCAGAGCATTTAGCCACCCGACCAGAAGAGCCTCTAGCCAAGCCCACCTCTGGGGCCTCATGTGCTTCAGGAGTTCTTCGAAGATGAAAAGCTCTTTTAAGTGCTGGCTCTGATGATGGCCACAAGCTCTGTTCACTCAGTGGGGAAAAAAGCAAAACCACCTATTCGATGTGTTCTGATACTTAAGAGCACCTCGTGGAAGGCGGTGTCCTCTAAATACAGAGACACCCGTGGTGAAATGAAGAGGAGTGAGTAAGCAGGGGGAGGAAGGAGGTTGACAGGAACAGGCAAGGCCAACAGGATTGCCCATTGACGTGGCTGACGGGCAGGGAGGGGAAGGAAGGTCAGGCAGGGACAAGTGGCCAGGGCGGGAAGGAGGACACGCCAGACGTGAGATGTCAAGTCTGAGGCTCCGAGTGGAGAAAACTGAAGCCACTGTGAGGCTGGCCACGTGAGAAGAAAGGAATTGTGTCATCCTGAAGCAGAAGTCATTAAATTTCTAGGGAAAGGACATTACCCACATGGGAAGGCATCAAGCCCCAGGTCTTTATTACTGGCCTGGGAAAACAATGAAAGAGGATGCAAAGGAGCAGTAGGGGAGGGGTGGACTGTTCCTCCCAGGGGGACTGTCTCTGTGTTTCTGCTGACTCTGGGGTCCTCTCTTGGACTCTTACCAAAGTTAGCTGAAACGAGCATTGGCAATATGCAAAAAATTTCAAAGCAAAAGTGGAGACTTGTTTACATGTAATCATAATTATTTCTTTTTTTTGCATAAGGAGGTTTCTAAGATAATGATTAGACCCTTCAAAGATTGAGAAAATGATGGCCAAATAGATGAATAGATGGCAGGAGTCATGATTCTACTTTTAAACACAATTCTGAATTTCTTTTCATGATTGGATTTAAGAACATAAGGCATTCCTGAGGTTTGCTCATCTCTCTGGGGGAGACTGAAACACCGTGGGGCCCACCCTGCAGAGGAGGGCAGGCAGGGGTCATGTGGTGTGGTAGAAAGAACATAGACGTGGGGGTCTGAAGCTCTGGCTGTTTTTCTCTGCTTTTTCTGGAAGAGCCAGCCCTGGCCTGCCACCAAATTAGAGGTTTCACTTTTTTCCCATTTGTATCAGGACAAGTGTAACCCAAAGATCTGATTCTAAAAATGTGTTTTCCTAAATTGGCCTATCATCAGGACCTGGCTAATAAAAATTTGGAGGTTTGGTATTTTCATTATCTCCTGACATCTGTTTTGAAAAACTGCTTTCCGTTTATTGGCTTAGGCATCCAGAAAAAAATAGAATAGGTCATGCTTAGGCCTTCCTTTTGCTAACTTTCCGGGCAAGATGTGATTGAGACTTATGCTTCTTTCTAGGCAGCCCCAAAGCAGCCTTGGAGGGAAGTGTGCTTCAAGGCACTCTCTCTTTCCTGTCCTCATAAAAAAGGGCAAGGAGCCACCTCTCATGTGCTCCGAGGCCACCTTTTCCTGGGTGACATGTTGCACACCCACTGGGGAGATGGCAGAGATTGGTGGGCAAAGAGCTGGTGCCAGTCTAGGCTTTGCCACCCGCCAGCAGTATCACTTTCTTAGTTTCCTCATCCATGAAACAAGGGTAATAATTGTGTTTCCTAGAGTTGTGTACATGAAACGAAATGGTACACAGAAAACACAACATTATTGTCCCATACAGAGTAAAAACAATACATGCAAACTGTTGTTGTAATGTCACTATCAGGAATACAATTACCAATAGTCTCAAATTAACAGCCACTTGCTGCTCTGGTGGTTTATGACTCAGCCACCTTTTTTTTTACCCTGGCCTCTCTGATTTTTATTGCTCGGTAGTTTTTTTGTTTAAAATTTGCCACACTGAATATTGTTTAATAGCGACAGTTAATTCTGGATAATTACTTTCTCTCTCTGTCTTAACACTTGAATTTGTCCTACCTACCTTTCCACTGGGGTCTTCAGGGTTAATTGGGAGCAGCTTTGTGCTTGAATAGGTGGTCGTTCACCAAGTAGAATGCTGGAAGAAAGCTACTCAGATGCTTTTCGTCTTAGCATCCGATCCCCAGGAAACCCTGGAAGAAACGCTTGACTTGTCTAAGGCCTCCTATAGTAGGTGGTAACTATGAAAGCTGGTTGCATAGAACAGCCTATCACATTGTAGAGCTGTGCTTCACACACGCTCCCCTCAAGGCAAATGAACCAGACGCACTGCCATGTATTTTTGAAACGTAAAGCTTTGGGCTAATTAATTATATCAATATCAACATGTTGATATTGATATAATTAGCACAGTGGATGACACTGATATGATTAGCACAAATATTTACTCTTCGAAACTAAGTGGCAGTGCATATGCATATAATAACCTTAATAATAATACTGAGCGCTTACAGCTCCACTTTCTCTGAGGAGCTTATAAAATATATAAATAGCAAATAACTGAAATTCCAACTTCACTGAGAGTTTCTACAGTGTCATTGAGCAAAGTTAAAGGGGTTTATGCAGTCAGAAGAAATCCCATAAATATATTCCGACAAGAGCCTTTTTCCCTAAATAGAACTGAATCTCCAAGCACCTACCAATAGGTATAAAATTAAGAGATACACTAAATTATGTAATCGAATCAAAATTGAATAGGGCTCCTTCTCTTTCTTTGTTCTGGTTAATGTTCAGCTAATATTTGGTTTTACAGAACAGAACTGGGTAAAAACAGGGACACTGGAGAGTAAGAAAATATGTGTGGGTCTCCTTGTCCCCAAGGTCCTTGATATAAAAAGTCCATGAGCCCCCTGTCAAGGAAATGTGTCCCCAGGTCGTCTCTCCATTGTTTCATGATGCAGATTCTATACTTCTTCACATACTGTGACAGAAGAGAGGGTTGGGGGAAAATGTGTGTTGTATCATGAGAAGAGAGGGTGGGCATGGTGCCTAATGGTTCCATTGGTACTCTGCTGTCAGGGGCCTATGCGAACCAACTTTCCCACTGCGTTTGTGATGGGAGATATTAATCTCAACCAATTTCTTAGTTCTGTATTTCTGAGTACAGGCTAATTGGGTTACACATTTTCTTACCACAACAGCTATCCTGACTATACTATTGACATACTCTTCTGCTATTGCACCCAGAAATTCTCAGCTGCCATAGTTTTGAAGCCAGCATAGCACACGTATGCAGAAACACTCACCTACATAGCTGCACATACAAATATACAAATGACACATACAAAATAAAACATGACCTGGAGTTCATATTAATCCACTGAAGGAGCACAAAAGATAAGCACCAGGAGACTTTTAAATATGTTAACTTTTCCAAAACACTGACCTGCTGGCAAACATCTGAAACGTAAGCACGCTTTTATGGACTGACAGAAAGAAACATAAGTTATTTTAACCTCTTTTTCTCTGAGCACTAACTCCTCTGATGGAGCATCCCAGATGTTCTGTGTCTTAGTGGCTCTTTGGCTGTGAAGATCGCACAGCAGGAGACAACATCTGGGAGAAAAGAAAGAGATTGCAAAAGCGACTTGGAATATTGGTGTGTGTCTGGGTGTGCTTCTTAGATATATTTCAGAGATTTTTTTTTTTAAAGGGAGAGCCTTTTATAGATTACCACTTCTAATTTCTGGGCGCAATAGCAGAAGAGTATGTCAATATTTGTTCTTGAATATTACATTTTCAGTTTTCTGAAGAAAAGAGTTCTTTCTCGTATTCATGCAGTTTTAGAATTCCAGCTGTAAATTGAACTTCTTCCTTACCGTAAATCATATTGTTCTGCAACTTCTTACATAAAACTATTTTTGGTCCTTCAATAAAGGACTTCATTGCTGTCATAGTGAGAAGAAGTAGACAGTCTCAGCACCGCATGAGCATCGCCGCTCAGACAGGGCTGGGCTCAGGGGTTTTGAAGTTCAGTATTGATGCTTATGATTGTCGCATTTCATCTTGACATCGTAATTAGGACAAATCTCCACCGATTTCTTCTCCACCCCACTACATTCTTGCTTTCGAGTTTAATCTCCCACTGCAATCAGAGCATACCAGCACTGGAGCGGGTGTCTACTCAGAGACACACACTGGAATCATTTTGTATTGTTGCCTCAGTTCATGAGGTTTTGGGAAGTGGGTACCGAAAGGCACACACTGAAATCATTTTGCCAGCGTAATCTTGCCTTTTAATAGCTTCCTAACAGGGTGTCCAAAGAAACACTCTGGAAACATTTTGCCCTCCTAATTTCATGTTGTAATGACATCAAAATGTCATAAAATGATTACCATCCCAAGCACAAAATGATCTTTAAAAGTTACTTTCTCCATAGGCTCATTAACTTCTTTCTAGCTTTAATATCTTGATTGTTTAAAAAAATGTTAAATACTAATTGAGAGACTTCCTGCCATACTGAATACCATTTATTTAGCACCACCTCCCTCCCTCCCTCCCTCCATTCCTCTCTCTCTCTCAATCAAATTGCATTTGGCAGACAGAACCCTAGATTTATAGATACACACACACCTTTTGACCTCTCCAGTTAAAATTCAAGTGAAATTAATCTGATACCAAGCAAAAAAATCAGCATAGTGCATGGTTGGCTTTGGGGACAAAGGGTACAGTAGATTCTGGAGATATCCTTGGCAGCAAGTATGTCTCAGAGTTTCTGCAGTGCCTGGAAAACACTAGGCTGGGTACTCATTACTAGCCCTAGAAAATATATATGGGATGCTTAACTGGAGAAGTTCTACATGTCAGCACAGACATCTGATTTCTACTACCTCCATTTCTAATGACTGAGATCTGGCAGGTATATTTCTCCAAATGAAAACTGTAAATCAAGGGAACAGACCATGATAAACTGGATCAGCCTCATTCCGTAATACAGGCTGTAATGTGCAGCTGTACGCTCCTGAATCATCTATAGGAGGAGTGTGAGCTTATGTTTTTCTGTGAGCCATCTGAAATAAATAAGGAATGGCAATCAACCTCAATAACCTTCTCTAGCATGAACATAGGAGCCAGTTTGCTCATCCCATAGGTGCCAGGTAATATTCATAACTTAACTTTTAACTCTCTGAGTGCATTCTTATCTGCATAGGGGAAAGTTTGGAAATGAGCTCAAGTAATTGGCACGAAGCATTGCCAGACGTTATGGTCTCTCTACTCAAACCAAGAGATAAGACGGCCTCTGAGTTTCTCTATGTACTCTCTGTCCGTGACTAAATAACATAATTATGTTCTTGCCCAAAATTTTCTTCTAAGATCCCTCAAAGGTGACCTATGGAGCTACTAGCAACTAGTTCGATCATTTGCTGGTGGTAGAGAGGCAGAATGATTGGTTCAGATGTTTGAAAATAAAGCTAAAACTGGGAGGAGCTATTTGGCTAATAATAAATAGCAAGACAGATATATGAATAGAAATAAGCACCTTAATGATTTACCATTGCTATGAAACCAATAGGCTGGTGATCCAATCCGATATCCGCAAATTTGTATAATCCTCAGGGTAAAACAATTTAATGAGCTGTCTCTTTTATAGTTACAAAAGGCCTTTCATGTGATCAATTATACATAAGAGTACAATAAATGTAACTTTCTTCATACTAATCACATCTAACTTAAATTCTCTTGTTGGTCTTTTGGAGTGTACACAGCATTCCCAATAAAGTTTTTAGTTCTGACTCTTACCAAAAATTAATCTGCTCAGAACTTCCAAATAAATCATCCGTATGAGGGACTTCTTTTTTCCACACTAAATAAAATTGTTCACACGATACAGTTTGTTCTGAAACTGCCACCTCCCCCTGTTCCGGCCCCTTCCTCAACACAACAATCCTGCTGTTTCATCAGCCAGTGGGCAGTGGGGGTTTAGTTTGATTGTTTTTCTTCTGTTCGGTTTTGTTTGTATTTTGTTGAAAAGGCATCCTAACACTGTATTAACACTGTCACCTCAGGCTAACAAAACTTGGCTGAGAGATGGAGATTTCCAGTCCTCATTCAAGGGACAGGTCCCAGAAGGCACCGGGACCCTCCTGGGTTCCGATAAAGCCCAAATGCTCACCTGTTTTATTATATGTTTAATTGGTTTGCTCCTCTATGGAACCAGAAAGTAAAATGAAACCCCTCATCATGTGACACTTAAGTTAGGGGTAAAGGTCACATGGACTCTGAAAGTCAGCGTAAAAATAAGAAATGACTAAATTCCCTAAATTGCCTTAGCCAACCAGTTGATGTTGGGCTGTGAGTTAGTTGGTTCAATAAATATTTGTTTAGCTACTACTAAGGAGCAGACAGTGTTTCAGATGCTATAGATACAGTCATGAGTAAGAATGAACTGTGTGTGGGCTTCCAAAAGTAGAATGAAATTTAAGGCACTGCCCTTTTCCTATGGACCCACGGATATTCATTTCAACAAACCATCTCAGGACATAAAGGACAGGACTGAAGAAAAGCATACGGAAAAGCAGTGGGTATTGTTCTTCAACCTTTCGAGAAGAAAATGAAAGATTTCTGAGAAAGAAATTTCGTAAGGTCCCAGTTTGGCAATTAGTTAGTCCCTTGAGGATTAATTCTGGGGGCTGCACACCCTGAGAAAGTCACATAGATGTGAAAATTTGGAAAATTCAGGCCAACCACTGAAATAGAAGATGGAGGAGTTTGTGTGTGTGTGTGTGTGTGTGTGTATACACATGTGTGTGTGTGATTTGCCTGCTAGTATCTAAGGAAACATATTGTGAAGACTCGCTTATTGCTGCCTGTTCCATGATTTTGGCCTCTCAAGTGTGGTTTGCTAAGGAAATCTGACTGCCAGCAAAGTACAGCAAATTGGAAAAATGACCTGGAACATCATAATCTACTTCAGCTATAGCAAAGAAAAAGACATCTGGTAGACCACTTGGAAGTCAGCCAATGATGAAGACTTCAATTAAAATAAAGAACATGTCCTCAGGAGAGCATCTTTGTGCTCAAGAAGTTATAAGTCCAGTGTGCAACTTGAAAGCCAACTATGAGAGAAAAGACATTTTCAAATAAAGCAAGACAGAGCAATCAAGCCTTGGATTCTTTCAACAAACCTCTTCCCCATGTACAGTCCTAGCTGATGACTTAATAGGAGGTAGCGTTGCCGTCATCCAGTGCTGGAAATAGGCTATTACACAGGAAATGAAGCTGTAGGTCTGCCCATAATGTTTCCAGGGAAACTCAAATATTAGCACAAAGTGTAGGGAATGCCATGGCATAGCTGAGAGTATCCTGGACCAGGAATCTGCCAACCAGGGTCCCTGTTCCACCTCTGTCACTGTTGACCTGTGAACTTCAGGCAAGAGCCTTCATCCTTGTAAGTCTCTTTTCCAAGATGAAAAAATGAGGATACTAAAATTTACTTTACAGAATGAAGGGAAGAAGTACACGAAATAGTCTATGGAAAGGCACTTGGTATAAGGGTTGGTGTATAGTCTGGCTGCAATATGTTAGTTAAATAGGAAAAAAAAACAGAAGAGAAAAATCATCTTTCCTAAGAATCTGGTATTAATTTTCATATTAGAGAAATGGAATCTGATCTAAATAGCACCTATGAAATAAACTCCCTGACCCACAAGATAATGTTGCCTTTTTCTGAAAAAAGACTCATGTGGCTATGGAAGAGAGAAAACAATTTTGAAGAGTCCCAGAAATAGGCTCAAGGATTGAACACGGAAACTGGACACCAAGGCACACTCAGGAAAAGGACAGTGTCTGCGAGGTAATGAGGGTTCTGTAAACTGGAGTTGGCACAGAAATTCTCAACAGACACACAGTCTACTTACAAGTTTCTTGGTTTCTCAACAGCAGTGTTTTTATTAATTAATAGTCTTGATATTGAGTTTCTGACAAGAACATTTCTATATTATAGTTATTCCCAGAAATGCTGGATAACCATGAAATCAGACATCGTGGTGAATTCAAGATAACAAGCATGGATAATGCCCCTAACTCTTGAAAGCATAATTCTTAAGTAACCATCAATTAACACCTTAGGAGTAATTTGTTCATTGGGTCTTTTTATCTTAATTCAGCTCAAACAAAACCCAAAACTGCTGAACCTTTTGTATTACTTTATTATAGCGTTTATAATTACTCTGTGTGTGTGTCTTTCTCTTCTACTAGCCTGGGAGTGTCTGTCTTGATATGAATGCTGTCTCTTACTCCTCTTTAGATCCTGAGCTTCTATCACAGGCTGGCACGTAGTATATTACATATATATGAAAGAATGTGCCTCTCACAGGTGGGTCGGAACAGCGCTTTGTGGGAGTGACGTACACAGCCAGTAAGAGCACCAGCGGGGCACGCAGTAGGACTGGGAAAGGAGAGAGGATGTTTAACAGAGGGTAGGCAGTGGAAATAAGACTTGCCCTATGCCTCAGAATTCAGCTGGGAGGAGCTGGTCCTACCTTCCTAATTCCCGACAATTGCTTTGTTGGGTTTTTGACGCCAGGAAAGCCACATTTCAGTAGTAAACACCATCTTCCTCTTTGGAAATGAATGGATGAACTCTGGAATGAAGAAAGGCATATGATGACTCTCCAACACTAGTGACTGCAGATTACCCTAGGAGACCCCCCTCTCCACCACCGGAGACAGCCAGAACCCTTGCAAACATGGAGGAATAACTCTTTGTCTCTCTCTTTCCCTTTCAAAGGGATCTGAAAATCTTTTGGGCCTTGAGAAGTATGAGTAGGTTTTCTGTGAAGCCAAGTGTCAATGGATTCCAGGAGAAGTTGAGTCTGCCAGAGAACTGGGCCCTTACAAGTAAATTAGTATAACAAAAAGGCAAGAGAGAAGAAACCTGAACCCAAAACAGAGTAAACAGCACAGAAAAAAAAATGAAAGAAGCTAATTTTTGGCTGGCTTTGAATAGAGTTTTGAAGGACAGGAAGAGGAAGTCCAGAATCCTATTCTTCAAAGCCTACTTAAAAATGTC
>JAVSCE010018422.1:0-225112 GCA_032199065.1 Smutsia gigantea | reverse complement strand
ACCTACTTTGAAAGGATTGACACATTTAAGAGAAAGGGATTATTATAAATATACCTCTGCCTGGTTTGTTGAAACATTCTCCCAGGAATTCGGGTCATTTATTCAGACTATAAGGGGAAGCTCTTAGGAACAAATGTGACATGATGGTATTTAATAGTTTACCTCCTTTAACTATCCTCCCACTTTTGACACCTAATGATTTCCATTCTGTCCTTCAGTGGTGCTGCAGGGAACCTTGTTATAAATCATACTTTTTTAAGAATTGAGTGAGTCCTCCACTCTGGAAGTCTCGCTCAGTTTTTTAGGGAGCTCTAGCACACAGACTGATAGCCAGAACTCAGCAAAGATGCATTAAAAGGAAAAAACCCTCCTAGTCCGGGAGTTCAGGAGCTTTTGGGAGGGCTGGGTCAAACAGCACGAAAGGCGACATTGTGGGGTTGAACTGGCTCTCTGTGCCCTTGGGTTTATCTGGTTGTCACCTTCCCTCTCTGTGCTTGTCCACTGCTAGGGGACTTTCTCACATTGCTCTCAGGGATCTGGGGCTCTTTGCTTTTAGCTTTCCTTCCCTCTGTCAAAGCATGCTCACAGATAAGAGGCTGTGACACCCTGTGGCCGTGCAGCTCAGACAGGAGCTGGCTTATCCCCGCAATCAGGAATGTGTCTTAGGTGGGCTTAGCTGGCCCTGGAGGCTGACTTCATCAGGGGAGCAGGAGGAGAATGGTTCCTTCAAAGTTACAGTTGAAGAACCCCCCCTTAGAAGGATCAGGGCCACCGGGACCCTGCCAGACAGGGCTTGGAGTCAACTATTTACATTTTTGTGTAAATTTAAGTCATTTCTCTCTCCTCTCTGAAGTGTTTGCATGTTCAGCCTTTTGTCTCATTGTGAAATGAAAGACTTTGTCTCTGTTTCAGGAATTCTAGGCGTCAGCAAATAAGTTCAGGAGGAATTAGTAAGATTAAAATTACTCTATAGATGATTATACTGAGTGTGTGGTTTCATATTAAATCAGGCAAAGGCTGTACCTAACATGACATTAGGTTTCAGGTCCTGCATCTGTTCAGGACTGCTTATGGCTGCCTGGAGTGTATTGAAAAGGATTTGGACTGTTGCCTAAATTCAGGGGGAAGAGTGCAGTGATTGATTAGTGATGTCTGCCCCAGACTCAGGATTGAGAGAAGGCATGAACCGTGCCTGCTGTTTTGGCGGTTCCTGGTGGAGATGGGCGGATGCTTGGGTTGTATTTTGAAAAGCCAACTGATTCACTCAGTTCTGTCAAACAAATAGCCAGCTGAACAACAACAAAAACTCAGTTGAAATATGTCTTTGATATACTGTAGGACAGAAAAGAAAGGACTTACCCATTTTATAAATTCAGTTTTTCACTTTTTATTCAGCTAGGTTCATAAATCATATTTTAAAAAAAGAATTAAAAATGAGAGCTTCTAATTTCTGGCCTAACTTTCCTGAAGGAGTCACTTGATAGTACTTTATAGTTTTATGACACTGTCTCTCTAAATGTTTTTCAAAATATCTCACACATATAATCTCATTTTACCTCAGCTGATTCCTACAGCAGATTTGTTTCTAGTGCATAGATGGGGAATGACCCTCAGAGATTATCTGAGTTGCCAGAGGTAGCCCTGAACAGGTGAGGGGCTGGCCCTGGCCCCTGGCCTCCTTCCTTTGTACCAGGAGCTCTCTGTGATGTCTTTGGGGTCTTGAGGAAATTTCTACCCCACCGATTAAAGTAGATACACTCTTGCAGGACAGGAGACTGTATGCTGTGCAGTGGCTCAAAATAGCATCTGAAGAGGCTGCCCTTTCAGCAGCAGGCTGATGAATTAGATCCCTCTGCTTTGATAAAATATTTTGGGGTTTATAGGATGGAAAATTTTGTTTGGAAATGAAAATAGCCCATCGTCATTTGTACCCTGAAGTTCCCAGCCGATGCTGTCTGAGTCACCCCTCACCATCTTCTAGCACCCTTGGGGGGCCTCCCTGTGGTCCACCTAGAGAGGCCTGAGCTTGGCCATATTTGGTTTTCTAGAGCTTGTTGGCTTTGGAAGTGCCTTTCAACCTGCCAACACCCAAGTGGGGATCAGATCAAGCCATGCATTTAAATGGCCAGGCTGTGGAGAGAGCTCAAGTGGAGACATCCAAGGGATGTGGGGTGATTTACTTAACATAAATCAGCTCCCTGAGCATGAGCGTCTTAACGCATTCCTTCAGTTATAAACAGTTTAGCGTCATGACAGCCAACATCTTCTCACCCCCGCTCCGCCTAGCCCAGACCTTCATTTGGATGTTTCTGCAGCCGGGGACTTTGATGCTTGCAAGGGATGATAAGGAGGCCCTTCTGAAGAATAGCAAGCTGTTGTTATCGACCTTTCCTCCAGGAGTGCTCATGGCCTGTGGTGGCAGGCAGACTCCTGGTCCCTTGCTCATGTCTCCTGGGGGCACTTGGCTAAATGCATCACAGCCACCATCTCCTCTGAGCCTCACCTCCAATTTATGAGGCACGCACTACCATTATCCCTATTTTACAGAGAAGAAAACAGGTTCACAGAGCTTGAGTAATTTGCCTGAGGTCACACGCCTGATACATGGTGAGGCTGGGATCAGAACCTCGGCAGCATGTTTCTGAGCCTCCTTAAAAAGCCCTGCCATGGCTATATTGTTTCTTTTCTAATCTGGATAGTTTAGTTTTGGGCTTTGAGATTTTTCTTGGTAGTTTAAATAGCAGCCCATATGCTGGCAGAAGCCTGTGGGTCTGCTCAGACTCCTCTCACTGGAGGCAAGTTCGGGTTAGGAAGTGCATGTTGTCATGGAAGTGGCGTCAGCATGATGGCCTTGTCCAAACCTCAGATTCAGGATGGCCAGAACCAGGGTGCAAGAGGCTTGGCTTGTGCTCTGCTCCAGGCTTCTCCTGGGAGTGGATGTGCCGGGGCTTAGACTTGGGAGCCTGCCTGTACCCGGGAAGCGCTAGCAGGCCGGGAATCCATTTCGGTATAAACAGGGGCTGGTATATTTAGAAATAATCTCCAGGGACTGTCATATGTGTTTATCTGCATGCTCAGAGATAAAAGTCAGGGAGGTGGGTCACTAAGAAAATGCTTGGGTTGACATCCAGTTGACACAGTGGCTCTTTCCCAGGGATATAGGGCAGCCTGATACATGGGGCCTATTTCAGGGTCTGTCTTTATCTGTTTGGAGTTGTGACTATCTGCACTGCAGTAAAACAAGACTAGCCTGGATCTGCCTCTTTTGACTTGAAAAAGCATCATCATATAGGCTTGCCTTCGATTCAGTCTTTCCCCAACACGCTCACATGTTGTGGGACTCTATTTTCTCTCCCCAACCCACCCGCAGATGCAACCTTCTGATTCACTGTCTAATTTAGGGCAGAAACTTGCAGAGCAGTGTCAAGAGGAGCTGTTTTCACTTCTGGATATTACACATGCTTAATGTTCTTGCTTTGAATGCATTCCAAGAGGATATAATAAATAAAGGAGTATGCACACATCTATCTCAGCAGCAGCATAGCTCATGTGGAGTCTACTGCTTTTGGGATAAACCAGGTTTGCTTTCTTCCTCCCTCCCTTTTCTCCCCTCCTTTCTCCTCTCTTCCCTTCCCCCCTTCTTTCCTTCCTCCCTTCTTTCCTTCCTGCCTTCCAATATATTTTTCATTCTTTAGACAAAACAGTTTTCTAAGGAGCAGGAAAGGGCCACAGAGGTGACATCTCTAGCACTATCTATTTTGCAGTCATGAAATTAACTGCTTCTGGCATTTCTTCCAACTTTGATTCCCATTTATTTCAAAGTCACATATACTGGTATGGGGACCGTTGCTGATCTCTGTAAGATGACTCAGTTAAAACAAGCTCCCGCTTTATATAGTGGGACTTCTTAAGCGGGCCACCTGTTAGGAAAGCCCAGGAGACTTCCTGCTCTTGGCACATGCAGTTCCTGTGCTTGAAGGACGTGGGGTCCTGCTCTACTGTACTTCTTGCTAAAAGAGAAACTGAGAAATGGAGCATGGACCAACCACCATGGAACCCAGGAAATGGACGGAGTGCTGGCTTGGGTGAGACAAACTGGCATGATCTGGAATAGACTCTAAGCTAGGTTTGTGTGTTACGTCAAACTAGCTGAAGTCTAATGTTTGGCAACGAGGCTGGTCAGTATTCAACACAACACAAACATGTCACGCACTTAAGGGATGAATGCACATTTGATTTCACTTGTGTATCTTTTATGATCAATTGGAAAATGTAATTGGGGCACCACTATTGGCTGTGTTGTGTGTGTGTATGTGTGTGGTTTAGGTTGGTGAGAGTTTCACCCTTTTTGTCTGAATTCAACATCAGCCAACCGTTAGGCAAGTGCCTCATGTCAGCAACAGCTCACGTATGGAAGTGATATTGGGGTCCAGACTCTGTGGCCAAGTGTGGGCATCTCTCTCATCTCACTTTTTTCTTCTCTTGTGTTTTTCAAGAGAAAGGGAAAATATTTATGTATGAGTAGTCCAAAGTAGATAATGTTATATATGAAAGCTTTTCAATTTTTATTAGCTTTTTTAAGAGGAAGGAGAGTGGTTTTGGCTAGTGGCCTGAGTTGGGGTTTAGAAATAAAAATAGCTACAACTCACTGAATATCTAGTGTATGCTAGGCCTTATATCAGGAACTTCATGGGGATTGGGTAATTTAAGTCTCAAAAGAGTTTCGTGTCATAGATATGTGTATTTTAACTGTGTAAAAGAGAGAATAGGTTCAAACTGGCTGAGGTCATGGTGCCTGGTAAAAGTTTGGGTCAGAATATAGGGCATAAGGTCTGGAGGTGGAGAATGAGGGTTATACCCCAGGCCTGTGAGATTTGGGGGAGCTTGTTGAAGCCCTTGCATAGAGCCCAGAACTCCAAAAGCTTCCTATTCAGGAAAGGTAGATGAACAGCTGGGAAGCTTACTGTCTGTCCTGGGGTTGCTTACTGTACCACCTGGGAGACAGCCATGTCTGCACTGCTCACAGGCACGAGTCTGAATTTGTGCCACTTGCTTAGTATATGAACTTTAGGATAAAAGTTAACATAAGAACTTTATCTTGGACATCATGGACAAATGGATTAAGAAAATGCGGTATATACACACATACTGCCATGGACCAAATCATGTCTCCCACCCAGACTCATATGCTGAAGCCCTAACCCCCAGGTGACCTATGCCTTTGGGAGGAAATCAGGCCTAGATGAGGTCATGACAGTGGAGCCCGCATGATAGGATTAGTGCCCTGACAAGAAAAGGCACCAGCGAGCCTGCTCTCTCTCTGCCGTGTGAAGACATAGGGAGAAGGTAGTAACCACAAGTCAGGACAAGGGCTCTCACCAGGAGCCAGGCAGGCAGGCACCTTGATCTTGGACTTGTGACCTCCAGAACTATGAGAAAATTAATTTATGTTGTTTAAGACACCTAGGATATTGTGTTTTGTTATGGCAGCTTGAGCAGATTATGACATGTATGGCGGAATATTATTCAGCCTTAAAAAAGAAGGAAATCCTTTCATATTACAGCATGGATGAACGTTGAGGACATTTGGCTAAGTGAAGTAAGCCAGTCATAGAAAGGCAAAGACTATATATGATTCCAGTTATATCAGGTGTCTAAAGGAGTCAAATTCCTAGAATCCAAAAGGAGAATGGGGGCAGCCAGGGGCCAGAGGAGTGGAAAGGGGGAAATTGTTTGTTGGTTATGGAATTTCAGTTTTGCAAGGTGAAAAAGTTCTAGAGCTGTGTCTCCTAGCAATGTGTGTACAGTGAACACTACTGCACTATACACTTAAAAATGGCTCAGATGGTAAAATAACCACAAAATACTCCAAAACACTAGAATAGGATAGTTGATACCTGTACGGCCCTTCAAAAATAAATACAAACAACTCTGAAGCATGCTGCAACAGCTCAGGGCCCTTGATGTGTTTATCAAATAAGCGATCCTGGCTGCAGGGCAGCTAACAATAAAATACATAAACCTCCTAACAGAATAGAGCCCATGAGGAACAGCCAGCAGAGACATCAGGAAGAAAAATTAGTGCCCTAAGAACTATTGTAACAGGATGATTTGAAGAGACTATAAAATAAGTTTGTTTAAAACAGTTGAAAAGATGAAAGAAGTAGAAAACCTAATAAAAATACAGTGTGAAAAAAGAGAAGATTTGAAAAAAAGGACCCAAAGTGCTTGTAGAACTGAAAACACAGCCACTGAAGTAAAGAACTTAATGAGTGGGTGAAACATCAGGTTAGACACAGCAGAAGATAAATTCTGTGATTGGAAGTTAGACCTGAGGAAATTGCCCAGCTTTCAGCACTGAGATGAAGTATTGAATTTAATGAAAGAACAGAGAAAGAACCAGAGGACAGAGCAAAAAGTTTTGATCTATGTCTAAATGGAGTTTTGAGAGACAATGGAGAGAAGGTAAAAGGAAATTATTTTAGAAGATAAGGCAAGAACATTCCAAAGTTGAAAAAGATACTGATTTTTATGTCGTAGCACACTGAGTATTCAGTAGGGTAGTTAAAAATACATCTACATCTAGACACTCAGTGTAGAAACTAGAAAACTGCTGGAATGTCAAAGAAAATGAGAAGATCTTAAAAGCAAGCAGGGAGAAAAGACAAATTATCTCTACAAACAGCAGTCTTCATCAGCCACAGTAGAAGACAGAAGACAATGAAATAGTATCTTCAAAGTCCTCAGTGAATCTCAAACTAGAATTCTGTACAAAGCTAGATTTTCATTCAAGAGCTAAGATGAAGACATTTATCATATAAACAAAGACTGACAACACTTACCTCTAAATGATCCTTGCCATAAAAACTACCAAGTCACACATTTAATAAAGAAGGGTTTTTTTTAAAAAAGAGAACTAAGATTTAGGATAATTTGAAAATAAGGTGGTTTTAAACATTGAACAATAAAAAGGTGATAGATGAGATGGGTGCACAAATCAGAATTTAATGCATTCTAAGGTCTTGGTATTTGTCAGAGTAACAATGAATTATATTTAAAATATTTCCTAATTCAAAACAAAAAAGAAAAATATCCAGACATTGACCTTTGCACACACATCATTATCACTAGAACAACTACTAACACATAGTAAATTCTTACTATGTGCCAAGATCTTTCATTTATGTTATTTCACTTAATCTCACAGCAAGCATATGAAAAAGATAATATTCCCATTTTGCCAGGTAACAAAACAGGGGGCATATTTACCTTTGTACTCCCATCACTTAACATACTATACAGCAGTGGTATGTGTTCAGTTAGTGTAAGTGAGCCAAACTGGGCCGAGGTGGAAATGCAGTCAACAGTTTGCCCCATCACAATATGAGCTGAGTGAAAAAACTGTGTCCTGACCCTGGTCTGTTTGACCTCCCAGCCCCTGCTTCCCTACCACACTCTGCCCCACGACTTTCAGGAGTAGGCAGACATGTGCCCCCTGTGAATTGATGCCCACATTTCCCCTCATACATTCTTTAGTCTCCTGTGTGACACGTTATGTTCAGACCTGATGCCCTGGCTGTGTGTTTATTGTGTGTCACACAGACGAGCCAAGAATCCTTGATCTCTGTATTGATTTTGCCAGTCTGGGCAAGCTGTCTCTCCCATTTCTAGGTGGCACTCAGCAGGGCCAGCGCTGTGTTGCTAGGAAATGCAATAATGATTGTCTTGCTGTGCCGCCCTCTCCCCGCTCTCCCGGGCGCACCTGTCTTTGCCATCTGTTCCGGGCGTCCATGGTCGCTGCTCCAGCGCCGTGACCCTGCGCTTCTGGGGTGCTCCACTGCATTCTGGGCTGTGGGCCTTAGAGCTGGGATGTCTTTGACCCAGGAGTCACCTGTGAGGTAACCAGCAGTGGGTGTTGCTGAGCTACGCTGGACCCCGTCCTAGTCACACACTGGAGAAGAGGTGCTGGCTGCCCCACGCTCAGGGGTCTTCATTCAGTTTCCTGTATTTTGAGTAAAAAGGCTCTATCTTCTCAAGTCTGTTGGAGGTTCCACCCCCCAGATTAGCTGGTTAAGGCTGTGAAAATAGTTTGCGTTTTGCCTCTTGCATTAGTTTACCTGTCAACTGCGCTATTTTGCTTCCCAAACTGCAGTTACTTTCAGGCTAAATCGCTTAGTCAGATGGTTGCACGTGACCTGGCCTTACACATAGAATGAAGGGCAGCTCTGAATGTATTCAGGTCCTGCTACTGGCTTCTCACACATTGTCACCATCCTTTTGAGGGGTTTTTTTTTTTCAGTGCATCTGGGTAGACCTGAGATCAAATCCATCCTGGAGGGCTTTATGCTGCCAGTGTTAGCAGGCCTGGCTGACAGATGGCAACTTGAAGACAAGCAAAGGCTCTTGGCTTGCTGGTGATGGAAGCTGTGGGCCCCTCCGGCCTCTCTGCTTTTCTCTAATGAGGCCCTGGCTGTGTGTCCCGGTGATACCAGGGCGCCTGAGTGGTTCCTGTGTCCTGAGTTTTTGTGGCTTAGACAAAGCATTTAGATTTCCCCAGGGGTGGCCAGAGGGTCAGCTTACACCTTACACAGTTTAAGGCAGGCAGCAACAGCATCCCCTTGTAGTCGGAGCAGCTGGTTCAGGTTGGGCCACCCCGGACATGGCCTTGAGAAAGCCTTGGATCTTGGTTTCCCCAGCTGTAAATTCAGGGTATTGATCTCCATGTGGTAAGGAAAATTGAGTGAGATGAGAACAGGAGAAAATGCTTTGCAAGCCTTAAAACACAACACACATACAAGACATGGTTACTCCCAGTGCTTGGAGAATGGATGGAGGGCAATTAGTGGCTCTTGGTGTGCCGAATTTCGGGGCCAGGAACGACTTGAGCTGTCAATAAGTATTGATAAATGGTGAGGTGGAGAAGCTGCTGGACTCAGTGTGGGAGCCAGGGCTTTATAGAGTCAATGCATGCATTCATGGAACAACTACTTACGAGACCCCACTAAGCACTGTGCTCTTGGAATAGAGGCGCACAAGCCAAGTGGGGTCTTCACTGTGCTCCCTCCACCCGTACAGAGCTAGAAAATTTAGGTGTGATTTTCCAGAGAGCTAAGTTTATGCAATATAAATGTTCCTTATGCTGATAAAAATGTCTGCCCTGCTTTTTGGTGTTAAATGCCTTTTCTTTTGTGGAATGATGGTGATAGGAGATGGTATTTGATTTTTGAAAAAATTTCTCACATAGCAAATTAAAGAGGTGCTATCTGTCCTTGAAATCCCAAACCCTAGGAACCATTGATCCAGGCCGACCTCCCACCCAAACAGAAGGCTCTTCAGCGTTCCTAACGAGTGGTCATCTAGTTCTTACTTGGATAATTCTAGGGGAGGGGCCTCAGTAACTTCACAAAGCAGCCATCCTGGTCATGAATAGCCTTTACCTTCTGAAATAAAATAAAGTCAAAATCTGCTGTCCTATGACCTAGTCCATTCTTCTTACTTCTTCCATCTGGAGCAAGCGACACGCATTTGTTCTATAATATTTGGCCCTCCCTGTTTCTGAAGGAAGCCACCTTGCTCCTGCTAAGCATGTTTCCCAGGGTCCTGTTCCCCGCCTTCCTTACCCAGTTCTCTTATGGCCTTGACTTCAGGTCACCTGCCCCTCTGCCACTGTCCCCTGGGAGGCTGGGCAGCAGGATGCAGGTCTGGGCTGTTGGCTGACTTGAGCCACTGGTCTGCACGCTATTCCCCTGTCCTGGGCCCTGAATGCAAATTAGGGATGGAAGATCGCATGGCCCACCGTTGGCCCTTAGTGGGCTGTGGTCTACTGAAGGCCCCACGGTCTTCTTCATTCACAGAAGCCAGAGTTCCTCCTACCTTATGCTGAGACCGTGACTTTTTTTTTTTTTTTACCTAAGTGCAGTACTTTACATCTGTACTTATTTTATTTCATTGTGTTAGTTTGGACCATAGTTTCAGTGTACTGAGGTCACCTGATTCCTGACTCAGCCTTCCAACGTACTCTCAATACCTCCCAGATTTGGGTTGTCAGTGACATATTTGAGAAATGTGTCTTCATCCAAATTTTTTATTTGGTGTTTAAAAAGGTAGAGCCAGAGACAGAGCCCTGATCACATCAGTGGAGACCTTCCAGGTTTAAACACCCCTGTGAGTCCATGCACTACACATCTGTGCAGAGAATGTGTGCCTCTGTCACCGGGGCATCTGTGTGTCAGCCCTCTAGAGCCCCCCCAGCGCACTGCCCGCCCTGCTGGTGCGCAGTCGGTCTCCGACCCCTCCACTTCTCTTTCTTTAGATGATCACACATGCCCATTACTGGGCCCGCCACTGGTATGATTGGGACTTTCAAATTGCAGATTATGTCTTCAGACCACATATCTGTTTCAAGTTCACCTTTTACCTTTTCTACTGGACATCTCCAGGATGTTCCACATTTTCCAAAATCAGTTCATTATCTCTCTCCCTGCCAAAACCTTTCTCTCTTTCCAGGATCATGGGATACCACCACCCTATTGGTTAAGCCAGATACCTGAGAGCCATTCTGAATGTCTTCATTTTCTTTCTTTTCTCCACAGCTAATTCAGTTAGCTGGTCTCAGAGCAGCTTCTTCCTTAGCATGTCATAATCTACCCCTCAGACTGACCTGTCTTGCATAATGACGGTAAGAGCTTCTGACTCGCACTCTCCGTCACCAGAAAGCCAGGGCATGGATCACCCGCGGCCGTGGATTGCTCTGAGCCCTTCCTCGGCTCCCTGTAGGCTGTGAATGATGGCCAGTCCTTCATCGTTTGGCCTTTACGATCTCCGGCTGCCCCTCTGCTGGCCCGGGTTCACATGCACTGGTGCTGCCGGGTCCCACAGGCGCCGACTTGTCTGGGCTTTGCATGTGCAGTTCCCTTTGCCATGGATGCCTCCTCACCCTTGCCAGTCAGCTCACTCCTGGTCCTTCAGAACCCAGACCAAGGACCCCTCCTGTGGGACCTCTTCCCTGACGGCTCCAGACAGGGGTAGGAGTCCCTTTTCTCAGCTGCCCATTCAATACCTGTCACATGTGGAGCACCTCTTGTCTGCCTATCCCATTGGTTGGAGGCCCTTAGGGGCAGTGAGCGTGTCCCCTTTACATTGTTGCTGTGGCTTTGAGCCTGGGGCCTAGGACATGCTGGGCACGCCTAGTGGGCACTCAGGGTTTGTTGGGCACATGGGTGAATGGGTGGCTTGCCAAACCATTTCCAGTTTAACCTGGATGGAATGTCTGTCAATTTCCCTGTGGAGCAGTACTCTGCGATCCTGGGTCTGTGGCATCCCTCTGATTCACAAGCTTCGTGATCCTATTAAACAAGTAAAAGAGGTACTTTGACAGTGATCATATGTTTTCTCCAGAGGTGTTCCAAATCATCTGATTTCTAAACCACTCTAGGCCTGTTCAACTCCAGTTTTTACTGCTTAGTTACATGTTTGTTGCTCTGACCTGTGTTAGTAAGGGAAACCTACTAGCTGTCGGGGACAAGCAGACCCCAAATCTCACTGGCTTGACACAGTAAAAGTTTGTTTCTCAGATATGTACAAGGCAGGTATTCCTTGCCAACTGGCCTTCCGCAAGGTGACTCAGTGACCCAGGTTCCTTTCGTCTGTGACTCTGTCCTCTCTTGGGTCTTCCCTCCCTGTCCAGCTGATGTACAGGGAAAGAGAGAGGATGCAGATGGAAACAGAGACTGTGCGTGGGAGGTTCTCCCAGGCCAGGCCTGGAGGGAGCACCAATCACTTCTGTTCACGTGTCATTGACCAGAACTTAGTCACAAGGCCATGTCCAGCTAGCTGCCAGGGAGGCTGGAAAATGCCGTCCAGCTGTGACCCTAGGATCAAAAGGGGAGCCTGGATATCAGTGAGCACTAACAGCTTCCGCCACGGCACTCAGTCTCAGGCTCTGGCCTCGTGCGTCCTGGGCTGCGTTCCAGAGCCCTTCTGGGCTTCCAGCCCTTTGATCTTCCACCTCCCAACCTGGGTTTTTGCTCCTTGCTCTTTGCCTTTCCAATCTCTTAAACCCTCTGGTCAGTTACCTTGCCCCCCTTTGCTTGCTGATCTGGCTGGACTTGGCGCCTCCTCTCTCCAGTTTCCTAGCAACCCTCTTTGCCTTGCTCACGTGTCAGGAGCTGGACCATCTGATCCTTGGTACCTGCCTGTCATTGGCATGTGTGTTCCTTGGATGAGAGCCCATCTCAGTCAAGTCCCAACATGACAGAGGAGAGTCTTTTGAATGTGTGCGCTGCTTTGAAGTCCTTCCTGAGAGTGCTGGCTATGGACTGCAGCTCTATTTTTAGAGCAATTAGAGGATGTAATGGGAGCCGTGAAGGAAGTCAGACATAGGAAAGTCATGCTTTTGGAAGCCAGAAGAACCAGTGCTGTGTGTCTTGAAGGAGAGAAACCTGAAGGAACAGGCAATCTCTCTATATATATGTAGAGTTGGTTTAAAAGTTGTTTTAAAGGTGACAGTGCTATAAATGTTCTTCTGTTACTCTGAAAAAGAACATAATACCTCATGTTTTAGTTGAGATTTTTAGGTAAAAGATGAAGAAAGAGCTCATGAATTCCAGAATTTTGGGACCTGAAGACAAGTTCCTGAAAGAGGTTAAGGCAAATGCTTTCCTGGAAAACACTGTGAGTGGGAGAGCCCGTCACAGCACCTTGCCAGTTACCTGCTTGGGGCAGGAGGTGGATGAGCGAACTCAAAATCTTGTCTCCTTATGTAATTCTTAAAAAAAAAAAAGCTGGTGTTATGCTTTGAGCTCATACCTGTTTTGAGAGACACTCATAATTAAAGTATTTGTCTTTCCTGGTGATTTCATAAGTGGAAGAGGTCTCGTAAGGTTTTGAGAACCATGGTGCCTGAATTCTGTTATTTACCGTGTCACCCACTCACTCTGCAGGGTACCCCCTCGGCAGATCACTTCTCCATTCTTCGGTTGGTCTGCTTATCGATTAAGTGGGGATGAATTTTTAGGAGGTTTGGCTGAGAAGTAATTCATGTTTCTAGCATGCTTTAGAATACATGAGTAACAAGTCCTATACAATCATAGTTATGTTTTCATTTCTCTGCATCTTGGGTCTTTGGTTCTTGCCTTGAGACGTGTGCAGTTAGTTATTTGCTTCTATTTTTCTTAGAAATAGCTCCTTAAACTCAAGGCCTGAAATGGTTCCCTCTGCTGGGTAGGGGCTATGGAGGATGGAGGGGAGGCTGGAAGCTAACCCTGTCAGGCCAGGGTCCCAACGGTGGAGGCTGTGAATGAGGTGGGTAAAGCACACGCTGTATAGCCAGGCTGCTGGGCTGGAACTGGTGGAGGCTTTGCACAAGTTAGCGCCTCTGTGCCACCATCTTTCCATCTGTGATGTGGGCATAATAAGAGTGCTCACCTAAGGGAATGTTGAGAGGATTAAATAAGTCAATGTGAGCAAAACTATGAGAACACCATCTGGCCCATAGCTCATGCTCTGTAAGTATTATTCTTAAGCAGGAATTTCAGCAAGGGTGCCCCTGTTTCTTTTTCTCCTTTCTTACTTGCTGAAGGGCCCCTTCCCATACATTTCAAGGGCCCCAGGGCTGGCTTCATGCCTAGAGACAATTCAGTTTATATAGACTTTGGCTGAAGTGGTTGTTACATGTAACTGCAGCATTGCTGCTGTACCAGTGGACCCCGGGGTGTGAGGTGGACCCAGGAGCTTGCACTCTGCTGATGCTCTCAGTTGAGGCAAGGAGATGCTAAACTGGTACAGGAGGGCTTCCAGACCTGTATTATTACTGCTGCAGGGTCTGTGGGGCCCTGAGACGCTGCGCTTCACGGTCTGACTGAACTGAAGCAGGTCGCGCTCCCAGTGAGCCATTCTACTTGTACCTCTGGTTCTGTGTTCTTGAGGGATTTAACTGCTTTAATGCTGCCAGATGAGGCTGGGGCAGGGGTGGGAAGGCCAGAAGTATGAGCACACGAGGAGGGACTGTGCTGGTTTACTCGCAGTCCCAGCCTCTTCCATAAGCCCTGACCCATGCCTCCCCATCCCCTTGGCGCTGGGCCTGCCGCCCCGACCCCAGGGTAAGCCAGGGAGGGGGTGGAGTGTGGAATAAAAACACCACTGTGGAGGTAGGATTACTTTGCATGGGCTAAGGCCACACTCTTGAAAATTAAACTGAACAGTGTCCATCGAGCATGTCTTCTGTGGAAAGCCCCACGCTGGGTGCCATGGAAACACCTGGAGAAGTAGACTTGACTGCTGTCCTCAGGGAGCCCAGGCTGTCCTTGGGGGAGGAATGCATAAACTGGCTGCAGTGGGTGCAGAATGAAGGCACAGGGGCTGGGCACTCACTCATGCCAAACTGTAAGCATCCTTGGGGTGCCCGCATGTTGTATACTCAGGAGGGGATTATTATTATCTTATTTGTTTTATTGTGGCAAAAAACACATAGCAAAATTTATCATCTTCACCACTTTTATGGGAACAGCTCAGTAGTGTCAAGTGTATGCACATTGCTGTAAACCAGATCTCCAGAACATTTTCCTCTTAAAGACTGGAAACTGCCCATTAAGCAACAGCTGCCCCTGCCCCTTCCTCTAACCCCAGGGAACCACCATTCTACTTTGTTCTGTGAATTTGACTCCTGTGGACACCTCATATAAGTGGAATTACACAGTATGCCTTTTGGTGACTGGCTTGTTTCACTCAGGGTGATGTCCTCAAGGTCCATCCACGTGTGACAGGATTTCCTTTATTTTTATGGCTGAGTAATATTTCCATATATATATATATATATATAACACAAATGCTTATCCATTCACCTGTCAATGGACATTTGGGTTGCTTCCATCTCTTGGCTATTGTGAGTAACTCTGGCCATGAACACGGGTGTGCAAATATCTCTTCTAGACCCTGCTTTCAATTTTTTGCAGTATGTACCCAGAAGTAGAATACTGGATCATCTGGTATTTCTATTTTTAATTTTTCAAAGAACCTCACAGTTTTTCAGTTACTGCACCATTTTACCTTCCCACCGACAGTGCACAAAGATTTTTCCACATCCTCGCTAAAACTTGTTATTTTCTGTTTTTTTGAGAGTAGCCATCCTGCTGGGTATGAGGTGGTGTCTCACTGTGCTTTTGATTTGCATGTTTTTATGATCAGCGATGCTGAACATCGTTTCATGTGCTTATTGGCCATCTATATATCCTCTTTGGAGGAATGCCTCTTTGAGTCCTTTGCCCATTTTTTAATTGACACCGAGAAACTTCTGTTTCTGTTTCGCCCCTGCCCCCCAGACATCCGATATTGCTCCTGCAGAGCTGGCCAGGCCATTCTGCGCCAGCAGAGGCTGGGGACAGCAGGGACTTCGCCCTCGAGAAGTCCTGAATGTATGGCTGGCTCACGACCCTTGGCCCACTGACCAAAACGCTTTGCTCTGCCCTCTTCTGGCTGCTTTCAACTTGGATGGTTTTACACCGATGAGAGGCTGGGTCTATTCATTTCCTGTTGCTGCTGTAACAAATTACCACAAACTTAGTGGCTTAAAAAAATACAGTTCTGGGGATTAGATATCTAAAATGGGTCTGCAGTGCCACATTCCTTCTGGATGCTCTAGAGAAAGAATCTGTTTCTCCTTTCCAGCTTCTAGAGGCCACCTGCATTCCGTGGCTTGTGACCCCTCCTTCCATCGGCAGAGCCAGCTGTGTAGCATCTCCTCTCTGCTCTCCTGCCTCTTTTCTTATAAGGACCCTGTGATTACCTTAGGGCCACCTGGGTAAGCCAGCATACTCTCCCCATCTCAAAATCCTTAGTTTTTTCACACCTGCAAAGTTTGTTTAATGTTGTAAGGTAACATACCACAGTTCCCAGGGATTATGACACGGACATCATGAGGTCATCATTCAGCTCAGCACATGGGGCCTCTGCTATGGAAAAGGCAGAGCTGGAGCAGTTTTTGCAGGCCCATTTCTTATTCTCTGCCTGCCAGGTTCAGACTTTAATCTGGGTTGGTAGAAACGGCATGGCCTTGGCCTGGCTGTGGAACCTGGGGCAAGAGGCTTGCTTCTCTGAGCCTGAGTCCTACCTCTGAAAGAAAGCCCTCCCGGTGGCCTCCAGGGCTGTTCCAGGCCTGCTGTGGCTGTCTGCTCCCCACCCTCACCTGGCTCTCACTTCTCCTCTGTTTCTTACATTGCTGTCTCCTATCAGCTCGTGGAAGGCTGTCCTGAAGGGGTAGAAGAGGACAGGTATAGGAGGCTTTGCGAAAATGGCTCCTGGGTGCCAATTAATTAGAGGAGGACAGGGCTAGAGATGAAGGACCCACCTTTATTACCTCCCCCCTCTCCACACGAAGTGTCCTTGAAACAAGCAGATAAAGCGATATCCTCCTTGTGAGCCTAATTGGGTCAAACAGAATGTGCGTGGTGATTCACATGAAACTTCCATTACCCATCTTTTCCATTCAAGCCTAGCAAGGTCAAATATTTGCAAACTGCCAGCTGGACGGAAGCTGTGGCTCCCACTGGCCTGGATGTCCCGGAACCCCCTCTGCGTGGTGACTGCTCTGGGCCGTTGTAGGCAAACAAGTGAGAGAGTTTTGCCAACTCTGGACGTGGCATCGAGGGCCCATCAAGACGTGACTAGGTATTGTTTGTTCTCTGGGACGGGTGGTCCAGCTGTGCTCTGGAGTGGGCTGGGAGAAGCTGTGGGGGACAGCTGGCAGCCTCCAGGGCTGGGCAAGGAGGGCGTGGCTCCAGGGCCTTACACACCATGCCCACCTAAGGGAGTGGGGGCTGGAAATGGTTAACCTCTGCAAGCATGCATTGGTACCAGTGGGTCCTACTTATCCCGATATGACCTTACTTCCATTTTACTGATAAGCAAGCTGAGTATCAAAGAAATGAAGTTAATTCAGCCAAGATCACACAGCTGTAAAGTAGAAAGGTGAGACTCAAACTGAGATCTAATTCCAAAACTCATCTTCCTACCCCGGCACTTCCTGTCTCCTGCACTCTTCCCTTCCCCTAAAACTGCCGCCCTTGAGAGTGAGTGGAGGATGGGAACCGTGGGGGAGTTGAGGGGAGCCGCAGTCTGCAGAGGGTGACAGCTCAAAACCACAGGTTCTGGCAGTGGCAAGCCAGGCACTTTAGAAGCTGTGCTGCCTGGGCTCACCTTTGGAGCAACCCACGTTGAATGCTTCAGTTTCAGACTCGGAAAGAGCAAGGTCCCTGGCTGGGCAGATGTTACCCGAGAGCGTATGTGGGTGGGTGTCTGTGTGCACACCATGGGGGTGCATGTGCAGCTGTGGAGGCTGCCGGCTTTTTGTGGCATGGGGAGCATCTCACACGTCTGCCTCCCACAGTGGGCCCACAACCAGGCCTTCTTGACCACCTGTCGTGGGCTAGGCACTGCTGGGGCTGCGGTGTGGACTGAGTCGAGCCGTGCTCTCAGGGTTATGTCTGAGCAGAGGGAGACATATGCTTAACGCAGATACAAGGAGAGCGACAGCAAGGCCCAAGAGGAAGGTGATGGTGCTCTGTGCCTCCAAGTCACACACTGTGTATGCACATGTGTCCATGTGTGTATGTGCTCAAGGGTGACCGGGTGGTCATGTGAGGGACTTACTTGGCCAGACCCCTTCTCCTAGGCAGGCGGCAGCTGCTCTCCCTTGCCCATCACTGATCCTTTTACACAACTGTATGATCACTGGTGATTTGGGTTGAGTGAGTGGGGCTTCCTAACTCCTTGACTCAGCTGGGAATTGGATGCAGTTGCCACCCTGAGTCGGGGCACTAAGCCCTTAGGTCTCTAAAGAAAACCACTTTCTCTCATGGTGCTCAGCGGAAAGTGTCTGTGGTTGCAGGCTGTCTGGGGACCACCCAGCAATAAAGCTATGTTTAGCCCATCTGCATTTTATACCAAAAGGACACTTCTCTCAGTGGATGCTGAGCGCATAGGGCAGACCAAAGAAAATGCCCCATTTGCCCCATACCCTTCTCTACATGTGTGAAAACTAGACAAGGCTCACCTTTAGAAAGGTACTTCGGGTCACCCCAAAGATGACACAGCTATACTTGTATCCTTTGTAGCTAGATGGGGAAAACCAAATCCAGGAAGGCCGCCAAGTGAGTCAGACAGTCCGGGGGGGCGAAAGGGCAGGTCACTATAGTTCCAGTGGCCTCCTGCCGCAAATCTGAGGACATCAGAGCAGACCGGGAAGGGCAGCTGAGTAGGCTGGCAGATGTTTCAGAAGCTGGGCACTGGGGGGCGTGAACATCGCTCTCCACCCGCCACTCTCCAGGAGCTTTGGCGATCTTCGTCCATGGGCCACGTGTGGAGACTCAGGAGCGTAGCCCTATTTAGGTGGCTGTCCTATCAGGTAGTGTTTTTCAGATTCAAGCCTTTACTAGCACTGAAGGAGGGAATTCAGGGGAGGCGTGGAGGGGCCTGAGGATCCATCTGGGAAGCCTATTTCTTTTGCCTGCATGTTCCAAATGATAAACTCTTCAGCCACCCACATGTGAATTCTAGAACCAGTGAATGCCAAAAAATCGTACAGGATCTTAGAGATCATTTGGTGAACTCCCTCATTTTACAGACGTGGTGACTGAAGCACAGAAGGGGAGATAAACGTGCCCAGAGTCGCACAGACCCTTAATGGGGAGGGAGGAGGACACCTGGCATTCAGCCCCGCCACACCTCGTCCTTTGTCTCGGCGGAGGGAAAGCCCACCAGCCGAGCTGTCCCTGCCGCAGGGGAACTGTTGACCCTCCAGGCAGGGCCTGTGCCGGGGCCTGCAGGGGCCTCCCTGGTGTGGAGCCAATGGCCCTCGTGGGCCGGGGCCTCCCCTGCCTCTTCCCCTGCCACAGGCCCCAGGGACCTGGCTCACACTGGTAACATCAGCGAGAGAGGTGGCTCTGATTGGTGGCTGCTGCCCGCCGAGGACTGTGTATGGCTGTGCCGTGCCAACTGCATATAAATGCTTTAAAATCCTTGAATCAGCTCAGAGGTGACTAAGTCTCAGAGATGTTAAGTAACTTGTCCAGGCTCCTGGGCCCGTAAGTGGCCATGCAGAACATGAACTTGGCCCTCCCTTGACTCCCGAGCAGTGCTCTACCCACTGGCCTCCACTGCTTTCCCTTCTGGTGGCCGTCACTGCTCCCCTGTGGTCGGCCCCTAACACTCAGTGTTTCCAGAGCCCACACTCTGCCTTCCCACTCTCCTTGCTGCCTTCATAGACCAGCACCAGACCAATTTGTCTGAAAGGTTATGACCATTGTAAGTACACTGGGGATGCAGTCCGAGGAAAGTACCACAAGCAGGTGACAAAGTGAGAGAGATTCTGGAGTTTTACAGTATTTCTACAGCCCTGCTTTCTGCTCTGTGAATCGTAACTCCATTCTGAGATGAAAAATGGAAGAGCCGTTGACCTCTGCCTTCTACTTTTGGGCTCTTAAAGATGGACTTCCAGACTCCCCCTTGTCTTCCCTTTTGGCTCGGCCCTTAAGGGGCAGTGGAGGCCTGGGCAAGAATCTGGGAAGCACCGAGGGTCCTATGGCCCCAGCGGGGAGCTTGGATCTCCAGGGACCTCCAGCAGGGCTGGCAGCCCTTGGCCTGAGTCTGCCGCTCACAAGGACGGCTCTCATCTGATGCTTCCTCAGCCTTCCGAGGAGAAAAAGATGGAGTGGAAGGGCCATGAGGGGTCAGATACTACTGGTGCAGAAGGTGTCAGACAAAGTCAAGCAGAGAGAAGAGACAGGCAGCTCGGGGCAAACAAACACATGAGGAGGAAGAGAGCTCAAGAACCTTCTGGCTGCAAGGCAAGAGCGTGGATTTAGGTGCCAGAGAGACTGGAGGGCCCAGCTTGGGGCAGTCAGCCCTGACCCAGTTTCACTGGACGGGGACAATATGCCATTCTCTGCCTTCGTTTCTTCATTAGCAATGGGAATAATGTTATTTGTCTCCTCACCTAAAATATAAGGACAGCGCATAGAAGCCACACTCCTTGAACCTGCTTTTTGTACCCACTATGTGTTGGGCACTGGGCTTGGCACCAGAGCTACAGAGATGAACAGGCCATGGCCTGCCCTTGGCTACTCCGGGTCCCTAGAGCAGAGCGTCTGGACAAGACTGAAGCTGTGGGAAGGCCAGGGACTGACCAAATGCTCTGATCACCCGTCTCTCCCAGCCAAGAGCTGACGCCTGGTATTCACGGGCGTAGATGTACTCAGATGTGAGTCTGGTTTCACTCAGTAGTGAAGGTGTGTTTGTGTATGTGCATGTGTGATTTATTTGATATTTGAAAACAATTTATGACCAAAATTCTTTGCATCCTTCTCTGGGCCTGCGTCATGTACGGAGGGGAAGGTGTCCTGCCTCGCATCACCCCGGGACTGTCTGAATTCACTCCTCCAGCCTGTCCCGAAGGACAGCTTGAACAGCTCACATTCCAAATGCTTCACCTTCCAAATTTCTTTTCCTGAGAAGGCAGCCCTCCTTCCCCAGGTCTCTTACCTCTTAGAATGTTCTTTTAAGTACTCTAAGTCCAAACTCATCCCTCTCTTTTTTTTAATTAAATTAAAATCTTAATTTACATAACATAAAATTTACCATCTTAACCTTTTTGGTATACACAATTTCAAGCATTAAGCATATTCACATTGTTGTGGGATCATCCCTGCCATCCATCCCCAGAACTTTTCATCCTCCCAATGAAACTCTGTCCCTGTCCAGCACTGTTCCCATGCCCTTCTTCATCTAGGCCCTGGCACCCACCATTCTGCTTTCTGTCTCTATGGATGTGACAACTCTAGGGTCCTTAAGTGAGTGGAATTGTACGGCTTTTGTTTTATGAATGGATTATTTCTCCTGGTGTAATATATTCAGGGTTCATCTATGTTGTAGCCTGTGTCAAAATTTATTTCCTTTCTAAGAGTGAATAATATTCCATAGTATGGATGGCCCACACTTTGTTGATCCATTTGTTGTTGATGGACAGTTGGGCTGTTTCCACCTTTTGGCTACTGTGAATGGTGCTGTTATGAATATTGGTGTGCAATATCTGGTTGAGTCCCTGCTTTCAATTCTTTATTCTATGTTTGATTTTTTGAGGACCCTCCAGACTGTTTTCCATAGCAGCTGCACCATTTTACATTCCCAACCAGCAATGCACAAGAGTTGCAATTTTTCCACATCCTCACCAACACTTGTTATTTTCTGATTTTTTGATAGTAGCCATCCAAATGGGGTGAAGCGCTCTCTCTGGCTTTGAGGACTTTCATGTCAATCATGTCGAGCCCCCCAGGAGTCCTGGGAAAACTCTGGAATAATGAACTAGAAAAGAAATGAAGGCAGGAGGGTCGTATTCTCCGGCTGCCCTTCCCAGCCCATTCGGTGGAACATGCCCTCCCCATGAGCACAGGCAAATTGGAGGCAGCCACGTAGGCTATGAGCCCACACTCTTCCAGGCCCCCTGGCCAGCCATGAGCCCTGCCAGCGTGCAGGGGGGTGCATATGTGTTGGGCTGTCTTTGAGGCCAATGGGGAGGAGATCCAGGCACCAAGCAACTTGGTGGGAGCTGAGCCAGGAGTAGGGGGTGATGGGGAGCAGTGGGATGTCTGGGCCAACAGTTCTGGCCCTGAGTGTCTGAGCTAGAACAGCCTCTAGAAGGTTAAGCCCCTCATTGTAGAGAAGAGCACACGGAGAGGCGAAGAAGGAAAGAGAGTTGCTCCAGTACAGAAATGTGTGATGGAGCTGGGACAGCAACTCAGCTCTCTTGACTCCTGGCCTGGTTCTTCTCCCACCAAATTTGGGAAGGAGTCAGGATGGCTTCATATCTATTGGAAGCTTATAATAATTATTATTATTTTGCCAAGGAGCGACAGCCTCCAGAGGACTTGCTTACTTTCTCGTTGCCTTCCACCTTCCTGTCTGCCTGCGGTCTGGCAGAGGTTTTGTGGGGATTAATGAGATAAATGGCTTTGACTTTTCTAAATGAAAGAAATGTTATACTTTATACAAAGCATTGTTATTAAACGGCCTGTGAGTGTAGAGGAATAAGCTGATGCATTTCTTCTGTCCCACCTTAATGAGAATTAGAGACAGCCAGGAGTAAGACAGATGGCTCGTGTATGGGTGTGTGTGTGTGTGTGTGTGTGTGCACACTATGTTTTTAGTGTGTAAATATGGGCAGGGACCGCCTCCCCATACAGCACAATCCTACCAATAATGGAAGGATTTCAGAGCTCTTCACTAAGAGACAATCCTCAGAAAATGGAGCACAGTTTTCTAGGATCTCTGGAATTCTCTGTATTCTGAATTCTCTGGATAGATTCACTTTTTCACAAACTGACACTATGAGTATTTGTGTGTGAGATATGACAACTTTAAAGGGGTGGTTACTTAACACAGAGGGTATGCTTCTGGGAAAAATATTTTTTGTATAAACTGGCCTTCATGTATTATTTCACCCCACTGAAAATGACGTGCTCTTCTTTGGTGCCCTGAGGCTCTACATGTGGGCATCTGTGGAATGATTCTTATTAAGTAATACTTCATATTTGGGTAGGGCTTTCCTAGACCAGATCTCATTTAGTCTTTACAGTTGTCCTGTGAAGAATGCATTTTTACATCTATTTTAAAAGATGAGTAAACTGAGGCCCAGAGAAGCATGCGTCGCTTGGCACTGAGCAGTGTGGCTGGCGGTGTGAGCGACAGTCACAGTCAGAGGCCTGGGCTCTGATGCCAGGGGCTGTGTGGCTGAAGGAAGGCCACTCCCTCCATGCCTAGTTCTGCTGGAACTTCTCTGAAGGGCTTCTGGGTATATGCAAGGCGCGTCTTAGACCTGGAGCCTGAGCCCAGGGGTCCTGACTCCGAGCCCTGGTGCCTTTCTTGGTGCACACACATACCTGCTCTTACCTCATGGAGCCCAGTTAATAATAAATGGAATTGTTGTTAAAAATCAAGATGACAAGAACAAGTAAAGGCTCTTGCCCATGTGTCTTGGCTGATTTTCAAATCAACCATTTCACTTGACTCAAAACCTAGATATTTTTATTTATGGAGAGCCACAGCTGGAAACACAGGGGTGCGCAAATGATCCTCTGTCCAGATCTTAGGTCCGAGGCAGCAGAGGATGCATGGAGGTGTGTGCTGAGTTTTCGTGGGAGCTCTTGTTTCTCCACAGCTGCAGGCTGTTTCCCTGCTGTGCTGGGGATTGGGAGGAGGAGGCTCCAGGCAGGCTATGAAGGGGGGGCAGCCGGTTTGCCAAGTGAGGTCTGCGTGCACAGCGTGTCCACCCCACCACCCCTGAATGGGTCTGTCAGCAGCTGGACAAGAAGCTGACACTGGTTTGGCCACAGTAATTTTGGAAGTACGCTTAAACAGTAAAGAAAAGCCATACCTTTTTCCTTCTGATTACCAAATAATTATTTATTGTACAGAATTTGGAAAGTACAGTAATTTTAAAAATAGCTAAAAAAATGACAAGGCTCTCACTTTCAGCATTCTTAGAATTTTACATTGATTAACTCATCCGATCATCACAACAACGCTGTGCAATAGACACTATTATTATCTCCACTTTATAAATGAGGCATCTCAGTACCTGGCAGAGCCAGAATTTGTGTCCAGTCGGCCTGGCTTCTGAGTCCATGGCCCTGAGTTTTAGGCTCTAGGGGATAAAGGAGTGAACAAGATAGACAGAAGGGGCTTCCCTTCTAATGGGGGATAAGAAACAGTCACTTAACATATGAAATAAACGCAGTTAACACATGACAAGCATACTCCTCTAAAATAATCTAATAACACCTCTGCTGTAAACTTATGCATAGAAATCTGTGAAGGCCGCAGAAGAACTTGCATGCAGCACATCTGTGGTGAGCACTACTAGGCAACAAGCACGGTGCTAGGATTTCCAAGGCCGCAGAGCTGAGCGCTGCTGTCCAAGAGCTTATGAGTCGCTGAGAAAGTAAGAGCGGGACCCAGATGTCAGGCTGCAGCTCTTCTCAAGGCTCATCAGTTGGAGCAGAGGGGCCATGTGCCATGCTGGAGGCCCCGTGAGTGTGGCGCCAGTCTACGGCAGCACCCTTGTTGTCCTGTGAACCCCCTGCGGGTCCCGGCATTGGCAACCGGAAGGATTTCCTAGTTTCCTATCTGGGTATCTGACTCAGTCAGGGCCTGCTCTCATTTTTCACTACAAAAGCTACTGTGCAGTGACACTTGAAAAGCTGAACTGCTGACTTTCAATCAACTTGTATTGATCCTCAACCAGGTCCTGTAAGTTAGGTTTGCCATCACCATGGTGATAGGGGCCTTAGTTCAAATAGCAAGATGTTGAGATTTCCCTCTTCCTGCGTGGAAGTAAGTGGAAGGAATATTTTATTATTGTTGCAATTTATTACCTTCGGCTGGAGAGTATGGCTCAGTGAGGGTGTCTATCAGTTTGTTTTCTGCTCTTTCTCTTCCTTCTGCTTTCTGATGTTGGTATGACCTTGCACACCACAGGGGAAGTGGCTTCATAATTAGTGTCCTCTAGCCAAGGAATTTTGGCCTCAGGTCCTCTGCAGATGGAGCCTAGTTTGTGTCTAGCACAAATCCCCCCTTTATTCTCCTTCCCTCCTTTTGAGTAGCTGCCCTGTAAAGAATCGGAAAAAGGATGAGCATGCTGGATCACTAGGAGGGATGAATGCCAGTACCACTCTTCCAGTTGGATTGGGCTTCTGAAAAGCTCCAGGCTCTATGCCTTTTACCCAGTCATCACAGGGATGTGGGATGTAGACCAGTAAAGAGATGGTTTTATTTAAGGTAGCACCTGATTGGCCAAGTCAGGGAGGCGGCCACAGGTGTCCTCGGGCCTTCCCTATCTCTTTGTTTCAGAGCAGATTTGACCACTGAGGTCGTGAGCCCATTCCGAGCATCACCTCTCTCATGAACTGTGTTTGTAGAAGGATGAGGGAAGAGGAAGGCAGAGAGAATAAGAGAATGCTGTTGAAAATAGGGTGGAACTAGCTCAGGTAAGAGACACGCAAGGCAGATAGATGCCTGATGGCTGACGCTCTCAGAAGATGCTTTAGGTGCTCAGTCTGGGGAGCAGGCTTCTATCACAGGGGGGATGTCTGAGGGCTCTCTTGGGCCCAACTTAGACTGGGGGATCCCATCTGCCCATTGGGAAACTTAGTTTCTCACTCATTTTCGAGAGGATTTACCCTGACCAGAATATACCCTGGGGGAAAGACAGTCTCTACAATAATTGGTGTTGGGAAAACTGGAGAGCCACGTGGGAGAGCTTGAAACTGGACTACTTGCTTACACCATGTACAAAAATAAACTCAAAATGGATTAAAGAACTAAATGTAAGACCTGAATTTGAAACTCCTAAAAGAAAACTAGGCAGTAAGCTCTTGGACGTCAGCCTTAGCCATATGTTTTTGGATCTGTCTCCTCAGACGAGGACAACAAAAGCAAAAAATAAACAAATGGGACAACATCAAATTTAAAAAGCTTCTGCACAGCGAAGGAAGGTGGCAGCAGAATGAAATGGCAACCTTCTAAATGGGAGAAGAGATCTGTGAGTGATATCTCCAGTAAGGGGTTTGTATCCGGAACACATAAAGGGCTCATATGACTCAACACAGGAGAAACCCACAAAAACCCAACAAAGAACCTGATTAATTGTTTGTTTAGGTCCTGGGCAGAGGACCTGGATAAATATTTTTCCAAAGAAGACATATAGATGGCAAACAGACACGTGAAAAGGTGTTTAATATAACTAATTATCAAGGAAATGCAAATCAAAACTACAATGATTTATCACTTCACACCAGTCAGAATAACTAGTATCAAAAAGATAAGAAATAACAAGGATTGGTGAGGATGTGGAGAAAAGGGAAGCCTGGTACACTAATGGTGGGAATAAATTGATGCAGCCACTGTGGGAAGGAGTATGGAGGCTCCTCAAAAAAATAAAAGTAGAACTATTATAAGATCTAGCAACTCCACTTCTGCGTATTTATCCAAAGAAAACAAAAACCGGAATTTGAAGATACATTCACCTCCATGTTCATTTGCAGCATTATTTACAATAACAACTATAGAAGCAACGAAGTATCCTTTGATAGATGAATGGATAAAGGAGATAAGGTACATAGATACAATGGAACATTACTCAGCCATAAAAAAGAATGACATCTTGCCATTTGTGACAACATGGATGGACCTAGAGAGCATTATGCTGAGATAAGTCAGAAGAAGACAAATACTGCATGATTTCACTTATATAAGAAATCTAAAATACAGAACAAACAAAACAAGGCAGAAGCAGACTCATAGATACAGAGCGGTTGCCATGGGAGAGAGGGTAGGGGGATGGGTGAAATGAGTGAAGAGGATTGAGAGGCACAAATGCCTAGTTACAAAACAAGTAAGTCATGCAGATGAAAAGTACAGTGCAGGGCAATAGTAATATTGTAGTTTGCATGCTGACAGATAGAACTAGACTTACTATGCTGAACATTTCATTCTGTATATAAATGTCAAATCACTGTGACGTACACTTGAAACTAAATGCAACATTGTATGTCAACTGTACTTCAGTACAAAGAAGAGTATTAGCCACTGAAAAATGACTTTTGGTTCCTATGCTGTTTGTAGGGTCTAAGAATCTCTTATGCTTTGAAACCATGTCTTTTTGCCGAGAGTGGCTACCTCGTGATCAGAAGATCCACCCGCCTACCAGCACCTGAACCAATTCTTGATTGCTTTTTCTCTAAGTTCTTCAAACATCAGAATGAAGTGCTCTGCTAGCACTCGTTCCTGTTTCTCATAGCTTATTCCTCATCACGCTCTTTCCATTATGACTCCCTCTTAATACAGGACAATGCTGTCTGGTATGGTAGCCACCAGCCACATGTGACCATCTAAACGTACATTAACTGAAATTAAATAAAATTTAAATTGTAGCTCCCAGTGCACTACCTACATTTCACATGCTTGGTAGCCACAGTGACTGGCGGCTACCATATTGGCCATGACAGAGTGATGGACAGTCAGCGATGCCGACACTCTGGTGGACAGTGAGGCTACAGACTGTGTGTCCTGAGGCACAGGCTTACGGTGATTTCAAGAGCACAGATACTTAATACAGAAATTCAAGGCTTGCAAAGTAGTGGGAAGGGTTGGGAGAGCAGGCCCGAGACTAGGCCTCCAGGAGTGGCTCCTGGACAGAGCTGCAGAACCGGCTGCCAAGAGGATGGGGGCTCCGGCCTAATGAAGAAGCTGGGGAATGCGGAAATCCCTGTGCCAGGAGCCGGCTCCAGGACCCACCACCTCATCCACGTTCCAATGTCAGGAGGCCCTTGCCAGAGCCTTCCGGCCCTGTGGCCGTGGCACGGACACCCTCCCCACCTGACTTAGCTTCAGTTCAGTTCCTCAGTTGGCCAACCCCATGGTCACATGAGGAAGCCCAGCTGCAGAGGAGACCAGAAGGTGTTGTCATCTCTCCAGCCTCTGCAGGACAGGAAGACTCAGCAGAAGGAGACTGGCAGAGCTGTCGTTGGTTAGACCCCCCAGGCCACCCCAGCTGCCACTTGGTGCTAAGCCACACCTGATCCTTCTCTGCCTGAGCACCCCTGGGCTTGAGATGGACAGGTCCTTGGGTTCTCTTCTAAGACCAAGAGACAGCGTCTTCCTGGGTGAGTCCCCAGCTGTCTTTGTATCACACCAGGTAGAGGGGATTAATGGCCTCCTACTTTCAAGTCATTTGGCCTCTAATAGCCAGAGAAAGGGTGGTTGGCTGCTACACTCTTAGAGGGAATGTAGGCCCCTTGTCACTATGGTGAGATGACGGCAGGAGCCAAAGGGTGTCTGCAAACACACTGGTGACCTGCTGGCCCAAGAGAAAGCATTCGTCTGCACTGTAGAGCTTGCTACCTGGGAGGATGGCTGGGCTTCTAGGGGGAAACCCACTGACAGTGCCCCCCTTTCCAGGCACAGACTTGCCCACTCTCAGTACACCAGTCTGGGCTGCAGCAGTGTGTGCGAGGCTGGTCATTAGCAGGAACCTTTGTGCATGGCTGAAGGTATCAGGGCCAAGAGGGAGCTGTGCTGTCAAAGCATGACTGCAGCACTGTGCCTTTTTCCACACCAGAGACTGATCGGGGACCCCTTGGTGTTGCAGGAAGTTTGGGCACCTCTACTCTAGAGTAGTTTGGAGGCAGGAAGATGGGGTACACACTGGCAGCCAGTGTCTGTGCTCTGCTTATTTAGACTGTGGATCAGGTTTGGGGGTTTTGGGAAGGAATCATTTAAGCCCATATCTGAAGTGTGAGAAAGAATCACCGAACAAAGAGCAGATGGAATAACCTCCTAAGTGTGTGCAAAGGTACTGCGGCAGGCAGGAACTGAGCACTACTGAGCTGTGAAATGAGGCCCATATTACAGGGGTGCACTGGACCAGGCCGAGAGAGGAGAGGTCAGAGATGGGAGCCAGAGTCCACGGGTGCAGGCTTCTTGAGTCACAGCCAAGAGTCTGGGTTTTGAAGAGATTTATCTAGGATGACAGTGCCTGATTCATGATCTATGTTTCTAAAAGGGCACTCTGGCTTCTGCATGGAGGTGGGATGGGGAATAAGCAAGGGAAGTGAGAGAAATCTCCAGGGGCTACCGCAGCAACTGGGCAAGAGCCGGAAGGTGGTGCGGGAGGCAGAAATCTCTGCTCACGGTCCCTTGCCTCAGAAATCCTCCCCAAGACATCTCGGAAGCAAGTGGAAGAGCCTGAATAAGCCCATTCTTCGGGGCATAGATGGGCTGACTCCAACAGTGTGTCCACAGTCCACCTGGTGTCCACCTTCATCTTTACATGACATCATCATCATTAGAGCAAAGAGATCGAGCATCTTCTGGGATATGGCCCTGGATCGGGTGCATGGATCAAGAGATTACAGGAAAAAAATCAATGTTTGCATCATGGAAGACCTTCTGGGTCCCCAGTACCACGCCTCGCTCATAGGGTTGCCAGTGAAGTGTAAGCCACCGCCCCCTGACTCGGACTCTGCACTTGGACCTGCAAAGCACAAGGACGTGAGGCTGACCAGATCATGCTGGGGTCCTGCCCTTGTCCTGATCCCCCTGGAGCAGGTCCTGTGTGCAGCAGGAGGGCCTGCTGCTGTATTCAGGGGAGCTGGGCCATTTGACAAATGGGAGTCATTTCATTTTGTGTGAGGAAGAGACGGCACTGTGGTGGCCTGACGTGCTGAGCTGCTGCTCTGGGGCTCGTTCAGGGAGGAGAGCGTCAGTGGGAATAGTCTTGTAAGGTGGGAGCCAGAGCAGACCTGGATGGTGCCATCGGTTCAGCTGGCAGCCAGGGGATTGAATCAGCATTCTAATTTGAAAATTGGTCTCTGCACTGGGTGGTTATTGGTGCCAATGAAAGCCATCAGGGACACGGTGCTGCCGCCCTTCCTCCATGGCACTTCTCAGGACTTAACAGCGAAGAGCCCGGGGCGGTGGCTTTCCATTCCTGGGATCCTTGGGTGGTCATGCCCCCTTGGCATGGGGACCTGGAGGTACGCACAGAGCGTCGGGCTGTGTGCGGAGCCATCCGGGGGTGGGGGAGGTGGCTTGGAGAAGGGGAGGCTTGGAGTGTGGCGCTAGTGGCGGCCCGCCCCAGGGCACCCCTGTCGCACCTGTGTGGCTGTTGCCGGCAGCCCTGTCCTTCGTCATGTCACGTGGCCGCGGCGGTGCTCAGAGCTGCCAGGGCCAAAATACCACAGGCTGTTTTCTTGTCCTGTGGCTGCAGAGAGGCTGACATTCCAGTTCTCCCCATGGGCTTATTCTTGTGTGCCTTCTCCAGATGGTGTGCTCTGGAGACGGCCCTATGCTCTGGGAGTATGAATAAGGTCACCACGGCTCAGGGCAGCTCAGAAGGCAGCCTACCAAGACATGGCTTTCCGGGCCAGCTCCAGGCTCTGGGAGCTGCGGGCAGCTTCTGGGTCCCCAGTACCATGGGACCCAGCCCCCGGGAGCCTTGGTCTTGATGCCCTGGGGTGCACAGGACACCCCATACCCAGCCTTTCTGAGGTGATGGATGTGTTCTTAGGCTGGTGCTTCCTGCCTTCTTGCCAGGTCTTGTCCAGTAACTCTGGGATTGCCTGGTGTGGGGACCAGGCAAGCGGTATGACGGAGGGGGCCAAGCCGATGCTCGGGGTGAATGTGGGGATGAGGGTTTGAGGACAGCAGTCTGCGGGAAGGGAGAGATGTTGAGGGCCTGCCGTGAGAAGAGGATCGGGGTGTGGAGTGGCTGGCAGTGGTGGAGACAAGGCTGCCTTTGTGCAGGTGAGAGAAGAGAAGTGGTTCCAGGAGCTACAACCGGGTGTGAAGCGTGGTCAGCGCTAAGCGGGGCATCTAGGAGGGAGCAGTGGCACACCCTGGTCTGAAAGGCAGGGCACTCCTGTGCCCCCGGGCGATGCGCCACTTCCCAATGTCAGTCACGCCAGAGGCTCCCGGAGGTTTGCTGAAGGGGTGCTTGGGCAGCCCTGCCGCCCCCTGAAGATCGTATCAAACACAAAGATGCTCTTTGGGTCCGAAGTGCAGCACCTTCAATGTCAAGGCTCATAATAAACCAGGGGGAGGTGTGTGCTTTCCCTGTGGCCACGTATGTGCTCACACACGTGTGTCCGCATGTGGTATGCGTGTGGGAGAGCTGAGGAGGCGGAGGACAGTCTAGCAGCTAACTGTGAGCCCTGTGCTTGCTGCCGAAATCTTCCATTGTCTCACTTTGTGACCTTTAATGAGTCATTCACTCCTTTGTTTTCTTGTGTGTTAAATGGAGATGCTCATGCTGGCTGGTATTAAAGCAGTCCTCATGCTTCAGGTGCCTTTATTAATTCAAATACCTTCTTCTAAGTTTTCCTCTGGGGTCTTATAAGAAAGGTGAAGGGCCCAGCCTTATTGTGGTCTTTCTTGCTTTCTGCTTAGGACCTGCACAGTGAGTGCGGGGAGGACAGTGGCAGGCTCATGAGAGTCAGGGCTCCTCATGGGAGGTGCTGGGTGCTTGCAGTCCTGATATTCGGGCGAAAATACTTTGCTCCTGGGGTGCGGCAGCTGCCTGGAGCAGCTGGGGAAGAGGGAATATACTGCAAGATGTAAGTGCCGTGCTGAGAACATTGCTCCAAATTGGGTATAGCAAAGAGGCAGCTTTCTGGGCCCTGGGGAGAGGGGCTGGGGCCCTGATGCTGTGGGGACCAGATGGCAGTGGTGCAGGGGGCAGCTGTCAGGGGCCAGCTGGCACTGAAGGCCTGATGCGCTCCTCTCGGTGTCACACAGGGGTGGCAAGTAGTGGCATCTGTGAATCTGTGATATCATTCCTTATCCTCTGTGTTCAGGGCTCACATTCACTGACCTACCATGATATACTCTCCTGGTGTACTCAGAAGTCTCAGAATCCTTTGGGTACAGCATTTTGGACAGTTATGTCAGTCAGTTGGCATAAGATTGGAAACTTACTATCTGTCCCTAGCATGCTGATGGAAAGATTATCAGCTTTGGAATCCAGCAGGAATGACAGTCCAGATAGGTATGAGCTTTATAGCACTAAGCAAGCATATTAATCAGGTCCTTATTGCTTCCAAGGGACAGAAACCCAATTCAAATTAGCTTAAACTAAGTCACTTAAATAATATAACTGGAAAACTCAAGGTAGGGCCAGCACCAGCATGATTGGATACAGGAGCTCAATGAGGTTGTTAAAGTCTGTTTCTAAGACAGAGTTTCTCCAGGTCTGTCTGGCTAAGCTGGACCATGTGCTCATCTCTAAACTGGTCCCCATGGGGGACACGCTGGTGGTGTGGTTGATAGGATCTAGACAGCAGGTCACACTGGGAGCAAAAGTTATGTTGAAGGTCAAATATAGAAGGATCAGCCCAAGATAAGAGCTGGGAGAGGTGGCTGGGAGAGGGGCTGAGTGTTGGTCTGAACACTCATGAGTTGCAACGAGGAGAGGGCAGGGGTTCCACAAGGCAGTTTGTTCTGGGCCCAGCAGCTTCCCAGGAAGAACCTTGTGTACACCGAGCACAGAAGAGGGTCATCATGGAGATTTGGAAGGGATGTGTGTACATGGGTCCGGCTGTTCTGGCCAGTCTCCCAGGTGGGGACTGACGTGGCCCACTGCCCATGGTGTCATGTTCTCCGTGGCTTCCCTTCCTGCTGTACCTGGCGAGTTGACAAGTGTCAAGTCCGTGCATCTGGTCTGGGTGTTCAGGTTGGGCCCAAGCTGAGCTGATCGCTTGGTGCACCTTGTAGGATTCTAGGGTGCGGCATCCAGGGAAGCAGACCGATAGTGCCCATCAGGGATGGCAGTGTCTTAGCTACAGTTTCGAGGGTGTTGATTGCCCTTAGACCAGAGTGGTGCAGACACCTGTACCCTGGATTTCAGGTGCCTGCACAGATTCCCTTCCCAACAGTGTCCCTCTGCCCCCTACCTGTCAGCCCCTGCCACACACAGCTCCCCTTCCCAGATGTCAAATGCTATATAAGACTCACCCCAAACAAAGTGGCTTATGGCTGCAAATACTTTTCTATCTCCCACAGTTTCTGCAGGTCAGGAACTCAGGAAGGGTTTGGCGGGAGGTTCTGGCCGGAGGTCTCTCAGGAGGTTGCAGTCTGGTGGTGCCTGGAGCAGCGGGGGGCTGGCCCTCTTTCTGCACGTGGGCTCTCCACGGAGGCTACTGGGCCTCCTCACAGCATGGCAGCCTCTGGGCTTGGGCTGCATTTTCTTTGATCTGGCCTTGGAAGTCATACACTGTCACTTCTGCTGTACTTTATCTGTCCAGACAGCCACCAAAGAGCAACCCCACTTTGAAGGAGGGGCATAGGTCCTGTCATTTAGGAGGGGTGTCAAAGGATTTGCTGATACACTTTAAACCATCACGGCCCCCTGCACCCTCCTATCCAATCAGCACTCATTGCCCACATGAGTTTGAAGTGCCTCAGTGTGACCTTACTTTGGCCCAGCTCCTTAATATTATCAGGTCTGTTTTTAGTTTTGGAACTCAGGTGCGGAGATTTGAGTGAATTATACTCTTCAATTCATTGTACATTTGTCATCATTGATTTATGCGATGGCTCTCATTCATTCATTCATTCTTCCTTTCTATCCCCGTATCCTACGCCCGTTTTCCTCCTCACCTTCCTTTAACAACCCTTCTATTCCATTTAATGAGTATCCTTTTATTTCTATGTGTTCTCATAAGTATGTATGTAATCGCCATACACTGCACTGTGTGTGTGTCCTGGTCTGCATCCTCCTCCCCTCTGAGCCATACATGCCGCAATGCATGCATCTCATGTCTCGTCTGCCTGAAATGAGGCAGTGAGGCCAGGGAAGGGGAGTGGCATGTCCGAGGTCACACAGCCAACCTAGGCTGCACCAGCAGTGGCTCAGGTTCTGATTTTCTCAGCATCATACACCAGGGTTTCCATGTGCCACATCGCAGGCTCCTGCAGGTTTGAAATAAGAATTTTTAAAACTGAGTCCGAGATCCAGAAATATCACACGCTCTCCTGTTTTCTCCCTAGTAACTGCTGCTCTCTGTCCTCCCCTCCCGCAGGTTCCAACTATGGGAGCCCGCGCCCAGCTCATGCCAACATGAACGCCAACGCAGCTGCGGGGCTTGCACCCGAGCACATCCCCACGCCGGGGGCGGCCCTGTCCTGGCAGGCAGCCATCGATGCAGCCCGGCAGGCCAAGCTGATGGGCAGTGCCGGCAATGCGACCATCTCCACGGTCAGCTCCACGCAGCGGAAACGGCAGCAGTACGGGAAACCCAAGAAGCAGGGCAGCGCCCCCGCCACGCGCCCACCCCGCGCCCTGCTCTGCCTGACCCTGCGCAACCCCATCCGGAGGGCGTGCATCAGCATCGTGGAGTGGAAGTATCCTTTATGCTCTGGGCCAGGCAGGGCGCCCCGGGGGCGCCGAGGCCTCAGGGCCATGGGCTGCGCCGACCAAGCTGAAGCTACAAAGCGACTCTTGGACCTCCTGCGTCTGCACGGCCGGGTGCTGCTCAAGCGCGAGTCCCAGGCCCTGCCTGACACTGCGGGAGTCAGACTCTGTGCGGACAGGGTCCGGGAACCCGCCTGAGTAACAGGCTCCCCACATGCCTGTGTGTGTGTATATGTGTCCATGCATACAAAATATAACATACGTAATTATATGACCATATGACTATGGTCATATAATTATATAAGTCATATGATTATAATTTACATAATTATCATATGATTATAAGTGATATGCATTAAGCAGCATTCAAGAATGGGAGCCTCGGAGGTTATCTGGCCCAGCTGAGCTTGCACAGGGCGCATGAGCGTGCTGGGCTAATGGGGCGGCATGCCGCGGCTCCATGGCCTTCTGCTCCTCCCGCGTCATGGCCCTGGCCTAGCTTTGTGGCCTCCCCTCTCTCCAGGGAGAAGGAGCACAGGAGATGCTCAGTGGCCCTGGCTCTTGGTGCAAGGCCTCGAAGCAGTGGCTCTCAACCTTGGCTGCACAGAGCGTCACTTGGGAAGTTGTAACAAATTGCAGGTGCCTGAGCTCCATCCAGGTATATTTTAAAACTCTCCGGGTGATTCTCATGTTCAGCCAAAGTGGAGAACACAGGTCCAGAGTTTTAAACCAGGTCCACTTTGTACATATAGAACCCAGTGAGTGGGTTCTTCAGAGAACACGGCTTTGAAGGGCCAGGTTCTCACGGTGGATTTAAAGGCTCCTTACCATCGCAGGAGTTGTGGGGTGGTGGAGATGGAAAAGACCTTAAAGATCAGTAGGGCTGCCCCTGACTTCCCAGGTGATGACACTGAGCTCCATAGGGTCTTGTGTTCAGTGAGATATAGGACTACACCCCGGGTACTCAGTGTTGGGTGTGTTTATCCAAATAACTCACCCAGGCAGAGGCAACCTTGTCCCCAAGGTTCAGGATGGGAGTGTTAGGTTTCATTCATGAATTTCTCTGGTAAGGTTTAAAAGTCTTGCGTGGTGGTTGAAAGGTAGAAGAAGATGACTTGGGAGAGGAGAAAGTTTCTTTTTAGCAAGAAATGTCAGTTCTATAACAGTTGGAACTGCTCAGTGCAAAGCTGCTCCAGCTGCAGAGCGGACCCGTGTGTCCTGAGACGCCAGGCATGGCTCCGGTTCCCACATAACCACTTCCCTGGGGGAGAGGCTCCCATGTTGGGGCCAGCCCAGGCCGCTGTCATGACTTTCCTGTCAGGGCCCTGGAGTGGCAGTGCTGGGGGCCGTGTGGGCCGGGCTCCCCCAGAGAGCAGGCAGTGGGGCCTGGAGACCCTGAAGAACTTGCCCAGATCCTATGACTGGAAACTGACAGAGCAGGGTTTTAGATCCAGGTTCCTTGAATCTCAGATCCATGCACATCCCACACTACCTATGCCCAGAGTCCAGAAGAAAGGTACTAGGGTAGATGTTCAGGGGATGCCACCCAGGCCACCCGGGACACAGTGGACCTGGGTCTGGGGCCTGCACAACCCCCACTGTGACCCTGCACCTGTGTGCTGAGTGGTCATGGGTCATCCGAACCCCGAGAGGTGCAGTTTTTCACCTCTGACAGAGTAACCGCAGTGGCCTCCCCAGGATCGCGCAGTGTGGGTGGGGGGGTGGCAACCTGCTGGGGTTGCGTTCAGTGAGTATGGGCTCACTTGGAGTCCGCTCTTTCCCCTCCTGGGGTGGGTGGCTCTCTGGCGAGGAGAATGGAGTGCAGACAAGAGCCTGGGAGGAAGGGGAGAGAGGAGAGGTGACAGTATTGCCCAGGCAGGGGGAGAGCGGGGGCTCCCTAAAGGACCAGGGACACTGGTCATGCCGAGCAGGCCCTTGACCAAGTCGGCAGCAGCGTTAACAAGGCCAGTGCTCAGGGTGCCCGCTGTGGGCCTCAGCCAGCCCCGTGCACCCCCAGCTGGGCAGTGGGGTGCTGCAGCCACCCCTCCTGGGACATGCCCACCGCCACAGGAAAGGAGGTGGACCCAACTGCGGCAGCCCTAGTCGGTGGCCCCCTAGATTGCCTGGCAAGGGCAGCTGGCCAGGGAAGGGGATGGGCTGGGTGCTAGCCAGTCTGTGCTCCCTGGAGGAGTGGAGTCCAGTGTTGTCCTTATGTTGCATAGGCAGTTTGAAAGAGGCTTTGGCCATCACAGGGTGACAGGATCTCCCAGGGCAGAGCTGGGTTCTCCTCCACGTTGCAGCTGATGGCTTTTCTTATGGGCCTGCTTGGTTCTCAAATATCATCTTCACCAGCAGCCCCTGGCACTTTGCACAAGACGTTGGACAGGCAGCCTGAGCAGAGGGATGAGGTGGAACTGATAGTGCGAGAAACGCCCCGAGCATAGCATCACCCACCCTTGGGGGCAGTGGGCCGTCTTTGAGGACCGGAGGTATGAGATTTGGCTCGGTCGGCTTGACGCTCCCTCCTGCCCTGGTGGCGACAGCCCTGGGAACCAGCTGATGGGAGTAAGCTGACTAGCCTCGGGGCTCAACGTCACCTTCCTGGGCAGTGGGGAACAGGCTCTGGGGGAAGATGTGCTGTGGTAGGAGGTGGGCAAGAATGAGCTCTGTACCCATGGGTGAGGGCAGGTAAGGCTCCAGCGGAGGGGTCCTCACGGACTCAGACTCTGAGCTAGACGCTCTAAGTGTGAGTCCCATCCGACTGTGAGAAACGGGAGCTTAGGTAAATTGGCATTTAACCTTTGTTAGACCTTTCTGTGCCCCAGTTTCCTCATTTAGAAGTGGGGATGGTAGCTGGCCTTTTCGCTCAGGGTGCCCGTGCAGAGCTGTCAGGACAGTGGCATAGATAAGCTTTCAATAAACATCAGCTACGGTCCTTCCTGTCACGATGACTGCCATGGCATGTTGTTGGCATCACCGTCCCAGGCATCACTGGCTCCTTGGCCGGCTCGAGGGCAGCACGGCATCTGGGAAACGTGAGCCCGTTGCTCTGGTTGTGGTCCCAGCTCCACTATTTGCCAGCCTGGGCTCTGGGAGAGGCGGTCCTCTTTTCTCTGTCAAGTTGGGAGTTGGACAGGTCTGCTGCCTGCTGTCTTCTTGACAGCAGGCCACGCACAGGAAACGACGACCTTCAGGAGGTGTGCTGGGTGACCGGACACCCAGCCATGCCTGCGGCCAAGGGGGATCAACAGCCAGCATGTTGGCTGTGGAGCCCTGGACTCCTTCCAGGCCCAGAGCTGCCCTGTGAACACAGGTCAGAGGCTATCTGCAGCAGGGGAGTGAACACTGGACTCTGCAGTCAGGGAATCTGGGTCCTAGTCCTGGCTGGTCAGTACGTGCTGAGGGTCCCTCAGGGGTTTGGACCGGTTGGTCTCTAAGGTCTCTTCCTGCTTCAACATTTGTTAACTTTGTTGAGTACAGGTCTCCCTGGAAGATGAGGTTGGTCCCCTCTTCCAGGAGTTTCCACCCTCTTTCTCTCCGTCCTCCTGTTCAGCTACCTGGGCTAGCCTGGGGGCTCGCTGAGGTTGGGAGGCAGGGTTGGAAGAGCACAAACTGGGCCCTGCCTCGGAAGCTTCCCCCTTCCAACCTTCAGTCGTGGTGCAAAAAGAATGGGTCTCATCACATCATCTCAGTTTTCTCTTGAGAACGTGTTCTGCCTGATGTTTTGATAAAGAAATGGGCAGAGGACCCTCCCTGAGGGTCCCACTGCTGGTGAGCGAGCCTTGGCCCCTCCTCTAGGTCACTGCCCATGCCAGCGGACAAGTCGAGGGCCTGGAACATAGGCCTGTCACCAGAGGCGGGGCCTCCGCAGACTGAAGAGGTTTTCAGTGTTGCACATGGAGCTTGCCTTCCAGGGAAGGTGGCTGCCCTACCCTAAAGGGACAGGACACACGCTGCCGCCAGCCTCTGGGGGCCAGAGGCCCTGGTTCAGGTTCTGTGGCAGCTGTTGGAGAATAAAGGAAAAAGGAAAAAAAATCTCTTAACTTCAAAGTAAAAGAGCAAAAGTAAAGTCTCCAAATTTCAATGCAAAATCTTGAAGGCCAGTCTCTGCCCAGATCCCACTAGGTCCTGCCTCTCCCAAGGCAGCTTGTGAGTCTGGAGGAAAGGGGGATTGAGGGACGCAGAGTCCTGACTGGAGCGGGCCCTGCTCTTTACCAGCAACGTGAGCGCATGAGGGAAAATGAAGTCCAATGCAATCTAAATAAATAAAAGAAGGGAAAAAAAGTTTTTAGAAATCTGTGTTTACTCTGGCACGCGACTGGCCTCCACTGCTTTTGACATATTAGGAAAAATTTTGGCGGGGACCCATTAGAAGCACTTAAAAAGGCATATGTTTCTTTTCAGAATACAAGGGGCTTGGAATGTATTATTTAAACAAAATTTGTATGAATCTTTGATTCATTTTTAAGTATAAATATATATGTGTATGTATGTTTGTTTCACTTGTCCTTTCTGCTGCATTAACTTCCTTAACTCCCTTCCTCAGACCATTTGAAATAATTATTTTACTGACTATTTTTGCCAATTGTGTGGCCTTAGCGATCTATATTCCCTTCCCAGAAGATGACTCCAACGCTACTAATTCCAACCTGGTAAGTCCTTCGTCCCAGGTCCCTGCTCTTTACTTGGCGGAAGAGTGAGCTCGGACAGCACGGGTCGCGTTAGAATGTGGAGACGTGAGATGTGTGTTTGACATGCATGTACGTGCTGCTGAGCTTGGATCTGGAGTGTTATGTTTCTCTTTATTCAAGTCAACAACTGTCTTATCACAGCCTGTTTTCAGAAAGAATATTCCAATTAGGTGGTAGTGAGCTGTGTGTGTGTGTGTGTGTGTGTGTGTGTGTGTGTGTGTGTGTGTGTGTAGCAGTTCTGGGCATGCTACAAAATGTGCTGCCTAAGTTGCAAGTGCAGGTGTTTGCGGGAGCAAGCTTTTATTCTTGGATCATTTGTTGTATTTATTTTAAGTGCCTTTGTTCCATCGGTGGGGTTCACTCAGGTGATGGTAGTATTGTTGCGCGATAAATAATTTCTAGAAAGCTTTTAGGAAAGTTTGCTTTTGTAGCCAAGGAGTACTATTTAGTTAAAAAGGTTTTATTTTCTTGGGAAAGGTGGCTTTCCATTTGGATTGTTGGGAGGCCAGTGCTGGCAATTTGGGGTTAGAATTTGTCCATGGAAAAAGTGCGGAGTGTGTTTACTTTTGGCTCAGTGCGAAGTCATTACAAAGGCCTTTCTTCTGTCTGGGCATGGGAGGAAAAGAGCTCTGGAATGCAGCTGGCAAAATTGGGGCACTCTGGGATGCCTCTGCTGGAGCACAAAGGAAAATCCTGCCTCTCTTCCTCCCCTGCAAAGTTACCTAACTTTTCATGTGACTCCAGAAAAGGGCATCTTTCCCACCATCAGCACCTTCCAGTAATTGGTGGGACTGGACTGTCTGATGGGATGGTTTATATAAGGAGCAGGAGGGTTTCAAGAGTCTCCTTTCCATTGCTGCTGGCTGCTGCAGATACCATGGGTGTAATTCTTTTGCTTTTTCACCTTTGACATTTTCTTTGGCCCCTTCAGCCAATAAATAATGCACATCTCTGCCATTCCCCACTTTTTATAACGAGCTCCAGCCCCATGTTGGGTATGGTGTTTGTTGTGAGCCGACTTCTGCATGTTACAGCTCAGCTGGGCTATGTGCTGGGGACGGGTGCCAGATCTGGCCAGCGAGTGCTGAGTGATGACATGGCCAGAGATGATAGGCCCGGCACTCGCTGCAGCCTTCTGAGCATGACCTTGTCTCTTAACAGGCAAGAACTCTTTACTGTGTAAAAACGAGTACAAGCAAGTGTCTCCTAGATGCCCTGGAAAAGCAGGGGCATCTTCTGTCGGTCACACTTCTCTGTGTGTCCACCTCCCTCCCCCAGCGTGGGTCATCCCCACAACCACTGCAGTTTAACATTTCATCTGCAACTTTAAGGGAAAAAATTCGTGTCTTGTTCTGAAGTCAGTGAAGAAGGTATTTGCAAATAGTGAAAAGTCTTACAAGGGGTCAGGATGTCAGGGAGGAGGGACTGATTCATTTTGCTATTGGGGAGGGAATCAGGGGAGACCAAACAAGGGAGGACATATTTGAACTGTTTCTCCCAAATAAGAGGTGATTTCCAAGCCCAAACAGGCATTTCAGGCTGAGATAACAGGTGCAGAGACCCTGTGGTTGTGCCCTTTATGACCAGAGGACAGGGTGCTGGTTTCAAGTGAAGAAGAGCCACATGATGGGTGCTTCACGGCCCATGCTGACAGCTGAACAGTCAGAGATCCTGAGAATTTTCAGGGCAGGAGACTCTTGGGTCCAGAGGCATGTTTTGGAGAGGGTGCTTTTCCAGCATGTGGAAGATTGCTCAGATGGAGGCCTCACTGTTTGCAAAGAGAAAAAAAATGGAATCCAATGGCGACCGGGGTGGAGAAGGTGGTGGGTTTAGGAGCGAAGCTTGCCTGGACTCGTTTGGCTGGGTATAGTGGGTGAAGGAGAAAGCTGTCTCCCGGGATGGTGATGTGCATGAGGCAGGAGCAGGGCTGTAGGAGGAAGGTCACGTTTATGGGGAAGGGAATGAGGACCACTGTAGGCGGTTAAGTGAGAGCCTGGAATAGGCAGCTGGAGACGCCCCCAAGCAGGCTTCTGAGAGCTCTGTGGGTTGTCTCGTGTGACCCCCACAGCCACCTACTAGGAGGATCTGTCGGCACTGCTGTTCCCATTTTACAGATGAAGACACTAAGGCCCAAGGAGTTCAGACAAATGCCTTTGGGCATAGAAAGGAAGCTAAGTGCGGCCTATTGCCAGTAAAAGCCCCCAAATCTGGGTCCTGCACAGCGGAGCCCACCAGGGAAGAAGATCAAAGTGACTTGCGTGAGGTCAGGTGGGCAGGGCCACGGGCAGGGAGAGGCTGGCGCTCACACAGGGACTTCCCAGTTGGTCTCCGGGGGCCACTTGTGTGATGGGGAGGGAAGAGGCTCTGCCTGGGCGTGTTGGGTGTGGCATCTTCAGGTCGCCCAGCCCACAGAGCTGGCACTGCATGGTCCCCGTCCACCTCCTCTTTCCCGGGGCCCTAGAGGGGGCACCACCTCCATCCCACCGGCCTGGGGAACTGAGGCTTGAGAGACCAAGGAACTCCGGATTCACACTCAGACTTACAAAGCAGTCAAGCAAAGATTTGAATCCAGACCTGCCCTACTCAAATTGTGCCCTACCCAAAGGGCTAGGAGCCCGCAAACCTGACTGATCATCAGGCCCCGTCCCCAGGCATTCATAGCACTTTCCTGTTTCTTTAAGTAAAGAATTTCTAACTTGGAGTCCTGCTCTGAGAAAGAGCAAAGGAGAGATGAGGATGCAATGCCTCTTATACTTTGGTGGCATGAGAATTACACAAAGAGTTGGTGAAAATGCAGATCCCTAGGCCCTGCCCAGAGAGTCCCCTCCTGTGAGTCTGGAGTGGGCCTGGGCAACTGTGTCCCTGCAGGGTGATGCAGGGGACTGTGGCCTGCCTTTGAGCATGGTGATCTGGAACGTTCACCTCGTGGAGCCACCCACCTTCCGCACACTCTCATCTGCTGTGGTCTGCCCACGGCTTTCTCTAGGGTCCCACAGAAAGATGAGACATGTTGACTGCTCAGAGGGTTCCCGCTCCGTTGGGTTTGAGAATCATCTGCTTAGCAAAGCAGTCCCACAGAAAGATGAGACATGTTGACTGCTCAGAGGGTTCCCGCTCCGTTGGGTTTGAGAATCATCTGCTTAGCAAAGCAGGCTCCCACTGTAAAGATGAGACGTCTCCTCCTCCCACGCCGGCAGCTCGCCTCTGTGCCCACTCCTGTTGGGGGTTCTCACAGACTTGTTGCCCTTTGTCCATCCTCTCTGCTCTCTGCTTTCTCCCACCTAATAATAGCATCCCCATTTATTTTTCTAGAACTTTGCTTTCTTTCTTCTCTTTCCAAGAGATGAAAAGTATTCCACTACAGATTTTTTTTTAGGTCTTTCTCTCATTATTTAAATAAATTCTGCTTGTTTTATGCTCCATCTAACATACACCTTTGCACACAGATCCATCATCTTTGTTCTCTTTTCCTCATGCTCGTGAAGCAGAATGCAGCCTGAACTGGCCCATGACGGGACATTTCTTTCTTTATCATTCACAGTCTTGTTATTGGCAGTACCACCTGCTGTGCAGTGCATCATTCATAATACCGCAGCTGTAAACCCGTTCTGCCAATGGCCGCTGCCCAGGAGGCGAGTTGTGTGATGTCTGCTGAACAACCTCTGTGAGCGGAGCAGACTCATTGTGTGTGGAAGACTCCCGGTTCTCTGCAAACCCCAAAGTCCACAAAGACTTGGCTTGAGTTGAAATATTAAGAGAATATATTTGGCATTTGACCTTGTGCAAAGAAGAGTGTTGTGTACTTTCTGAAGTAAGAGCCAGACTTTAAGCAGAGGTGGAGGGGAGAAGAGGAGAGGCTGCAAAAGGACTCATTTGGGCTGGGCTTTACTTCTCCGTTAGGGGATGGGTAGAGCTCAAGGGGAATGGGTTCGTCAGACAGGCTGGACCTACACTAGGAAGACAGTTGAGATGTGAGATTTTTCCATTCATTGCTATTGCTGTGAATTTGGGACACTAACAAGAGTGGCATCATAGGCTGGTGTGAGGATTATGGGCATAAATAAAACGCTGAGAACAATGCATGGCACAGGCAGACATGTGTTGTGCCTTGGAACTCAAAACCAGCAGCTGAAAGCCATCCCCTCCATCCGCTTCTTGGGGTAAGTCAGAATCAATGGCACTTCAGGCAAGCTTTGCCTCAGAAGGGTGGTAGAGGAGACCAAGAAGCTCTTGTTTCTGGCAACTCTAATCCAGCAAGATTGGCACCCATCATATGACTATATTGGGAGGGAGGCAGAGATGCATTCAGAACCCCGAGTGGCCTGCGTGGATCCCCCACCATGGGTGTTTTGTGCCTGCAACAACCCTGCATCCCTTCCCGGTCATAGCTCAGGTTGCTGGGTGTGCTGAGGTTCCCCTGCTCCTGGGCAGCGCTCCTGAAGCCTCCCCCACGGGGTCCCGCACTTAGACCACCGAGATGAGTCTGAGGCCTGCCCGCTAGGCTCTGAGAGGGGTGTGCAGCCCCGGGTCAGAGCTGCTATTTGTAAAGTAAATAGAAACGCCCGGGTGGGTGTCCCTCGTCTTCCTGCAGTGAGCTGTGATTTCTGTTATCATCTGTTGTGCCTCAGAGCCAGAAGTCTCTGTGGGCCTTTCATGCATCAACAATGATGATCATAACAAAACAAGACTTATTGTCACTTTCTTGTCTGTGTCATCCTAATGCACCAGACAATACACCGCAAAAGTACTAGGGCTGAAAAATGCTCCAGTAGATAACTACAGGTAACAAGCCGCACAGCCAGTGCTGGGGAAGGAGTGTGAGCTTGGACGGAGCATTAGCCCAACACAGCGCCTTGGGAAAGTGCTCCAGCTGGGGAAGAGTCCCCCTCTGAGGTTCTGATTGAGCTGGGCTGAGTAGGACCTGACAGGGTTGTGCATTAAAAGCCGTTCTGGAGCCAGGGTGGCAGATGCTGACCTAGGGAGAGAGACCTGCACCGTGTGGCCTTAGGTCAGTCCCTTAACCTTTGCTTGTGTCTTTTCTGGCAATTGGGAGTAATAAAACCTGTTTAGTCATAATAATTACCTTTCATGAGGGACCACCAGGTGCCTGTGCATTGCATACACTATGGCTAATCTCCACAACAAGAAGTTATAATATACTATTTACTCAAGGGGAGCGAATCAGCCGTGTTACTCACTGCTCTGTCCTCTGTGCCCTGAGCAGTGACCGGCCCCTGTCGGCTCTTGATACGTAATTGTTGAGTGGATAAAGGGATGAGTGAGCAAACCCTGCCAGGCAGTGGCCCTTTATTTCAGACGAGGAAATTGCATCTCAGAGAAGTATAGTGACCTGGTGAGAAGCAGACCTAACTTGAACACAGGACCGCATGAAGCCATTGGTTGGGCTCTTTGCTCTGTTCTCCGGAATAGATAGGGTGGAGCATAGAATGAGGCAGATGTGAAAACGTGTCGAAGATTAAACACTCTGCAGCAGTATTAGCAGGTATTAAAAAAACAAGTTTGGTTTTGTTGCTAACTAAATTTGATAAATGCTGAGGTAACCAAAGTTAAACAAATTACTTTATTGTAAGACTTCGCAGAGTCTTTAACATAATAATAATTAATAATAATAATAGGCACTATTTACAAATGTGCCCCATGTGTAGATGCTGTCTGAAGTGCTCGGTGTATATTAATGCACTTAAGCCTCTAATAACCCTATGGGAAGGATATTGTTGTTATCCCATTTCACAGATGAGGACGCTGAAGCTCAGAGAATTGCAGTAATCTGCCCTGTGAAACGGGGCTGCGAGTGAAGATGCTGTCCTGTGGTCAGGCAGTCATCCCCAGTGTGTGACCCAGCCATCAGGCTGCAGTGGCTCCCAGGAGCAGGCTGGGCACACAGGCCCTTCTCAAGCCTTCCGCTACCCACAGCTTGAGAAATAGTGCCCCTTGGAACACACTGTGGCAAATGCTGCCCTGTGGAAATGCCGAGGTGTGAAGCCACACACAGAGGGGAAAGTCCTTGCCCCAAGGACCATTGCCGTTAGGAGAAAGGGAAGAGTTGGGAGCAGGACGGGCTGTGTTGTAAGGCGAGCCCAGCAAAGGAGGCCAGCAAAGCCCAGCACATTGGCTGAGCCAAGAGCCTGGCCTTTCCGATGGGGTGGCATGTTCCCTGATGGAGCTGTGCTTTATCTAATCGTCATACACCTCGGAGTGCCTGGGGCAATTGCTCGGTTCAGTGTTTTCCTCACTAACTATTTCAGAGGAGGAGGCATTGTCTGCTCTGCATTTGCCAGCAGATGGGGTGAGAGGAGATGAGGCTTTGGAGTCTAAGTGCAGTGACACCTCTTGCTCCATTTTTATCCCTCTGTATTCATTTTGGGGGAAAATGTTCCATATATATTCACACTCTATGTAATGGGACCCTTTTCATGTACCAAGTTCTTTTAATTTAAGCATATTTGAAGAAAGTCTTCCTAGAATATAAAATACAAATCCCTGGGTCCTTAAAAGAAAAATTTGGAGCATGTTTCATCCTTCTTGTGGGACTGCACAATCATCAGACATCCCAGTGACTGGGCCTGCTGTGTCACCGGGGAGCCACTGGGGAGCAGAGACCCCTCCAGCGGCCCTATGCACTGGCACGGGGGGCTGGGGGCACCGTGTTCATGCACCATCCCGTTGGGTGCTACCTGCTCCAGCACTGAGCCTTTTCACTTGCTGCTTCCTGCCTCCTGTGGGCTTGGAAATGAGATAACCAAATCCATTAGAGTTCTGTGCAGAGTAAGTCTACAGATTCTGATGGGGACGCTTACTTACGAATAAAGTGCATTAGCTTTAATTTACGGATTTTAGTGCATTGACTTTGGGTCTCAGAGGCTTTTTGCCTGATTCTCTCCATTCTTACTGATTTCTGTATGGCTGAAGTCGTTGGTTTGGTGCCTTCTGACTAGTACCAGCATCGGTGATGTCCACGCTCAGGCATCCCACCCTTGGTCATTATAAGGCCATTTAGTCCTCTGACAACCCCCTGAGACCACTGTCATTATAATCATCCCATTTTAAAGATCAGGAAACTGAGGCAGAGAAATGAACTCCCTTGCCCCAGGCTGTACAGCAGTGATGGGAGAAGGGCGTTCCCACAGAAGTAGCTCCTATGCCCGCGCCCTTAGCTGCTGCGCTCTGTGGCCTCCCCAGGGGGACTGAGGAGGGTGTTCTGCTTAGAATGTTGTGATTAGAATGTACAGCACCAAATGTGAGGAAGAAACCCCTCAGGCCATGTAGTGGCTGTGAGAGTCTTAGGGGCGCAGAGCCCCTCTCAGGCCATTGGCAAGTGAGCGAGGGGCCCGAACGGCAGGCGTCCTTCCGTCTTCTGCAGCCTGAGCAGGACACTCAGCTTTGAGGCCCTTATGCTCCCAAGGACCCTGTCCGCTGAGACCCTTAGCCAAGCAGATGGGCCACAGGCCTCCTTCTAAGTCGGGGAGGGGTGGGGGAGGGGTCAGCTTCAGCCTGGCTTCCCGGGAAAAGCTGAGAACTTCTGGGGGACTGAGTCACTGGCAGCAGTTCCTGGAGCCACCGGCCCGTCAGTAGAGCCCCATGGTGGGGCCGGGACCGGGCGATGGAGGGGACCTCCAGGGCACCCAGCCCCAGCCGAGAGCCAGATCTGTTTCATGGTGTCCGGCTTCACGGGACGTGCTGAGCACCGCAGGCCCACGGAGACCTGGAAACACCACCGGGCATGGCCTGGCCTGCAGCGGACCATGAGCCGGGAGGAAGCTCTGGGCTCGGGGCGGCGTCCTGGGTTCTGCTCCAGTTTGGTCGCCAGCTGGTGGCCCGGCCTTGTACTTTACTTCCTAGATTTCAGTTTTCCTTGTTGTGAAGCAGGTAGCAGCCCCCGCCTTGCAAGGCCATGGCAGGCCCAAAGGAGAGGAGCACGGAGTGCCCCGGCCGATGCAGAGCGCCACGCAAACGTGCCCACGTCAGCACAGCGCCTACCCTACTGTTGCTTTAAAACTGGATGAATATACTCCATCTCTGAAATATTCCTTTTTTTTCTGGCATATTTCTCTGTGAACCTTTTCCCTCAGCCTCCTCTCAAGATAACTTAGAGATTCAAAAGAATGAAAAGCCAAGTTCCAAATTTAGTCCCTGACCTTTCTGGGATGGATGGTGAGCTGCACGGCCATAGGCTGCTTGCCGCTGAGGGCGCAGCTGGGCTGTAAGGCCTCAGAGCTCCAGATGAGGATGCGGCTGCTGCTGGCCCGACCTCATCCTTGAGGTGCCCGAGTTGGCGGCTAACCCGACCTACAGCTCTGGGGACTTACAAAGGGGTTTGGTTTCAAGCCACTAAGTTTGTGGCACTTTGTCATGAGCAATGGAAACCCACCATGCGCCTCTCCCCACGCCCCCTGCCCGTGTGGCCCCCAGCTGCTGGACGTGAGCAGGTGTCTGCTCCTTCGGTTTGGAGCTCCTGCTCGTCTCGTTGCATCTGGATGCCAGTTTCCTCCACTTTGCTTGTTGAATGCAACGGGTCTGGTATCCCCACCTGGAGTGGCTCTCGGGAAGCCTTCCCTGACCCCGGGAGGCAACCTGTTGTGTCTGTTCCTCTGGCTATTATTCCTCTGCAAGGCTCAGAGCAGAAGTCACTTCTTGCGGGAAGTTTCCTGCCCCTTCACGTTTCCCTGGCATTCCCGACACGTCCTATCTCAGCTCTTCTAGACTGCGTTTTTCTGGTAGGGCTGCCAAAGAGATCGCTGCAAAGTAAGTGGCTTCCAACAGCAGAGCCTCTTCTCTCACGGCTCGGGAGGCCAGAAGCCCTTCATGGAGGCGCTGGCAGCTGGCTCCTCCTGGGGCCCCGCGGGGACTGGCTCCACGCCTCTAGCCCCCATGAGCCGTGGCTTCCAGACCCATCCCTCCGGCTCTGCCTCCCTTCACCTGGATCTCCTCCAGTCTGACTTTCTGTGGTTACATTTCTCTCCTCTCATAAGGACACGAGCCATTGGCTCAGGGCCTCCCTAATCCAGTATAACCTCATATGAACTCAGTTAGGTCTGCAAAGACCCTGTTTCCAAAGAGGGTCACAGTCACAGGTACTGGGGGTCAGGACTTGGACATACGTCTCTGAGGAGCAGCTCCTCTCCTAGTACCCAGGAAGCTGTGTGCAAGCAGGGCTCACGTCCAGTTCCAGCATGGGGGCTGGGCACCGCAGGAGCGTGGTCCGTACCTGCTGAGTGCCTGGCTGAAAAAGGTGCCTTGGTGTGGCTGCGGGTGCCAACAGGGGGCTCCCGTGCCTATCACAGCTGCACTGCCTAATGGACAGTGGCATGGCTAGCAAAGGGCCTGTCCACCCAGAGGGTCTGAGATCTTAGCTCAGGACCCACTCCTCCCCTCCCTCTCTGGCCTTCTCGGCCCACTGGCCTCAGATGTGTGAAAAATGCAATCAGAGCTGGAGATGTGGCTGGGCAACTCCCTATGTTACATACAGCAGGCCCAGCCCAACACCTCTGAGCCCCTGCTGTGCCCAGAGAGGGAAAGAGGAGGCCCCCAGCCCAGCCACAGGGCCCTGCTGCCCCTCAGGCTCCTTAAATACTGTGACTGACCAGGGAAGACCAGGCCTGGCCCCCTCCCCTTCCCGGGCACTCGGGGCCAGCAGCTTATCGTTGCCAAGGTTCACTCCAGACAGGGAGAAGCTCTCAGCAGACACACGGCCCCTCAGCCAGCTTGTGCCATGCCCTCTAGGTGGTGCCCACCCCCACTGCATCTGTGGCTGCATGCTCTTGTCGTATTTCTGGTAGAGGGCCCATCCTGGAGAATCTGTGTCCTGGGATGGGAGCAGATCCTCAGTTCACTCTGGGAACAGCCCGAGGACAGATGGCCTGTGGGACGAGCCCAGGGAGCCCCCAGTGAGAGGCTCCCTCTCAGCCAGGGTGGTGCCTGCTGGGTAGACAAGGACTCCCAGTCATCTGGATTTGGACTCTAGCTCCATGGACAGTTCTTGAATGTAGAACAACTCAGTGAACATTTGGTGGGGAAATAACTGAGGGATGCATGGCTAGGGGAACTTACTCATGGGCTGGGGTTCTGGAGAGGCATTGTGTGACCATAAGAACAGCAAACAAGGGGCCAGGAGCCTGCATCCCTGCTCCTCACTAGCTGGGTGACCTTCAGCAAGTGTCTTTGCCCTCTGATCTCTTTTTTGTTCATTTTTTGTAATCCAGGAGAGGATTATGTTCACATCTGTGGTTCTTAGTCTGATCAACAGAGTATTGACTTGGTATCAGTGTGCATTCTTTCAATAACTAGTTATGGAATGCCTGCTGGGTACAAGCCAGTGCTAGAAGTACAAAATGTGCAGAGACAAACAAGGTCTTTGCCCTCAAGAAGCTCATGTTCTGTGAAGCCAGTCAGTAAACTGCAAGGCAGAGCCATAAACAGGACCATTTCAAAGCACTGTCAATGCTGTGAAGAAGAAAGTAAAAGAGGCCTGTGAGGCTGACGGGGCGGCCAGGGCTGTGAGGAGGCCGCCCCGGAGCCAGGTGTGGTGAGAGGGGACGAGGAGGGAGGTGTGTGAGGCTGAGCAACTGAGTGAGGTGAGGAGGGAGGGAGCGAGGTGGCCGGTGGAAGCCCTGGAGGCCGTGCCCAGGAGTCTGGATCCTGTTCTAAGCATGGGGTTGGCGGGTCCCGGTAGCGCAGAGGCCTCTGCAGGAGGTGTTGGAGGACAGCAACGGCGAGGGTGCTCTGCTGACTTCTGCCTTCCAGGGGTCACATATGTGTGGGCCAGGGGAGATCTCACCAAGAGATAACTCCCTGGAGGGAGCAGATCACAGCCACACACCCCGGGGACCTGTCGGGACGCTTCTGGGACCCTGGAGGTTTCCGTACCTGTGGTCTGGGTGATCAGCCTTCAGCAACCTGCAGCTTCTCTACATCCCGATTCAGCAGACACCCTTTCTGGCCACCCGTAGGGCAGTGTGCAAACCTCTGCCCCACTCAGCCGGCTGCTTCCTCGGGGCAGGAACTTCAGCCTGTGCTCCCAGAGGACGGGGGTGGAAACAAGTCTGTGAATGGCCTTGATTTCTGTATATCTGGGATGCACTTGGCCCCCATCCATCTGGAAGGAGGGCAAGGGCAGCCTGCTATCGAGTTCAGTCCTTCCTTTTGTGGCAGCCCAGGGTCAGAGGTCAGCCTCACATAAGCCATAATATCCCAGTCCAGCAGGATGATATAACCCAAAGCTGTCCAGGTCTTTGGAGGGGTCATGTTAGAGGGGCATCCACCCCTTCCACCCTCCTTTATTTGGGGAGGGCTGGCAGGTGGGCACAAGCCTTGGGTGTGGAGTGCTCTGACCTGGGCGCCCTAGTCTAGTCCCGGTGCTGTCACCTTGTGACCCGGGCCCTTGCGGATGGCACCTGACATTTGGGAGGACTTTTGGGGCCACAGCTAGGCACCTTCCGTGCCTCGGCTCCATGCCTCCAGCAAGCATAGGAGGTGGGGGACTGCTACCCCTGTTGTGGAGAAGCAAACACGCTGGAAAAGTGGGCAGCTTGCCCCGGGGGTTTGCACCCAGATGGTAAGAACTCAGAGTCCATGTCGTGGCCTCCTCGCTACTGCTTTGGCATGTGGCTTCAGCCTCAGTTTCCTTGTCTATGAGGTGGGCGTGGTGAGATGATCTGGGAAGCCCCTCCCCATGTGAATGTCATGAATCCTCCTGTGAAGCCCAGCAGGATGCAAGCTGCTGACCACACCAAGTCCACACTCCAAAGGGAGGAGACAGGTGTAATCAGGGCACAGAAACAAATTTTAGGAATCCATCACAAAGAAGGCAAATAAAAAATGGTACTTGGCATTTGCCCATGTTCTCCTTCAAATTTTTTTGACTTTGCCTATAAATTTATAATCACTAGCATTAGCAGGGTTTGAAGGGAATAACCATGGTAGACTAGTTAGCTGGTCTGTCAAACAAAGCTGAGCTGAGCTGCTCTCTGTTGCCAGAGGTCAGTGCCATGCGGGCATACGGGACGCCCAAGCATCCCCACGGGAGCCTGGAGAAAGCAGACTGAGCCATACCAAAAACTTCGGGGCCAACCTGTAGGATTCTGGTGTGGCTCTCACATTCCAATATGATTAGTAGAAAGTCGAAGGGGTGGTAGGAAAGGTTTTACTGGAAGTTGGGCTGGAATGAAGCCTGGAAGGTAGTGGGGGAATTGGCGAGACCAACAGCAGCAGGGAAGGAAATTCCAGGTGAGAAAAACAGGAGATACAATCCCTTGCAAAATGTATGATTTTTGACATTAACATGGAGTTCTCAGAGTTCCATCTGACAACCTTCTTGGGGTGATTTGTACTCATTTATCAACAAATATTTATTAAGCACCTACTGTGTAGAGGACACAGTAGTGCCTAAGGCATACACATGGTTCCTGCCCTGAGGACTATCCTTCCAAGGAGACAGGTACCTACTCAGCATCTTATTAAGTAACTAATTATTCAATTATAATTGGCCTCTAAAATACGCTAATGTTTTGGTGTGACTATATTTGTTTTAAATTCATATTTTACTTATGCTATTGAAAAAACAAAACCTGAAATAATGATCACTTTATTGCATGGAAGAGAAGGCTGTATCATAAGCGTGACATTTCTCTTAAACTACGATTAAAAAATATTTTATGGTAGATTGTGGTAGATTGTGGGATTTTTCATCCTGCTAAAGTGGTCCCTAGATCATAAAACTCATGACTTGCTGAATTAAAGGGATGAAAAGGGAGGAAGAAGTATAAATTTCCCATGGCAATAAATTGGGATTGTTTCAAGTAAGGTTGTACTTGTCCTAAGGTGGGAGAGGATTCCAGAAGGAAAGAAAGCCTACCTCTGGAGGGGGGACCTGAGCTGGGCTCTCAGCTCCGGCGCAGCAGGGACAGCAGGGCAGCTCTGCACTGGAGAGATGATTCAAGGGAAACTCAATCAGGATGCGAAGTTTTTGCGTTTAAGGGGTGTTGAAAAGACGCTGGGCAGCAAGTGCTGCGTGCTGTCATGTACGAATCAGGACAGTTCCAAATTCTGGCTTAGCCAAAGTCATTTTTGTCTCCGTGTAGCCAGCCATTTCTAGTAAAGCTTGTTTATTTTTCTTAAAAATTTTTCTTAGAGTTGTTTTATCCTTTTGGAGTCAGAAGCGTTTTCTGCCTGAATAAATTTTTTTTTCTTTTCCTTTTCTCCTATGTAGGATTCTTGAGTTTTGCCTTTTGGAGCTAAATAAGAAACCACTTTGTTTACTCTGGTGGGCCTTTGCTCATGTAAGAACGGTTTTATCTTAAACACTTGTGATTCTGTAAATTGAAATCAGCTCTTCTTAAACTTGTGGGTTCCTTAGATTTGAAATCTACTCTGGTTGCAGTAATAGACACACACCTCCTGTTGTAGGCTTGCTCGTTTGTTTGTGTGTTATTTGTTTTTCCATCCTTCAGTCCTGCTGTGCACCGAGCCTTGGGCAAGGGGCTTCAGTCATAGAAGACAAGGTGTGGGAAATAGTGGACCCATCCCTATTACCGTAAATGTCAGAGAGGCCAAGAGCGGGCTTTGGTGGAAGGCGTGGATTTTCCTGACCTGTGTCTTTCTTGCCTGAGTTGATTCACTGATGGTCGGTTCCAGCCTCGCATTTCAAGTGTCTGGAGAGACCCTGCAGTACAGAGGGAAGTGCTGACGGGTCTGAACATGCCGGCCCGGCTTTCTGCCCTTGGGCAGGTCGCTTAACCTTTCTGGCGCTCAGTTCCCATCTGTTGCTTAGTGCGAATTATACCTACTTAACTCATAGGCTTTTGTGCGGAGCATTAGCTCATTAGAGATAATGTTTCTAAAAGCTCTTTGGAAATTGTGCGACATTATTCAAATGGAAAGTGTTGTTATTTTTATTATTGAGTGCCTACTAATCCACACCAGGGGTGGGGCCTCGGGGGAGGGCGTCACCATCACCGCTCGGCTCTGTCACCTGCTAGGTGTTGCAGGCATGTTTGGATGTGGAGACAGGGCAGTGGGGGTAAAAGCCCCAGCGTGGCTCCCACCCTCCAGGGGTTTACGATCAGATTCAGGCAACAAGAACCAGTTACAGAATCATGAACTCATTGTTGGTAGAAGGGAGAGAGGGCTTGAGGAGCTCCCTGGGACTTTCTTCCTACAAACTTTTAGGTATGGTCAGGAAAGGCTTCACTCGGGCAGTGGCATTCGAGCTTGGCTACCATTTGAGCAGCACCAGAGCCACTTGTTGCTGTCACACAGTGAGGTCACTGTTGATAGACCAGGGGTATGTGGAGGGTCATATGTCTGGGTGGGGGGTCGGGGTGTTGGCATCAAGTGATAGCTGATGGCACATAGCTCCTCACACAAGCACAGGAGGAAAGCAGAGGAGGGCAGCCCCGGGCCTGATGCCCTGGGAAAGGCTTCAGAGGTGGGCCTGGGCTGCTGGTGGGCAGGTTTAGACAGAAGCAGACCGTCTGGAAAGGCCCCCATGTTCCTGCTTATCAATGGCATTTACTCATCAGATTCCTCACTAGGCTTGAAGAGAGAGCCCTCAACTGTCCACACCTCACTTTGTTCACCTGCGTTGGGGGGAGAGCTTCATAGGTCCTGCCCAGGCCGCCCTCCGCTTTCAGCAGAAGGGGCTTGGCTGTGATTTGCCTGTGACTTTCAGGGGCCCTGAATCATTCAAGGTAAATGTCTGAGGGTGAATGAGAACCATGTAGGGCTACGGGTGGGGGCCAGGCAGAGGGAGGGAAGCTGGGAAGAGACAGCAAGAAGGGTAGCTGTGTGCAGATGAGACAGAGAGAGAGAGACAGTGTCTCAGCAGCTTCGGAAGAACTGAAGGTTTGAATTTCAAGAAATGGGGCCAACTAGAGAGAAAGGCAAGTTAGAAAGAACGTACTGTGGAGGTCAAAGGTGGAGATTAATTCTGCTCTTCCAGCCAGGCCAGGCTCCCTTCCAGACAGCACGTTTATGTATGACGTCAATGCAACCAGAGGATTATTGACAACTTCCTCAGGCAACCTTGGGGAGTGAAATGCCAAATACGGGCAAAGCAGGCACTGGCTTTCTTGGTATTGGTGCTTCAGCAAAACCATCTGTTAAGTACTTCCCAGGGACCTGGTGCCTCCTTATAACAAGTGTTAGATAATTACCATGAGCTCAGTTACTGGTAGAGAAGGCCGAGTGGTGAAGTGCGGAGAGAGAAAAGATCCTATGGGCTCAGGATTAACTGGAGGGAAGACGCAGAGGGCAGTCAGTGCCCTCTCAGCGCCTCGGGTGACGGCTGAGGGGAGCGGGGAATGGAAATACGTTTATGCGATGAGAGCTTTTTCAGTGTTTGTATGCTCACATGCATGTATATACACACATGTGCTCCTGTCGAATCTTTCAAAATTTTTTGAAGGAATTAGCATTATAAAGTCATAAAGAAATCTCTGAAGGGACTTTAGAGCAGAGAAAGAGGATGGAAAAAGCCTAAAAAGATCCCTCTGCAGCAAACCAGTCACCCACACAAGCACAGACATCTCTAATAAATCTCTTGTGGAATAAACTCCCTCCTGCCAACATTCTCTCTGGAATCTTCAACTTTGCCTTCATATTAAAATACTGCATTGAAAAGACCTCTTCAGAGATATCGATTTCACTTATGGGCAGGCAGGTGTCTGAACTTGTCTTCCAGCTGCTCTCAAAGATTCCACATGTCAACCTCTGCTGTTCACATTTGTGTATTTAGCCAAACTCTTTTCAGGGCCAGGCCAGGATCCTGATCTTCGAGAATGCCTTAGAGTCCAGGGGTTCTGGATCACATCTCCCATTTAGCTGCCATTTACCTTTAAGCACACTAATAATGATTTCTGCTATCTATTGTGATTCTGGAGCCTGTATCACATGCCAGGAACTTTAATCTTTATAACAGCTCTGCAACTCTAGAATTTTCAACTGTACTTTGCAAACAAGGAAACAAATATAGGCAAGGTCCACCTAGGGTCACACATATGGGAAATGGGGGAGCTAGGATTTGAACCATTTACTGTGTAACTCTAAGTGCTTGCTTTTTCCAGTGTACTAAATGTTTGCAGCCATGTCTATCCCAGAAATGCGGTCAAAGGGCCTGAGGAGGTGCAAGAGGGGTCTGGTGTTGGACATGGTAGCTGTGAGCAAGTGGAGGCTCCTCTCCCCGGGGCTGGAGGGTGCGGGCCCGGGCTTCCTTGGCCAGTGCACTGCTAGAAGCCATCCCATGGGCAGGCAAGTGGGTGTCTATGGGACTCAGTGCTTTGCAGCTTGTTTGGGCCGACCCTGAAATTTGTTTCTTGGCCTTTGGGGCTTCTGTGGAATTAACTCAGAAACCGATGAGTTTGCTGGACCTAAGAACTCACAAAGGGCATTTGAATGTCTGAGGCTGCAGAATAAAGGGTGACTCTGGCCCATCTTTCTTTGTTTGTGTGGCCCTTTGGAAATGCCTGGATAAATTCATGTTCAGACTCATGCCAGGCTGGTGTGAAGAATCAAGCTGAGTATGCATCCATTCTAGGCTCAAGGCCAAAAGAAAGAGAGATGGTCCTGGCAAAATATCATGGGAAATGTCATAGTCCCTTTTTCTGGACTCACTTAAGGAGCCCAGGACCCGTTTAATATTTCGACTGCAAGAATTATCTCTATTGGTGATGTTTTGGAAAGCAGGAGTCTCACAAAATCCCAGCCGTAGGAATTCTTATAATAGTTTGACAGCAGGCTACTGCCTTTTCTGGTTTTCAACAGTATGTTAATTTCCCTGATTATTTATTAACTATTTACCATAGCAGAAAGCTTCTTGGATCTGGGCTACCCTTGAGTAAGAGACCGAGGCCTAAGACTCAGTGAGAGAGGTTTGTGTAGCTGAGGGCAGCAGGGGGACCCGGACTCAGGAGAGCCGATGCCCAAATAAGGCCCACCTCTCAGAGGGCCTGTGCAGGCCCAGGCTGGGGCGAATCCCAGCAACCCCAGAGCAGGGCTGCTGGGGCTGTGGGGAGTCTGAGCGTGGGCTACAAGCTGGGGGAGCGGAAATCGGGAGCAGGCAGAGTGGAAGGAACAGACTGACTTTATGAGTCCAGACTGCACAGGAGGCAGGAAGCAAGGGAAAGGAGCCACATAATGGCAGCTGGTGATTGGGTGGTAGCACAGAGATCAAGAGCAGAGAGGCTGGGTAGCCTAGAGCCAGGACAGGAGATGGATCTGGGCGGTGAGTAGAAAGGGGCTTCACCCTCGCCTTCAGCCCAGGGGTGCTTCATGTCTCTGGGAAGCTGTCACTCAGCCCCTGGTTTGGCCTGGAGCTTGAAGGTTGAGGTAAGTCAGGGCCTGGCTGGAATGTAAGAATGAAGTAGCAAAACGGGACAGGTCTTGGACAGAGCAGAGAGCAGACAAAGCAGAGGGCACTGCAGGACGAACCTTTTGCACTCAGAATGAGGCATGTCCACCAAAGAGCAAGGAGGGCCTGCTCACATCACCACATCCTGCCATCTGAATTTCCAGACAGGGCTCCAGGGGACAAAGCAGCCCTGATGGCCTCTCAGAAAGCTGGGGCTTTAAAATGGGTGAGGTTGATTCCGTTCTCTGTGTGCTGATGGAAAGGACACTTGGTGAAAAACGTGTGTGTGGGCTGGCACCTTTACCTTGGTGTTTGAAAGGCAATGACACAGAATCAAAATTTAACCTTGAGTTTGAGTTTTTGGTTTCCTCTGCTGCTTCTTGCCAAGGGAGAACTGTCTGTACCTCTCCTGCTTTCCTGATCTGAGAGCAAACCCTCTGAAAGCGCATGGAGTATGCCTCTTGGGAAGGTGAGGACATGGGAAAGTGTTAATATTAAACATAGTGTAAATGTTACCTCTGGCAGGTGCCAAGGGCCTAAGGCAGCTGCATCTTGGGTCCTGAGTGGTTTCCTTTGCATTGTTTGGCTGTAATGGCCGAGTTCAGTGCTGGCCTGTCCTTGGCATTTATGGACAGCCATATATTTCATTGGGTTCCACTGAGCATATGTGCTTTGTTCACAACAGACTCTACCTGGGGTATGGGATCCCAACTAAACTCAACTGTGGTAGAAATCAAGGGCTAACTATCATTGGAAATAAAAGAAAACTTGAAGATCATCTGACTTTGCAAGATAAGGAAACTTAGGCTAAGTAAGATTTTGCTCAGGTCTAAATAACATTGAAGTCACCTGTACCATAGCCAGTGCTCTTTGTTTACACTGTTGGCTGACTGGTGGTAGCTAAGAAATGGGATTCAGGGTGGCAGGGTGGGCGTCTGTCTGAGGAGCCAGTTTGATGGACTTAGAGCTGGGCTCATCATTCATAAAGCACTTGCATAGGTTTGAAGTAGCAGAACCAAAAATAGGCTTTCCCTTTTCAGGAGCAATTCTGCATAAAAGACGCATTGACTCTGGACTCTGCCCCCATCCCTTCCCTTTCAGCAGCCAGGCCAAGGGATCCAGCCAGGAGGCTCCGTACATCCCAGCCAGGGAACAAGCACTTGTCACAGAATGAGTCGTGAAGCTGGGCGCAGCGCCAGGGTTGCACAAATGGCTTTGTATTGATGAAGAAGGGAGAAGTTATACCTTGTCTTGGCCTCTAGTGTGATGACAGTGCTACGGAAAAGTAGGGACAACACTGGGCCACCCTGTGAGGCACATGAAGCTTGTTTTCCTCCATCCCAAATGCATAGGCCAGCGGCCCCGCAGGGTCCATTCTCAGTGGGTAGAGAGCTGACATCAGGCAGAGGCCCATTTCAATAGCTGTGACCTGCTATTGTATCTGGACCCTGTGCTGCCCTAGGGACATAGCCATGCCATGGAGGCATGTGAACTCAGCTGTGATGTGGCAATGGATGGTTTACAGTCAGCCTGTCTGGGCGGATTGTAAGCCCTCGTCTTTCTAGTGCCTTGACTAGTCTGAGAAGTCGGGAGCTCGATCTCACTGCCAGTTGTGGTAACGGTCGGTCAGCCTGAAGACTGTATCAGACGTGCAGGTCCCTAGTCAGCCACGCCACACCTGACCCCTCGCTGGTGAGCACATTATGGTGGGGGTGGTTCACACAAAAAGATCACAGACCCCACTATGGGCAAAATGACTCGTTGTCACCCAAAGCCTGCTCTCCCCACCTTTCGCAGTAATAGAAGTTTCAGCCGGGAACATGGCAGCCTGGCAGGATCCTCCTGGGGGGCGGCCGCGTGTGGCTGGCGAGGTGCTGGGACCAAGCTCTAGTGAACGGGATGTCAGCTGAAGCGCCGTGTGCACCTCCCAGGTTCGCCCTCAGCGGGGAGGGGTGCCGCCCTTGCTCGCCTCCCTTTCCGCGGCGTGAGTGCAGGCATGGCGATGAGCTGCACGCCGACCGGTGGTGGAGCCGCAGGACAGGTGGACGACAGCCAGGCCCTGACCTGGACCTCCACGCGAGGCACCCAATAAGTGCCTCTCCTGAGGAAGTCCCTGTTATTTGGGTCTCTGTTAACCACAAGTCAGTGTATAACTTGCTATACCATACTTATGGGGGGCTTTAATTCTCAATAAAACAAAGACAGCAGTCAGATAAGTTGTCCAAGGTCAGTGACGTGGAAAGGACAGCAGAGCCGGGATGTGCGGGTGTGCTGCGTCTATTTCTTTTCTTCCCAGCCCCCACCCCACAGTGGGGGGGGGGGTGCTCTGCGGGGAGGCTGGTAGGTCCTGCTGGGCCGGCGCCCTGTGGCCCTCTGCATTGGGTGATACCAGTGTTGGTTTCCAGTTCTGACTCTTCTGCTGATGGGAACTGGTGGCAGACAGACCACTACTGGGAGGCAGGTGAAGGCCCTGGGAGTTAGTTCTAGAAGGGCAGCTTGGGCCTCCAGCTGTCCATCATGGCCAGCGTGGCACAGGCTGGAGGAGTGAAGGGTGAGCACGTAGCCTCATTTCTCATCTAACTGTCACGATAGATTTGTGTGTCTGATCAGTCAGTGGGCTATTGGTTTTCCTTGTATCCCATTCCTTCATCTGTTGGTCCTAAACAGCCAATCATAACTTGTCTGAAGAACTAGTCCTTACTCCTGAGATAACCATGCTCATTTTATAGATGCATTGTGCTGACATAACTGTTCATTTTAGGATGGAGCCTCCTTTTTTTCACTGTGATAAGGCATATGCCATATAAAATTTACCATTGTAACCATTTGAAAGTATACATATGGTTCAGTGTCTTTAAGCACATCCACGCTGTTGTGCAGGGGTCCTCACCATCCATGTCCAGGGCTTTTCATCCTCCCACGCCGACACTGTCCCCACTGAGTGGTGACTCCCTGTCCACCTTGCTTAGGCCCTGGCACCCGCCAGTCTCCCTCGTCTCTGGGAATCTGCGTACTCCAGGGGCCTCCTAGAAGTGGAGTCGCACAGTATTTGTCCTTCTGTGACTGGAAGGTGGGCAGACGTGGATGAAGTCCTGGCTAGGAGGGAACCAGGCTCTTGTTCATTGGGAAAATGGGGCTCCGATCTGCAATTCTGCTTCCTCCTCCAGCGTGGGAGGTGGCAGCCCCACACTAAAATGTCCTCCATTATTTCATCTTTTAGTTTAGTTTAGATGAAGAGGATGGTGTCCACCTTTCTCATTTGGAGGCACACAGGCATAGATCATGATAAGATAGTTGGGATGTACTTGGCAAAATATTAAATATTAACTATCTCAGAAAATCTAAATAATCCCAGAATCCCTCCAGGCCCCACCACTTTACTTGTGCTTCCAGCCATCCTCCGGCTTTTCTTTTCCCTGCCTCTACTCTGCTACCTGCCGACCCCGAGGCCAGGAGGACATACTTTTAAATTCAAGAAAACAGTGGCATTTTGCCTTCCTCCAGTGACACCCTGGGGACTCGCCTCTGACCAGGGAGATTTCCCATGTAAAACCCAACAACAGCCTTTCCAGAGGAGATTTTCTCCCTTAGGTTCTCCACTTAAACATTTTCTGTTCTTCCTGACGAAAGGAGGCTTAGTCGTCTCCGCCAGTGACAGGCCCTACTTAAAAAACAAACAACTAAGAAACCCTCCATCACACACCTGCCACATGCTTCCAAGACTGCCCAGGAGTCAGAGGGGGCTGATCCACTGCCAGGGCCGTTCTGACACTGGGATTGTCTGGCAGTGGGACAAGGGTGGCGATCCGGAAATGAAACCTGCCAGGTTGCGGACAGAGCACCGCGTCAGGGTAGAGCTACAGCCTCCCCACAAAGCCCGGGCACCCTCCTGCTGTCTGCGCCTTCGTGGGCCATAGCCAGCGGTGGCCAGCAGCCTGGGCCCACACGAACACGTGGGGACAATGAGGCGTCAGAGGCAGGGGCACTGCTCATCCAAGTGCAGAGTCCAGGGCCTGTGGCAGAGGTCACCAAGGGTCATGGGAGACACAGAAGACCCCTTCTCTGGTGACTCCCACCCAGGCTGCTTTCTTCCTTCTCTCAGTTCAAGACACAGAGTGTCTGATCAGAGTTTAGCTTTGTACTGTTTTCTCAGTTTCATGTATCAACCTGGTCTTGCCAATGGGACAGAAGTGCCCCATGGGACAGAGTGTGGTGGACATTTTACAACTGCTCTGTGGATGCTGACTGAGCCCCCAGAAGCAGCCGTTCCCCCAGGCTCTTTTCTGAGGCAGCTCTATGTTCTTAAAGACGCCCATTGTGCCTTCCTGGGGTATAGATGCAATTTCCCTCTGTTTATGGAATTATCAGGAGAGGAACATCTTTCCACTTGGTGAATCCTGGCATTGTGGGGAGACTCTTGTAACACAGACGTAATTCTCTTTGCTTGCAACCACGCAAGTGCACATGTACACACACACACACACACACACACACACACACACACACAGAGTGACACCCCCCTCCCGCCCCCCATGTGTAAAGGGCCATGGAGAACACGGAGCATAAGGTACATGTTCTGTAATGGGCCTCAGGAGCTAGAACCTTAGGGTCTTAGACACCTGCCCTCCACAGATGAAGGTTCTACAGCCCTGAAAACATAACAGGCCAATGTGGTTTGTAGCTCAGACAAATAATTTCACCTCATAGGAGCTTCAGTTTCCTTATCTGAAAAAATAAAGGACCACCCTCAAAGGATCTTTAAGGACATTTTAGGAATTCTGTGGTAAGTGAATTCTAATTGCCATTTTCTCACCATTCTTTGGCCTTCTTAGAACTGAATAACTCTATTGTTAAGGAATTTCTGATCTCTATCCATTTTCCTCATATCAAGAATTAACCAGCTGTAGAGATTCACATCTCTTGGGGCTATGTTTGACTTAAATGATACTGAAATGCTGGAAGGAGACACTGACCACCTCTTAGAAGACACCGCCATCGCCAGCTCGAAACCAGGGCATCTCCCGATGAAACATGGGCACTAAAATGAGTGTGGACCCCCAGAGGCGGGGCATGAGCCAGACATCCCTGGAAAGCCATTTTAGGGCAGCTTTCCACCTGCTTGGGGGAGTTTGATTATGGTCCACACTTCAGAGAGAAGTATTTCTGAATCTGAGGGGTTTCTGTCTAAACTTTGAACAAATTATTTAACTTCTCTCTCTTTACATGCCACCGCCACAGCTCCCTAACACCTCTCAATTTTTTTATTAATGTTATAAAGTATTTTTCACGAAAAGGTAAAGATGCAGAAAAAGCAATAGCTGCAACACAGCAATATGAGTGGACCTCATCATTGTAAGATTGAAGGAAGCAAGACAAAGAATGTGGGTAGTGGGGTTCCATTCACAAAACACTAAAACCAGGCAAAACTAAACTGTCTCCTAAGGTTCAGGTGCAAAAGTGGTAAAACCAAAAGGAAAGTCAGGAAATGTTACAGCGACGGTCAGAGAGTGGATGTTGACTGGGAGGGGGCGTGCGGGCAAGGGCACCGGGTGCTGACAGAGCTGTGTTTCTTGATTCGAATGGTAGTTACATGAGAGTTTGACTTACAATTATTCATTAATCTGTAAAAATATGTTTAAAGCACTTTTCAGAATATGTGCTATATTTTACAAAAATAGAATAAAGTGACATGGAAATGAGAAAAAAACACAGTAGTTTAGAAATTGCAGATAAATATGGCAGACTCCTTGCTCTCTTTCAAAACCACACTAAGATGATGGTCAGGAGATCTTTAAAAATGCATAAACCACCAAGACCAAATGAATGGAAAAGAGACAGCAGCAGCCATGCATGTATAGATTTGAGGGCTGGGTTTTTATTTGCTCATTTTGTGTCTGATGACACACTTGGCCTGGGATTCTTTGTCAAGGTCCTTAACAACTATACAACTACAAACAGCAGCTCACAGGCCTTTGCTTCTCTGAGGATTTTGCAGAGGCCTCCCCGTTCCTCCTTTTTCATGGTGACCAGCTTCAATTAAGAGAAGCTGATCTTGTGCTCAGGTCCTCCACCAGGGTTTTCTGCAGACTCATCGCAGTTATACGCAAGTACACACGAGTTGTGCAAGCTAGGCTGTGGGGGATGAGGGCGGTCTTCAACAACTCTCTTAAAGCAGTGTTAATGTCCATGTCACCCCAGGAAGCAATGCCTTCCTGGCCATGGTGGTGTGTTAAGGGTGGAATGAATCCTGGGCTCATGGGGGAGGCCTTGCCTCCATGCAGCCCAGTGGCGGCAGGAAGAGACACCAACAATACTGAAAGCTGGCAAGTCGGTGGACGATAGCGACTGACTCTGCACACACGAGACAGCTGGATCCTAAGCTGCAGGGGGAAGATGGAGGCAATTAAACTTGCAGTTCAAAACTTCCCTAAGGCTTGGAATCAGGTGTCTGGAAGTTGTGGTAGAAACGGGTCTAAAAACTGGTTCAGAGTCTAAGAAGTAATTAGATCTTAGATCCCCACAGCCATTCCAGCAGTCAGTAAGTAGCCTTCCCCACTTCAGCGGGAGCCGGAGGATTGTCTTCTGTTGAGGACAAAGGAGGAGCTCTCTGGCCTGGGGCAGGGCTGGGACAGTTCGGGGCTGTTCCCTGGGTGAGAATAGGGCTCGGCCTTCCGAGCTGCCCCTATGTGGCTGTCACAGTGCCCCCCTCTGCCTGTACTCTCTAGGCAGGAGGTTTGAACATTCTCTGGCAGCCATTAGGCCGGCAGAGTAGATTAGCCCAAGGAAAAAGCCCTAAAGACTTATCAGAGTTTACCCAACACGGGAGCTCAGCAGTGACCCTCCTGAGTGAAGCCTATTGACAAGTCCACTCATTGCTCAGAGCACCTGTCGGGTTTTTGTTGTTTTACTTTTAAATAGGCTCAGTCAATTACGGACACTTAAATATTTGAGGAAGTCCCTTAAAATGAAAAATGAAACTAAAGCAAACAAGCAAAGGATGCATATTTAAAACAGAATTATGCAAGAAGAATAAAATTGAAGAAAAAAAACACTACCAACAAGCTTTTCTGTCTTTAGAGAGAGAAGAGAAGATACCACGTTCCTGAAACAGAAGCTGATTTCCTTGTAAAAGGAACATTCAAGAAATAAAAAGGAACTCCTGGATAATAAAAATGTGGTAGTTGAGGGCAGCAAATGGTTAGGAATCAAAATTGATGAATTTATAGGAAAGTTGGGAAAAAAATCAGTAGATGGAAATTAAAACAATATGACAGTTGTCCAAATCCAAGAAGTCTAACATCTGAATACTAGGAGTTCCAGAAAGAGAGAGGTGATAAAACAGGAGGAAGCCATCAGTCGGACCGTTCTGATACCTTTCCTGGCCTCAAGGGCATTAAGTTTCCAGACTGAATGGACCTATTAGGTGCGCACATACGTGGATGAAAACAGGCCCATACCAAGGGCATGTCACTGTGACCTTTCAGAAAAGTGGATGCAATTGGGCAACCTTGCAAGTTTCTGGAGAGAAAAAAATACATCACAAAGGATCAGGAATTAGCCCCCTTAGGGTGTTTTAACATGGGAAGCTCTAAGACAATGGAGCAGTGCCCTCAATATCCTGGAAGAACGTGACTTCCAGCTGGGAATTTTATATCCAACCAAATGATCACTCAAGAACAAGGGAGAACAAAGCCCTTTTTAGCTGGGCAAAAATCTCAGCAACAGCAAACGACCAAAAACACCCTTAACACCAAAAATCCAAAACAACATAGCTCCAGGGCACCTTCTCTTGTGAAAGAACTGGAAGAGGTTCCCCACCATTTACTTTTGCTGCTTGAATCCCAGGGAGACAAGGGATTCAGGAAACAGTGAAACCCGGGACAGGCCCAGGTGGGGAGTGAGAGAGGAGACCCTTCTCAGCGCGGAAGTGCAGACATAGGACACGGGTCTGAAGTAGGCTATGACATGGCTGCCAAGGAGGATGGGTGAGACATAGCAAAAGCTAAACCCTCACTTTCCATGCTAGGAAAAAAGCTAAAAATTGGTAAGAACCTGAGGAACTGATAGTAGTTGGTGTTAGGGAGGGGAAATGGCAGGTAACGAAGAGGAATTTTTTTTTCAACAAGCATTTTAGAACCTTTTGACTCTATATTATGTGGATGCATAATAGATATAAATTAAAAATGGAAAAAATTAATAGCTTGTTGCTAATAAGTGATTATCTCCTTTGGAATTATTTCACGTAAGTCCTATGTCCATTCGTTTGTTCAACCAGTCTCTTTCTGAGCACCCGGTATGCGCTGTGCATGGAGGCTGTTTCTTTGCTCCGTGTTTGCCCCTCTTTTCATTGCTGCTGTTCCGGACCTCCCCCAGGACTCTGGGTGCCAGGAACTAGTGGCCACCCGTCTGGTACTCCTCTCCCTAGACTTCTGCTGGGGGTAGTGTCAGGAAGGCCTCAGTTAAGCTTCTTTCATGCTCTTGAATGGTAAGCTGCCAAGGCCAACACACTTGCTGTTTCTTGTGAAGGGAAGACTCACACCCTACAGCACTCCCAGGAGGGCAGAGTCGACGGTTAATTTGCTGAGCATGGTGCCTGACGCAGGGTAGGTTCTCCGTGGGTGGCTGACTTGCGCTTATTTCCCCCCTCCTGCCTCTCATCCGCAGTGTAGACCGAATGTTTAGCTTCCTGCAGCCCTGGAACACCCTTGGCCTAGGCACAATGGGGCCACTAGGGAGGGCCTATTGGCCTCCTGGGCCCCCAGTAGTTACACTTTTGCTGCCTGAAATGAAATTATTTGAGATTCAGTACTTTGAGTCTTGAAGGATATTTGGAATTTAAGGAAAGTACAAATGCCCCTAAGAGGAAAAACACTATGAACGTCATAATGGTAATTTCTGACCTGGACTGCTCACACTCTGCCGTCTCATAAAGGGTGTCATGGTGGCCAGAGAGCAATTTTTAATATTTCAAAACACTTAATGGAAACTTCCCATTTATTCAAGATAAAGCTATAAAGAGTAACTAAAATGTCAAGGTTCTCCGTTCTCAGCTGACAGTATCTGTCGACTTGGTGCGATGGCTCGGGTTTTCTATGCAGAGCAGGTGCTCTGGCTAGTAGCCATCTATCTGGGACAAACTTAAGCATGGGAGGGGGAGATAATAGTGATCAGGACAGTTCATTTGGTCGGCAAATGTGGGCGAAGGCAGTGTTATTGTGGTGGAGCATGAAGAGCCCTTTGGAAGTGAGAAGATGGGGGAGCTGCATGCCGGCTCCCTCAGTCCTGGGCTCTGCTGGCTGCTGGGCAGAGGACAGGGCCAGGCAGAGGGCTGGGCAGGGGTGCAGGGAGCTGTGGGTGGGCTCCAGAGACCCGCTTCGTCCACTTTGCGGGAGGCTGGCCTGGGCCTGGGCCGCCAGAAAGCTCGCAGAGTCCACGCTCCCTGCAAGGCAGACCCCTCACCAGCCTCATGGTGGCAGAGACAAATGCTCTGATGAGGCAGATGAATCCAGAGAGAATAAGGGCCTCAAGGCTTAAAAACGATGGTGACCGTGGCCCACTTTCTTGCCCTGTGACAGCTGGGGGCACTCCGTGGGGCCCAGCCAAGCTGCTGGGTGCAGCGGGATGATGGGAATGGAGATGGCAGGAAGGCCATGGGCACACGGGGGGCTACTTTGGCCTCTGTGGGTCTGGCTTTAGAGTGCAGACTGAAGAAAGCCAAGCTGGAGACTGGATGGACACCTTTGCTAGCCCATTTACCTTTTTGTGACTTGGGTGGAAATGGTTTAGGGGATTTTTGTTTTTATCTTGTTTTGTTTTGAAGGAATGATGTTTGGAAGCAGAGGCCAGGGATAAATCCATCTTGACTCTTTGGGCACTTGAAACTGTGACCACAGGCTTTGCACTTAGTGGTTGTCCATGTGTTTCAGTGTGTGCCCACTTTGTGTTCCCCACTGGACTGTGAGGTTGCTGGTGTCCAATTTTTTTCTCATCTGTAAAATGAGTAAGCCTCGTTTTTCTCATCTGTAAAATGAGGGTGATAATGCCTGTTTTGCAGGTTTGCTATGAATGTTAGGGGCTCAGGGGCTCTTTCTTATCCACAAAACAAAAAATAAAAGAAGCAGCAGGACATGCCTTTAGGGCACATTAATAACTCTGTACATTGAATGTCCCTGGGTGTAACCACTTGAAGACCTAGGAATGGGATGGGAAGAAAGCTGGAAGTACCCTCCATTAACAGCTGCGGACTGAACAGGAGGACTGGAGCACGAGAAGTTGCCTTCCTAGCAGGGAGAGAGGCAGGGGACAGAGCTCTAGCCTGCTGCCTGGCCCACGCAGGCTTCCCAAGGGTGAGTGGTCACTGGTAGTGGTCTCGCCGTTCCTGGAGCTGATGTCAGGCTGCAAACCCAGAGCTTTGGTGGGATGACATTTCCTTGCCAGTGTGCTTCTGTCACCACTTTACTGCAGCCAATGGGCCTTGCGAGCACCGTGAACACCCCCCTCTAGAGATAAGGAGACAGGTGCTGAAGGCTCAAGCCCCATGCCAAGTTCATACAGTAAGGAAGTGGCTGGGGCAGGATATAAGTCTTTGGACTCCACATCCTGTGCTTCTTTTCACGGTCCATGATGCTTCTTCCACCCTGGCATCCCAGTGACAAGGCTGGTCACTTTCCTATGGGCTCTTCATAGCAGGTGTCACGTGTAGCCTTTCTGTTTTCCAAGGGAGAAGGAAAATGGTTTCAGCTTGTGCTGAAGGGTCATAGGAAAACAGGATCCAGAAATGTCTTCCAGTCTGGCCCAGGTGCCAGAAGAGTTTGGCAAGTGAGTTTAGCATTGCTGAGCCAGGCCCTCCTCCCAGCCCCCCCGGATTTTGGATCGATGTTGCAATGACTCTGGCGGCTCTGTGCCTTTTCCTGGGCCTCTAAAGCATTCCAGTGATGATGATGGCTTGTCAGGGTCATGGCCCTAGTACAAAGCACGGCTATTTGTGGCTGATCGAAAACACAACTGGAGCCACCTGCACACGAGGCTAGCGTCTCAGGCTCTGGGGCCTGTAAGCCAGCTGAAGCAAATGTTCATATCACTGTGTGTAGCAGATATCAAAAGTCACATCTTTTTCTTTAGGTTTACCTGAATAATTGGAAAACCAAGTTGTAAACTACCCTACCATGTGTGACCAGGGCCTTGAATGTCCCTCTTCTCTCTTTTGTTCAGCAAATTCTTGCCAGCAAGACCTTACTATGCCCATGGAGTCTCTATTCCAGAATGCATGTGGCCCTGTATGTTGTCACTCAAGCTGATGCTTCATGAAATATCCCCTTACACTGTTTATGATTGCTGCATAAAGTTATCCTGACTGCCTTGTCTGGGACCAGACACGGGCCTGCTTTCTCTTTCCTCTGTCTGGAAGTGTCTGGATGTGCTGGGCACAAGTGAATGCTGACAAATTCATCTGATGAAACATAAAGGAGGGTGACAGAAAAAGTGCAGATCTGGGAAACTAGAGACATGGCTTTGTTCCCCAGGACAAAGCTCTTCACCCCTCTAGGTTTCTGTCCTTATCTGTAAAGTGAAAGAGTTGAGCTGGATGACCTCTCAAGTCCATGCCAAATCTAAAGCTCTAGACTGGAGGTTAATCCAATTATTAAAGCTAATTAGAGATGAATCAAGAGAGATCACTGCTTTTACCTGTGTGTGTGTGATTCCTGTATTGCCACCTGTTAAGCTGTCTTTGGCTTGTCCCTTGCATCTATGATTTGGTTGCCCATAACTTTAAAAAAATTGTCTTCATATCTTAGGGGAAGGTCGCAGGGAGAATGAGGGAATATCAAGTAGTGTTTAAAAGCAGCGACCTGGAGTCAGGTAAACCTGGGTTTAAACCCTGGTCACTCCCTTCATTGGTTGTGTGATCTTGAGCAAGTTACCTCATTAAACACCACTTTTTTCATCAGAAACATGGAGTTAGTAGTACTAGTTTCATAAGGTGATTGAGGAGTAAGTAGATAAAGCATGTATGGTGCACACACAGTGTAAATGCTTAATAAATATTAGTGGCAAGAATAATTATTGTAATTGGGAAGCAAGAGGGTGTGTCTTCTAATTCTTCGGTGAGCATTTTCTGATTTGTAAACTACTGGTTGTATTTTAAGACAGTCCTTTTATCATTTTCATAAGCAGTGTAATGATTTGAGGAAAATCATTTCAGTTCTAATAAGAACACACTAGCAGTACTAATTATGCACATGATAGCATTTTAATAGAGTTCCATAATTTATGGAATTGGGAGAGACTTACAAAAACATGGATTGACTCCCTGGAGTCTCAGATTTCTGGTGAGTGATTCAAACATTGTACTCTTACTTCCTGCCAATGCAAATAAATCAAGTGTAAACCCTCACTTTTTAACCAAATTGTGAAAAATGGAACAAATTCAATAATAAGGAACTGTTTTAATAAGACATTTCATTTTTGAGGTGATTTGCTAAGGAGAGACTCCCAATTTGTCTCTGAACTCCCCAAAGCACAAACCTGCTATCATATTTGCTCTTTTTTTTTCCCCCAGCTGCTCTGGATTTAAGTAACTGAAGCTTCTCAAGTATTAAAGTTGGAGGGTGGCTCAGGATCCAAGCAATGGAGACTAAAAAAAAGACTTTGGGTGTAAATCAAAATTTTCTAACTGCCTTACTCTGAGAGGCTGGAAAGTCACTTACCAACCTTGGATATCTTCATCTCCCCAACATCAAAAATGACATAATGGCATGATGAGCACAGCCTTGCTTTAGAGAGCATTAGCGAGGAAACAAAACACTACATGATCCTTTCTTAAGTGAAAATAAGTATGCTGTGTACAAGTTACCAGACAAGTAACTTTTGGACAGAGTCCAGGTGTGTGTGTGTGCATGTGTGTATGTGCCTTAGCTTGAAGTTCAAGTGTTTGTAAACATTTCCAGCACATAATATATTTAAGAAACAAAAAAGAGTTTGATCAAAATAATGTCTTATCATCAGTGGTAGGTAAGCTAGACTTAGGATTTCCAGATCTCCCATGTCTTATCTTAACAATTTATGTTTAACTGAGTCTCAACACTGGCTCTCAAAGTCAGAAAGAACTCCAGAAGATAAAGGAGAACCCGAGAGCCAAATTTGAATACTCAGCAAAAAGAAGTAATGGGAACAGTATATATTGCAGAGGGTGTGTGGCTTGTAAGAAAACAGCTTTGGATAAAAGAGGACAGGGGGAAACTTCAAAGTGTCTTCTGCCCATTAATCCCATTAATGCTTCAGTGATTTCTCAGAGATTGATTATCTCTAGGGAACTGTGTTACATCAGCCCTCAAGCCTTTCCTCAATCCCATTAGGCCCAGCAAACATCCTATTCTGTTGGGATAATGGGCTTGTGTGTCGTGTTTACCCATATTCCTCCAGCTTGTCCTGCATCTCTACCAGCCCTGTCAGCACAAAGTTGTCTCTGCTCTCAGTGGTTGGTATGTAGGGTAGGAAACTCAGACTTATGGGGAGGCAGCAGGTGCCCAGTTTATCTTTAGGTCAGCTGACCAGTTCTTCATATGGCTTTCGGTGTTCATTTAGGATTTCTCATGGTGGATGGACACACTGTCCCCATTCCAAATGCCTCTTCAAATGAGAAGAGAGATACCTAAAGAGTGTCAAAAATGAGAGGAAAAATTGCTTCTTCTGAAATCTTTTTCTTTGCTTAGTATGGTGGGCAAAGGAGTTTTCCAATTGTTAAGCTTATAAATAACCTTCTCACAGTCTCAGTTTTGTCATATGTAAAATGGCAATAATAATTACTGCCTCCCTCATAAGGTGGTTAGGGTTAAATGGATGTTTGGGCAATGCTTAACACTGTGCCTGCTTGGCATCATAGAGGGTACTCAGTAAAAGTTGGCTGAAATTATGTTAACTATTCTAAGGGCAACAGTTGGTAAGCATATTGGGAATTGATATTAAGAAAGAAGAAGACCCATATTGGGAGAAGTGGGGATCAGACTAGTCATCAGGCTTCTGAATGTGGGAATATGCAGGATGTGAACACATCCCTATACTTAAGTATCTATATCATTCTTGCCACAGAAACAACCTGTGTCAGACTCAGTAAGAAAAAAAAGGCCCATGCAGTTTCAAGAATGTGTAAGCATGGTCTACCCTGAGTCAATAAGACTCAAACTTTTAATATCACTCTCAGTTACTTTTATTCATTGCTTCATTCACTCAGCCACATTTATCATCCAGCCTGTGCTATACATCAATATCATAGATAAAAACAATCTACTCACTAACCTTAAGAAAGCTAAAGGAAAGGAAGAGGCAGACGAGGAATCAGACAATTAGTCAACAAGTTCTTGAGTGATTAGGAAGAATGAGGTATACTGGAAGGTTTCTTGGAGGAGTTGATACCATACCTGAGATGAGATGAGTAAGAATTATCTGGGAAGGGGAGAAGGGTTTTCAGGTAGAGGTTGCTGCATGAACAAAGGCATGGCTGTCAGAGCACTGGGCGTGACAAGTCCTTGTCTGGTAATACCAACATCTGAGTCATCTCAGGGTTGGTCTCCATTGATTGTCTATTCTCTTAAGTATGGACTGTAGTTTCATGTGTCTAGTAATTTTGCACAGTATTCTGCACATTGTCAATGATATATTGTAGAGCCTATGGATTCTATTATGTTCCTCTGAAGAATATTAATCTGTTATTTTAGCAGGCATTGAGTGACTGAACTCAAACACTAAACTATATCTCCCCTGTGGTGGGCAAAAACTGAAATCTCTGATCAGTTCTGTTCATCTTAGCTGGGTGGCTTGGAATCTCTCCCATGCATGTGTAGCTTAGGAGTCAGCTAGAGATTTGGGTGGAGCTAATTTGCAGAATTTAGAGCTCTTCTAAGGCTCTCTTCCTTTTTAGGATTTCTCTTCTCATTTTCCAGCTGCTCCAGTCTCTATCTTCTGATTCTGCAGGTTTCCATCTGGTGTGTAGCTACCACACAGGGTGCTTATTGGGCCTGCTTTCAAGGAAAAGGTTGCAAAACCCAGAAAACTCATCTGGGGCTCCCTTCTCAGAGTTTCTACCTGCTTTGGGTTGTCCTCTAGTGCACACAAATAGTTATTTTTTATTTTTATTAGGTAATAGTTAAGTACAGAGTATTGGTTCAATATGAGCTATTCTAAGATTTTGGAAGTAAAACATCCACCTGGATATTTCAAGAATGTCAAGCAGTTCAGCATGGTTGGAGGGGAGGATGTGTGTGTGTGTGTGTGTGTGTGTGTGTCTGTGTGTGTCTGTGTGTCTGTGTGTCTGTGTGTCTGTGTTTCAGGGGACTAGAAGGACATGTAGCTTAGAGAAAGGCAGAGGCCGGGTCATTAAGAACCTTGTATGTTACACTAACGAATTTGAGCTTTATCCTGAGTCTGTGATAGAGGGCTTTAATCATAAGAGCAAAATGATCAGAATGTGTCTCAGAAACATTGCTTGGCATTTGTGTGAAGGATGAGCCAGAAAGGATGGGGAGACAGTTAGGAGGCTGACTGGTAAAACAGAGTTCAGTTTTCTCCTCATAAGATGAGGGGTTGAACTAGCTGATCATTAACGTCTCTTGTAGCTCTAATATTCTGACCTGCCCATTAATGCCCTTGTTTGGCCTTTCTGGAGCTGGGAGTTCCCTCAAGGCTGTATTTTGCAGAGCACTATACACAGCCCTTTAAGCCCTGACTTTAGATGATGCCGTTAGGAAGTAATATACTTGGTGGTGTTCTATGGTTTATGAGTTGATTAAGGTAATGGGGTCACAAAGAACATACATGAATGTACCATAGGTGATTAATAGCCTTTGAATTTCTCCAGCTTTGTCTTCAGACCTCCTATATCATAGCAGCTGTTTGGTTACTCATGTTATTGTAAATGACCTTCTATTCACCTGACTTTAATTTTTTTCAGTTAGCAAAGGAAGGAGATGGGCCTAGTAGGAACCCAATGATATGGCCCCACTGCACTGTGGGTAACCAAATTGGGAAGGGTGGGAAGATGTTTTGTTATAGTCCCCTGAGAGCCTCACAAGATGCTGACGGCATGTTTATTTCATCCTTTCCTTGTTCTGAACCGACAGGAAAGGGAGGCTTCACTGAGCCTCAGGGTGCCTCACACCTTCTAAAATTTCCTGGAAAGCAAAGAGCATCTTTGTGTCAGGTCATGGATAACATGCTGAAAAGTGACACACGTCCTTGCTGAGGACAGTCCAGAGTTTGGTCCACACCTTCAACATGGCACATTTCCACTTGCTTTCCTCAGTAGGAGCTCAGGTCTTTTAGTGCCTAAAACTAGCTCCTTGCACCACCCTTAGTAAATCAATCCAACATCCAGTTCATGAAACATCAGGTTTTAGCAGTTAAGAAGGCAGCAACATAATTCTTGCATGCAACTGTAAATAAGGCTTTCCTCCTAGAATTGCAAGGCTGGTGTGATCGGTGAATTACCTCCCTGGTTTTTTACTTTGATGAATGTTATTTTATTCAGGGTCCATTAAATGATATTGTCTTATGTGGCTCTGACATTTTTCTCTGATCTGTTCCCAGCCTGGAGTGTATGAGTACATCAGTTCTGATATTGTCTAGGCACCTGGGGTTGGCCTGGCGATATACCGGTGATTCAGATACAGTCCTTGTCCTCAGGGAGGGCCTGGTCTAAGTACCTTGTCCTGCCCCACCTCCCCTCGGCCACTCAGCCTTCTGCTCTGCAAGCTGAGCTTGCGAATATGGTGTGCATGTCCATAGTGGATCTCTCTCTTCTACCCTCCTGTGGCCCCTGAATTGGATTTGGTGAAAATAGCAGGAAGTGGGAGAATGTGTCTTTGGCATGTGAGGTCCGAGTTAGGTCACACTTGACATGTTGCCTGCTTCTGTTGCGGCGGTTCCGGCGTGATCAGGCCTGCGCCTGGGCCCCTGTGCTATTATCCAAGGGTGCTGTGAGGCCCTCTCCAAGTCTGTCTCCTGCTTGCTTGCCTCTGTGCCTAAATTTCTGCCGTTGATAAACTCACAACATTACACGGGTTTTCATGGGTCAAGGCACTGCCTCCAGAGCTCTCCAGTTTATGAAGGCCCACTAGATCGGAAGGAGTTGACTGAGGAAGCGTGCTGACTTATTTATGATGGTCCATCTGGGAGATGTGGACACAGAAGTGGGAAGTGGGGGTGAGTTTCAGGGGTTGAGAGAGTGATGCAAAGAGCATGGAACAGGCGGGGGCAGGAAGTCTCCTCTGTTGGAGTTTTGGCAGATTCTATGCCTTTTTTTTTCCTCACTTTGTATCCCCAGAGCTTAGCCCTGTGTTTGGTACCTAGTAGGTGCTCAGAAAATGAAAATCCCAGGTCCGGCCTTGGCAGGCAGTTAGGCCTGTGACTCTCAGCCCCAATCTAAGCTGGCCAAGGCTGAGTCATTAAAGGATTCTGTGCACTTTCAGGTAGTGGGATTTTTGCTCAGTTTCATTCAGCTTGAGCAGGATCGTGAGGAAAGGGGGGTCCTTCCCAGTATGGGGGAAAGCCCTCTGCACTGTGTGTGCCTGCAGTGATGGAGCTTAGACACCCATTTTTAGAGGGAAATGTCTATTTTAGAGCAGAGAGAGAGAAGAATTCAAGTGTGACCTACAGAAAGGAGAGGGCCAGGCTGTCCCGCCACTTCATGTGTGGTGACTCAGCCAATGTCGACTGCAGGACTGGGTCTTGATCTGGGATGGTGGGTGTCCACTAATGAGGCAAGTGGCTTCAAGAATATCAAAATAATTAGTCAGTTTGCATTGCTCTAGTGAGTCACCATCTTAAAGACATTATGTTCCAGCTCCAGACTTAGGGAGCTGCGGTACGACACAGCCAGCTCCTACTCCCTGGGGAGGGCAGAGTGTCTGAGAGCCGGTGGAGAATGAAGGGACTCCAGCTCTTTTCTGCTGGGGCCTTTTGCTCCCTTCCTCCCGCCGGCAGCAGGAAGGAGTTAAGAGGTTGAGGTGGTTGAAATGGGCTGGCTGGAGGCAGATGAGTGGCCGCGGGAGTGCAGCGAGCCCTGCTTGCCGTGCCCCTGGAGTGTGGAGACAGCCGGCCAGGCCTGCAGGCGCTCCTGAGGGGGTTTGGTGGGCGTGGTGTCAGGTGGGAGCAGGCATTGTTCTCCTTGCAGGCAGGGCGAGGACTGCCTCCTCGTGGGACTCCAGCAGCTTGCAGAACGCCCTGGGTTCGCTGACCAGGTGGGATTTTCCAGGGCTGGGCTGGAATACGAGAAGTCTTTTCCCTGGGGTGTCCCCAGGTGGGTGAGGTCTGGACAGCTAACTGATGCATTGTCTGAGAGCCAGAGCAGAGCAGCGTGACCTGCAGGGCGGTCTGTTCTGTAGCTGTCTGGCCAGAGCCAGAGGTGTGTCTGAAGGAACAGAGCTCTCCTTGGAACTGAGCGAGTTGGCCCCTTAGAAACGGAACCTTTGTTCTTATGAATGCCCCCTCCAGCCAACTTGCAAAAGGGAGGCTGAGGGGAGTGAGGGTGCAGCTCACTGCCTGCTGTCCCTGCACCATGTGGGCCCCCCACCCTATGCAAAGTGAAGCGCCTGCAGTCTGTGGAGAAGAGCCTGCGGGATTAGCCCAGAGGGGCTCCTCGGCCCCAGCCTGCCCTGGAAGGAGGCCTTCGGGGCGCCACCCAAGCTCTTTGGACCTTTCTGCTGCTCCTTCTCTCCCTCCTTTCCTTTTCTCCACAAGTATTTTATGAAGGCCTACTGGGGTTGCTAAGTGCTGAAAACGCAGTGGAAAGTGATGTAGACAAGGCTGACCTTCTGGGAGGGACATGAGGCAACAGCTACAGAAGCTGAGCTGTTTCAAACACAGGCAGGTGCTGAGGAGAGACTCAGGGATGGAGAGCGCTGGGCATGTGGCTGCTTTCAGGGGTGGCCGTGGTCAGGAACCGCACGTTACGGGTCTGCAAGAAAGGCCATTCTGAGACAGGGAACGGACAGCAAATGCAGTGGCCCTGGGTGGGGAGGATGGTATTAGAAGACCGCGAGGCCCAAGTGGACAGAACCTGGACTCTGGGTCCCATATGGAGGAAAGCTAACCCAGAACTGTTCATGCTTTGGACTGTGGGCAAGATGTAAACTCCGTCGTGTCTCCCGCCTACACGTGAGGGTGTGTGTGTTGCAGCAGTGGGCCTCCCAACCAACCTAGTATAAATCGGCTCCTCAGCCACGCAGAGGACCTGAGGCCGAAGTGGACCCTGAGCACAGAAAGGGAAGCCAGTCATCACCTCAGCACCATGAATGCTGGGGCCCAGAGGGATGCTCACCGCTGCTCTGTCAGGTCTGAGCCCGAGGCTCGGTCCTGCTCCGACGCCAGTTAAAAGGCAGCATTTCCAGACCCTGTCATGTCACCAGGAGCACTCGGTCCTCTAATTAAGCAATAATGTGCTCGTCCAATAAGTACCATATGGTTGCAATGAATCAAGACCAAATTATCATAGCTTTAAAAATTAATATTATTAATGATAATAAAATCTCACACTTACATGTCATGCTTTTCTTCTGAAAAGCTCAAAATGCAAGTATTAAAATATATGTCCAAATATCCTACCAACTGCATAGGAAAAAATGAAGACCCCCAGAGAAGTCGGGAGCATAACTTCAGACTTCAAGGTAAGGCTCAAATCTTTCCCTGTCTTTATGTCTGAGCCCACAGAGATGGCTGATCTTGCCTAGTATTAAACCAGAATAGTGTGATGGAATTACAGGCATGGGTTATTGTAATGTCACAGTAAGAGGGCAAAACACCAACGAGGGCCTGTAGTTAATTAGATACTACAAAATGCCAAGATTGGACAAAGCCAGACTGGACCGACCAGCCTTGTGTAAGGAGAGAGGATGTGGGGCAGGGACAGGGAGTGTGGGAAGGGGAGCCGGCCACTGCAGCCGGGGCCTCCAGGGCCTGGACGTGGCAGGCGACTGCAGGGTTGACTGGAAGCTGAGAGGGGGTCGTCAGGAAGGGCTCAGTCCTGTGTGGTGGGGACAGCTGAGGACAGGAGGACAGTAAGCGAGGGCTTGACGGTGCGCTCAGGGACGGCTTGTGCTGAGGAATGGCGAGGGCACTGGCGTATCCATGCTCGGCTCTCACCGGGACCCATTTCTTCAATGGGCCCAGAGGTGCCACAGGACAGCCTGGGCTCAGGGAGAGGGGCATTCACATCTGAGGGTCGTGTTAGGACAGGGCTCTGAGTCACAGGACTCACCAGAGTTGCCACGGAGACTGAGAGACCACCCCTGGGCCAGCTCTCCATTTCCAGGAAGGGCCATCGCCATAAAAAACCTCATTAACCTTTTATTCAACAGGCATTAATTAATTGGCTATTATGTGCTTTTCTGCTCCAGAGGAGCTTATAATTAAGGTGACCATATAAGAAAGGGGACTATTAATAATTATGTGGGGACAATAGGCACACACACACAGAGACTGGCCCCGACAAATGGGCATATGGTGACCCGACTTAGGGACATCACTGCGTTGGAAACCAGGTGCAAGGCCGTGTGCTCTGTGTGTGCAGTGCGTGTCCACCCGTGTGTCCCCACTTCCACCAGGAGTGGGGCTCCCTTCCTCCTGCCTGAACCCGTGTCGGGACCCCACTGAAGCCCTTCTCACCCACCACCAGCTAGCCACTGACTAGGGCTGTGACCTCGGGCCAGGTACTTGATGGTTCTGTGCCTCAGGCTCTCCTCAGAAGGAGGGGTACGCTAGTCCCTGCCTTGCAGGGCTGTAGTGAGATGAACGAGTTAATGCAGATGGGTCCTACAGCAGTGCTGACCCCAGGAAGCACCACCCACAGACTGGCCATTCTCACCATTAGCTCCGCGACAACTGGTAACTCATCCTGTCTCTCTGCACTTTCGTTTCCTCATCTGGGACACAGGGACATAATACCGACCTTTTATGGGCCTGGAATTCAATAAAAGTTAGCCCCCCTTCCTCCTTAGAATCAGCGGCAAACATCAATGGGTGAGTTTTAATACTTTCCACACAAGTTCACAGATTTATTACATAATAAATTTAGATGTGGTTAAGGAACATCTCCCTGGAGGGACAGGGGAGTTACCCAAGGGGAAAGAAGCAGACAGAGCGATGTGTGGCCTTACATGGAAAAGGTAAGCAGGAACCCAGAGGAATGGACAGCCAGGCTCCCCAGCATTCTCAGGAAGAGGAGACTCTGGAAGCCGCAAGTCTGTCTGGCCTTTCTCTCACAATGGAAGCCAGAGGGGCCTTTCCTGACCTGGGGAGGCAGTGCCCTTTGTTCTGTCTATCCTCGTAAATGGCGAGCAACTTCTGCTTCCAGCACTTGCCTCTGTTCCAGAGCTGATGGAGTGCACGAAATACTCTAGGTGCTTTTCATTTGTTTTTTTTACTTCATTAATTTTATCTGTAAAACAAGAGTAATACTTTTAAAAATGGTTTTATAATGGAAAATTTCAAATATAATCAAAGAGGCTTGTGTAATGAGTTCCCGGGTACCCAGCTTCCAGCTCCAGTGCCAACAGTTACCAGCACTTGCCAATTTAGTTTTATCTCTTTCCCTCAAGACGTTTCTCTGAGATATGTGAAAGCAAATTCCTATTGTTATACACAGACGGTCCCCAACTTACTATATAGTCTGACTTACTATTTTTCCACTTAACGATGGTGCAAAAGCACCATCTATTCCATATGCATTCAGCAGAAACCACACTTTGAATGTGAATCTTCTCCTAGGCTAGCAAGACTCAGTTTGATCCTAGCCCCGAGATCACGAGGGTCAGCAGCTGGTACATGGACAAGCGCTCTGTTGTTCACTTTCAGTATGTGATTCGATAAATTACCTGAGCTATGCCACACTTCATTATAAAGTAGGCTTTGTGTTAGATGATTTTGCCCAAATGGAGGCTCATGGAACTGCAGGCTCTGAGCACATTTAAGGTGGGCTAGGCTAAGCTATGACTTTTGGTAGGTTAAATGGAAGTACCTGCATTTTTGACTTAGAATATTGTCAACTTATGATGGGTTTACCCTAAGTTTGTTAGTCAGGGAAGATGTATAATTTCACCCATAAATACTTCATGGTACATCTCCTGCAGACAAAAACTTAAAAAGAAACCCATAACCAAACACCTGTCACCCCAGACAATGACACCAGCAAAACTCAGTAAGTCTTTAATTATCAGCCTAACTCAGTTTGCATGTAAATTTCACTTATTATCTCAAAAATATCTTTGATGCTTGGTTTGAATCAGGATCCTCATAAGGCCCACACATTACATGTGCATGTATGTGTCCTCAATCGCTTTTTGCCAACCATTGTCCCCCCTCCCATTGTGCATGTCATTTGTTTGTTGAAAAGCTGGGTCAGTTTTCTTCTAGAATGTCCTGCATTTTGATTTGGCTGACGCCGTCCTCATTTTGTCATTTCGTTTATTCCTTCATCCTCCTTATGTCCGGTAACCTAGAAGTTAGATTCACACTCCACTTTTTGGAGGGAGATCAAAGGTATTCTGTTTGGGGCCACGCCGTTCCTGTTGCCGGACATCAGGAATCACATTCAGCAACGTGGGGACTGGGGAGCGGGCTCTGGTCACCAGCCCGATTGCTCCGTTGCAGAGTTCCTTCCCCGTCAGCCTTCCCACTCGTGGTTTTGGCATCCACTGACGACTGTTACCCGGATTCATTATTTCATCCGGGCTTGTGAAACGCAGAAATGGACTCTGTGGTTCCTGCTGCGTTTTGCAGCTGGAGGTCTTCCACAAAGAACACTCCCTCTTCAGCTATTTGGTTGTCCTGAAATAGTTGGACTGGAAAAGCAGGACAAGTGCTTTCCTACCATTTATCAATTTTCAGAATAATGAGTCGGTGTCCTACCAGAGGAAGATTGATCTTAATTAATTTATTAAACAAATATTTATTGAGTTCCTACTATATGTTGGACATTGTTCTAAGTCCTGGTCGTTTGGCAGTGAAAGCAAATAAGATACAGATCTCTGCTTTCTTGGAACTTACTTTTCCAGTGGGGAAGGAGAAACGATAAATAAACCAGGAAGCTGATATATTGTGGTCAGTGATGACAAGGGCTATGGAGAAAAATAAAACTGGACAAGGATACAGGGAGTGCTGAAAGGGATGGGAGTTGGGTTTGCAGTTTTAAATAGGGTCAGGAAGGCTCATGGCAAGGGTGCATTTAAGTGAAAACCTGAAGACAGTGGAAGAGTGAGCCACACACCTGTTAGAGAGGAGCCCGGCAGGCGGAGGGCCTTGAGGCGGAAGCATGCCCTGGAGTGTGTGAGGAAGGTGGCTGGGGCGGAGGGGGCCAAGGGGAGTTAGGGGATGAGGCCGGAGAGGTGGGAGTGGGAGCAGACCAAGTCGGGCCTTGCAGGCCATTTTAAGACTTTGGTTTTTCCCCTGAATGAGATGGGCTGCCACTGAAGGATTTCAAGCCGAGGTAGGATATGATCTGACTTATGGTGCAGGAGTCAGGGCAGGCCGAACTGAGTGCAGACTTACAGCAGAGGCTTTCTTCCTTGTCAGCTGGTTCCTGGTGAGGGGGACAGAAGGCTTCATCTCTGCGAGGGGAACCCTGCATCTGGCTAGTAGTGGGACTCCAAGAAATACTTCCCTCTTAATCCATCCTTTAAAATTTCAAGGTTTAGCATTCTCCTTGGCACTGTTGAGCACGTCATAACATAAAATTCAGAGCAGACAGAAGGTTTCGGGAAGAAGGCGGCATGAGCAGGGTGGTGGAAATCTCCCCAAACCATATATATTTATGAAAATACAACAAATACAACTATTCCTAAAAGAGAGACCAGAAGATACAGGACAGTACCCAGCCTGCATCTACACCTGAGAGGACTTGGCACTCCATGAGGCGGGTAAGATATGGAGCTGTGACCTGGCGGGAACCAAACACTCTCCCATCCCAGCACACCGGCGGGAGGAGAGGATTCAGAGCCCGGAGGGAGTGGAAGAACAGCCCCGCGAAATAACCAGCCCTGGTGATCTTCGCCGGGAGCACTGACACCTATCACATGGTGTATCGGAGATTGGAGAGACAGAGGGTGCAGGATCTGAGCCGGGGAATGCACCCAGGACCTCACAGATGGCACCCCAGCACAAAAGAAAAGCGCGTGCTTTTTTGAGCAGTCTTAAAGAGACAGGGGCCCAATGGAGGAGCAGGATTGTCCCAGCACACTCAGCCCAGCAGGCTGGGAGTCCTGGGGAGTTTCGGACCCCTTGGCTGGCAACTGGGAAAAAGTAGCCACACTGAGACTTCCCACAGAGATCAGCAGCCTCCCATTCGATCCTGCCCCGGCCAGAGCTACAAAGGGCCCTGCAGAGCGTTGCGGCCACGGCTGTGGAATAATGGAGCAACAGTGCCACCTAAAGCATCCTCACAGAATCTACTCCAGGCGGGCATTTTTTTGTTTTTTTGTTTTTTTTGTTGGTGTTTTTTTTCTCTTTTCTTTCTTTCTTCTCTTTTTTTTCTCTCTTTGTATTTTTTTTAAAAAGTCTTAAAGAGCCCAGCTGACATACGTGGCACCTATCAGCAACCACTTCTATCACCATGAAAAGACAGAGGAATATGGTACAAACAAAGCTTATCCAGACCCAGACACCAGAGAGGGAGTCTGAAGGGATGGAAATGCACAATCTTCCTGAAAAAGAATTCAGAATAAAAGTCATAACAATACTGATGGATCTATAGAGAAATATGCAAGAGCTGAGGGAGGAAGTGAGGGAAGTGAGAAAAGACAATGCAGAAATGAGGCAAGCGATCGACAGACTTAGCAGCAGACTGGACGAGGTGCAAGAGACTGTTAATAGATATCGGAGAGTAGGAATACAGAGAAGCTGAGACAGAGAGAGATAAAGAGATCTCTAGGAATGAAAGAATATTAAGAGAACTGTGTGACCAATCCAAACGGAACAATATTCGCATTATAGGAGTACCAGAGAAAGAAGAGAGAGAAAAAGGGATAGAAAGTGTCTTTGAAGAAATAATTGCTGAAAACTTCCCCATGCTGGGGAAGGAAATAGTCTCACAGTCCACGGAAGCCCACAGATTTCCCAACACAAGGAACCCAAGGAAGACAACACCAAGACACATAATAATTAAAATGGCAAAGACCAAAGATAAAGAGAGAGTATTAAAGGCAGCTAGAGAGAGAAAAAAGATCACCTACAAAGGAAAACCCATTAGACTATCATCAGACTTCTCAACCGAAACCTTACAGGCCAGAAGAGAATGGCATGATATATTTAACGTAATGAAACAGAAGGGCCTCTAACCAAGAATATTGTATCCAGCACAATTATCATTTAAATATGACAGAGGGATTAAACAATTTCCAGACAAGCGAATGCTGAGAGAGTTTGCCTCCCATAAACCACCTCTACAGGATATCTTAAACGGACTGCTCTAGAGGGAAGCACTCCTAAAGCTAAAAAGATGCCACCAGAGAAAATAAAATCATAGCAAAGAAAGCAGACCATCCAAATATTAACTAAAGGCCAAGAACAAAACACCTAGTATATAAAGAATGAAGGAGGAAGAATAAGAAGGGAGAGAAATAAAGAAACATCAGACTGTGTTTACAGTAAGTTAACAAGAAAGTTAAGTTAGGTTGTCAGATAGTAAAGAAGCAACCCTTGAACCTTTGGTAACCACAAATCTAAAGCCAGCAATGGCAATAAGTACATATCTATCAATAATCACCCTAAATGCAAATGGACTGAATGCACCAATCAAAAGACACAGAGTAATAGAATGGATAAAAAAGCAAGACCCATCTAAATGCTGCTTACAAGAGACTCACCTCAAACCCAAAGATATACACAGACTAAAAGTGAAGGGTTGGAAAAAGATATTTCATGCTAACAAGGAGAAAAAAGCAGGTGTTTCAGTACTTGTATCAGACAAAATAGACTTCAAAACGAAGAAAGTAGCAAGAGATAAAGAAGGACATTACATAATGATAAAGGGGTCAGTCCAACAAGAAGATATAACCATTATAAATATATATGCACCCAACACAGGAGCGCCGGCATATGTGAAACAAATACTAACAGAATAAGGAGGAAATAGACAGCAGTGCATTCATTTTAGGAGACTTCAAGACACCACTCACTCCAAAGGACAGATCAACCAGACAGAAAATAAGTAAAGGCACAGAGGCACTGAACAACACACTAGAACAGATGGACCTAACAGACATCTACAGAACTCTACACCCAAAAGCAACAGGATACACATTCTTCTCAAGTGCACATAGAACATTGTCCAGAATAGACCACGTACTAGGCCACAAAAAGAACCCCAGTAAAGTCAAAAATATTGAAATTCTGCCAACCAACTTCTCAGATCACAAAGGTATAAAACTAGAAATAAATTTTAGAAAGAAAACAAAAAGGCTCACAAATACATGGAGACTTAACAACATTCTCCTAATTAATCAATGGGTTAACAACCAAATCAAAACAGAAATCAAAGACTATATGGAGACTAATGACAACAACAACACAAAGCCACAACTTCCGTGGGACGCAGCAAAGGCAGTTCTAAGAGGAAAGTATATTGCAATCCAGGCCTATTTAAAGAAGGAAGAACATTCCAAAATAAATAGTCTAAAGACACAATTACTGAAATTGGAAAAAGAAGAACAAATAAGACCCAAAGTCACCAGAAGGAGGGACATAATAAAGATCAGAGAATAAATAAATAAAATTGAGAAGAATAAAACAATAGAAAAAAATCAATAAAACCAAGAGCTGGTTCTTTGAAAAAATAAACAAAATAGATAAACCCCTAGCCAGACTCCTTAAAAGAAAAAGAGAATCTACACATATAAACAGAATCAGAAATGAGAAAGGAAAACTCACGATGGACCCCACAGAAATACAAAGAATTATAAGAGAATATTATGAGAATCTATATGCTAACAAGCTGGAAAACATAGAAGAAATGGAAAACTTCTTAGAAAAATACAAACTTCCAAGACTGACCAAACAAGAAACAGAAAACCTAAACAGACCAATCACCAGCAACAAAATTGAATGGGTAATCAAAAAACTACCCAAGAATAAACCCCCCGGACCAGATCGATTCACCTCTGAATTCTATCAGACATACAGAGAAGAAATAACACCCATTCTCCTTAAAGTTTTCCAAAAAATAGAAGTGGAGGGAATACTTCCAAACTCATTCTATGAAGCCAGCATCACTCTAATACCAAAACCAGACAAAGACCTCACCAAAAAAGAAAATTACAGACCAATATCCCTGATGAGCGTAGATGCAAAAATACTCAACAAAATATTAGCAAACTGAATTCAAAAATACATCAAGAGGATCATACACCATGATCAAGAGGGATTCATTCAAGGAATGCAAGGATGGTACAACATTCGAAAATCCATCAACATCATCCACCACATCAACAAAAAGAAGAACAAAAACCACATGATCATCTCCATAGATGCTGAAAAAGCATTTGACAAAATTCAGCATCCATTCATGATTAAAACTCTCAACAAAATGGGTATAGAGGGCAAGTGCCTCAACATAATAAAGGCCATATATGACAAACCACAGCTAACATCATACTTAACAGTGAGAAGCTGAAAGCTTTTCATCTAAGATCGGGAACAAGACAGGGATGCCCACTCTCTCCACCGTTATTCAACATAGTACTGGAGATCCTAGCCACAGCAATCAGACAAAACAAAGACATACAAGGCATCCAGATTGGTAAAGAAGAAGTCAAATTGTCCCTATCTGCCAATGACATGATAGTATACATAAAGAACCCTAAAGACTGCACTCCAAAACTACTAGAACTAATATCGGAATTCAGCAAAGTTGCGGGATACAAAATTAACAAACAAATCTGTTGCTTTCCTATACACTAATGATGAACTAACAGAAAGAGAGATCAGAAAAACATTTCCATTCACAACTGCATCAAAAAGAATAAAATACCTAGGAATAAACCTAACGAAGGAAGTGAAAGACCTGTACTCTGAAAACTACAAGACACTCCTAAGAGAAATTAAAGAGGACACTAATAAATGGAAATGCATCCCATGCTCTTGGCTAGGAAGAATAAATATTGTCAAAATGGCTATACTACCTAAAGCAATCTACAGATTCAATGCAATCCCTATCAAACTACCAGCAGCTTTCTTCAATGAACTGGAACAAATAATTCTAAAATTCATATGGAACCACAAAAGACCCCGAATAGCCAAAGTAATCCTGAGAAGGAAGAATAAAACAGGGGGAATTATGCTCCCTGACTTCAAGCTCCACTACAAAGCCACAGTAATCAAGACAATTTGGTATTGGCACAAAAACAGACCCACAGACCAGTGGAACAGAATAGAAAATCCAAACATTAACCCAAACATATACAGTCAATTAATATTTGATAAAGGAGCCTTGGATATACAATGGGGAGATGACAGCCTCTTCAGCAGCTGGTGTTGGAAAAACTGGACAGCTACATGTAAGAGAATGAAACTGGACTACTGTCTAGCCCCATACACAAAGGTAAACTCAAGGTGGATCAAAGACCTGAATGTAAGTCGTGAAACCATAAAACTCTTAGAAAAAAACATAGGCAAAAATCTCTTGGACATAAACATGAGCGACTTCTTCATGAACATATCTCCCTGGGCAAGGGAAACAAAAGCAAAAATGAACAAGTGGGACTATATCAAGCTGAAAAGCTTCTGTACAGCAAGGGACACCATCAGTAGAAGAAAAGGAGATCCTACAGTATGGGAGAATATATTCATAAATGACGTATCTGATAAAGGGTTGACATCCAAAATATATAAAGAACTCATGCACCTCAACAAACAAAGAGCAAACAATCCAATTAAGAAATGGGCAGAGGACATGAATAGACACTTCTCTAAGGAAGAAACTCAGATGACCAACAGGGACATGAAAAGATGCTCCACATTACTAATCATCAGCGAAATGCAAATTAAAACCACAATGAGATATCACCTCACACCAGTGAGAATGGCCAACATCCAAAACACAAACAACAACAAATGTTGCCGAGGATGTGGAGAAAAGGGAACCCTCCTACACTGCTGGTGGGACTGCAAATTAGTTCAACCATTGTGGAAAGCAGTATGGAGGTTCCTCAAAAAACTCAAAATAGAAATACCATTTGACCCAGGAATTCCACTCCTAGGAATTTACCCTAAGAATGCAGCAGCCCAGTTTTAAAAAGACATATGCACCCCTATGTTTATCACAGCACTATTTACAATAACCAAGAAATGGAAGCAGCCTAAGTGTCCCTCAGTAGATGAATGGATAAAGAAGAAGTGGTACATATACACAATGGAATATTATTCAGCCATAAGAGGAAAACAAATCCTACCATTTGCAACAACATGGATGGAGCTAGAGGGTATTATGCTCAGTGAAATAAGCCAAGCCGAAAAGGACAAGTATCAAATGATTTCACTCATATGTCGAGTATAAGAACAAAGAAAAAAATCTGAATGAACAAAACAGCAGCAGACTCACAGAACCCAAGAATGGACTAATAGTTACGAAAGGGAAAGGGACTGGGGAGGATGGGTGGGAAGGGAGGGACAAGAGGGAAAAAGGGGCATTGCGATTAGCAGATGTAATGTTAGGGGGGAGCGAGGAGGGCTGTACAACTCAGAGAAGACAAGTAGTGATTCTATAGCATCTCACTACGCTGATGGACAGTGACTGTAATGGGGTTGGTGGGGGGGACCTGATGAAAGGGGTAGTTTAATAACCATAATATTACACATGTAATTGTAGATTAATGATACTAAATAAATTATTTTTAAAAAATCCAGAGCAGAAACCTTCCTCCCCCAGACTCTAGACAGTATGTCATTGGATTCCATTACATGATAAAAGCATGGTACATGGGGGAATGCCACGCTTTGGCCCTCCCCTTTCAGGCTGGGTTACGAGTCTGTCGGAGCAATCACCACCATTAAAGAACTGGTGTTGGCTCCCAGGTGGAGGCTTCTGATGATTCTAGAGCAAGGTCAGCAGCGTGCAGTCACAGGCAGTCCGTCTGTCTAGGGCCCGCGCTGTGGCCATGGGTGGAGTGGCCGAAGTAACAGATGCCTGAGGACATGGACTGCAGATCAGCCAGGCCCTCTTCTCCTTCTGGATGTTCCCAGTTGGCCTGGAGCACACCTTCTCACCCATGCTCCCTTTTCAGCATCCAGAGAGCCTTTCTGTGGAAGAGCATCTGTCTCTGCCTGTAACTCCCACCTATCACAGACCGCTTAGGAATTTCTGGGTGCTTAGCAACCAGGAGAGGACATGACACAAGCAGCCTGCATGCCTGTCAAGTAGCTGCCCCCCTCTCTCATCTTCTCTTCTGGGTTTGTATATGCAGTGAAAGCAGCCAGAGAGACATTCAATCTCAACTTAAAAAGGGACAGTTTTGAAATTAAAAAAAATTAAACTGAACCTAGATCAAGCAGATCTTGCCTCAAAGCATCCTTCTCATCATTCCAGGTGTTTCTTGGTAACCTTCTGAGATGCCTCCCTGCAGGCCTACCAGAGGGATTGAGCCGGTGGGGTGAGGCCAGGCCTCTCAAATGCAGGTTCTGAAGAGAAAACAGAAGGACAGAGTGAGGGAAGCAGACCCTCTGAAGAAGGGATGTCATGTCTTAGAAATGGCTCTCCACCTCTTGTCAAAAGGACAGTTGCTTGCTGTAGGAGTGCAAAACATTTCAGATGGGTAACAGCCCTTGGTAGCTGCGATATCTGTTGATGTAGCAGGACAGGAGGTTTCTTGAGGAGCCAGGGGCTGGTGGGAAAGGAAGGAAATACAACAGCATTTGCTAAGTGTCTGCAAGGAGTCATGTATGGCTGTTTCTCTTAAAAATACCTATAGAAAGCATGCACTTTGGTTTTTGCATGACATGAACCTAAATCAGAACTGGTGCTGCATGAGATTATGGCCTGTAGACAAGCCAGGTCCACAGAAGGCTCAACAAAAGATCTGAGTTGAACCCAAAGCAATTGTCTCATGGTGACAAGGCATCTGAGTCTGGGGTGCTGGATGCTAAGACCTGGAGTTTGGGTCCCTTCTGGGGCTGTTGCAAAAGGCTGAGAAATCTCCCAGCCCTGAAAAATGCCCTTCTTTCTTGGCCCCTGGGCAGAAGCTGCAACTTCCCTCCTGGCCTGGTTCCCACCAGGAAGCCCCTGGGACTGCATGAGTATCAGATTCTTAGGAGGACCTGTGGGTGTGCTCTTCTCTCAGATGAATTCCACAGGCTCCAAGAGGAAAATGAAAAGACAGAAGCAATGGGGGTCTTTTCTGTGCCTAGAACAACCTGATACTTGTTTAATGGATTAAAGTGAACGTTTGACGACTTGGAAACCAACGTCTTTTATTCCAGCCGGAGAGTTCTCTTGCATCTCCAAGCACTCGTGACGTTCCTGCAGCTGGAGTGGGTGCTTCGTGCAGAGCACAAAGGGGTGGTGCCTTACCAAGACTTATGAGCACCCTACTAATGGCAGGTCAATGAACTGAGGATTTTGGCCATATCCTTGGCCAAGTGAGCTGTCTGACAAGGGAAACAATGCACTTATCAGTGAAGTCTTCTCCTCAGACCCATGACCCTTTGCTGTTGGAAGGACCTTGGAGGTCACCCAGCCCATTGCCTTCTTGAATGCTTGATGAGTAATTGACACAAAAACTCTGGGCTCTGCATTCTGAACATTGACCCAGGTCCATGTTGCTTAGAATAGTATTGTAATTAATGGAATGCCACTAGAATATTGGCTCCAGATCGGAATCCACACGTTGGAAGAGATTCAGAAACAAGGACCTTCAGAGGAGGCAACAGACAGACAGTGAGCGTAGAAAAAGTCTGTAGGGCCAGAAGGAGCAAACGGGTACTCGGTGGCTGAATGAAGGGCACCCCTGTCCCACACCCCTCCAGTGTGCATCTTCTTTCAGAGAGACCTCTTGCCTCCCCCCTCTCGTTTTTTGACCCTCCATTGCACACACCGCTCCTGGGCTGATCTCCCGAGAGCCTGCTTCTCCCATGTCCCCCACAATGCATGAAACTTCCGTGGTGTCTCTTTGTCTAACTGGAGAAAGTTAGAGCTTTTTACACTTGGGCTTCAAGACCCCGCCCTTCTCTCACCACACATTTGAGATAAGCTTTTGTTTGGGTCAGGTGGCGCCTACTGCCTCCCGAGCAGGCCTTGCTCTGCACCTTGGCTCGCACCTGCTGGAATGGAGAGCAGGTCTTCTGGCTCCTCTTGCTCCACTAATACCTCTCGTGAGGTCGAGCACATGGGAGCTGAATGAGGGATGAAGCCTACACTCTGAGGATATGAACACACAGGTGTATGTGCACATATATGAGCACAAACCCATATATGTGCGCACACAGAAGCGGCACACACTGCCAAGCCCAGATGGGTGTAAGGAGCCCTTTCTCTCTTCCCTGGTACCTGGCAAAGTGTGAAGGGCCCAGGGAAGTGTAAGCGTCAGCCTGGCAGTTTGCTTGGCAGGGAAAGCATGAGGATACAGACTCTCCAGTTCTTGTTTCTCCACGGAGTCAGCATCTGCTAGGACGCCCAGCAGGCCTGAGCCCCGGCAAGCCTGGCAGGGAGCCCTCCTCCCTCACAGGAAGCAGAATGTCCCGGCAGGAGGAGTCAGTGGGCGAATGGAACCAGGGAGTGAGTCACTTTGGGAGAAGAGGCTAAAGGATTTTCTCTGCTCCAGGGTATTTTAGGCCTCGGAAGGTTTTCCCACTCCCCTTGTTTAGATACAAATCTGGAGCATGTGGCTGCAGTGTTAAGTTCTCAGCTGTAATGAAGAAAGTTTCCCTGACCTGAGGGCTGCGTCCTGAAATGCCTTCAGTGGGGAGGCGGTAAAGAGAGGGCTGAAGGGGGCTGGCTTTGGGGCCAGGCAGATGTGGTCCTAATCCCAGTACTCCCAGAACCAGCGGGGAGCCGTGAGTGAGCGGGGTTCTCTCTTGAAGCCTATTGTTTTGTTTTGTTTTTTATCATTTTCAAAATGAGGGTAGCTGTGGGTGTTGAGTGAGATCGCATATTCTTTCATCCCCCAAGTATTCACTGAGTGTGTGTGTGGCGCATCGCCGGGTGCAGAGTACACAGGGGTGAGTGCCGCAGACCTGGGCCCTGCCCTGGAGGGGCACAACCAGGGGCCCATGCGCCGCACGCCTGCAGACAGGACGTGCTCGGCCCCACCGCCACGGCGACGATCATCACTATCTGTGCCGTTGCCTGTGAGCCAGCTCAGCTCTGTGCCTGTTTCGTCATCTATAAAATGCAGAGCTGAATCAAAAGCATCTTGACAGGATGTCCCTGAGCGTCTAGGCTTGGGCTGAAGTGTCTGAGTTCATGCTTGAGTAATTTAGAGAATCTCTGAAATACAAGTGGGGAGCCTGCTGGAAGGCACAGCCCCCAGGCCTTCAGTGTGGGACAGAACTAAGATCAGCATGGCCACAGCAGACCGGGATGGTGAGCTGAGACAGGAGAGCATCTGAGTGTGATGCTCAGGTTCCCAGACTCCGTTATTCAAGTCCATGATGGGAGCAGACTGGAGGAGGCCCATGTGAAGAAAACCCAGGTGTGTGTTGTGTTCTCCAGTGACAGGGTGACTAAAAACGTGGCACAGTCCCAGCGGCAGCCACAGATGAACCGTGGAGAGTGTTTAGGCTTGGACAAGAAACCTCAGACTAGGGATAGCTAATATTTTGGAGTTATTGTAGACCAAGAGACCTACATAAATGATTTATCATTTATTTACAGTTTATCATTTAATCTTCACTGAAACCCCACAGGGCCGATGTAATTGTTACCATTTTATACATGGGAATACTGATGCATCAGTGATGCGAGGGAGGCTTTGCCCACAGCCCATGATGGCCAGCCGCAGGACCAGGCGAGAGGTGTGTGTGGAGGGGGTCGTGTACACGGAGTGCATTGACTGGGGTCACTTGTCAGTGCAGAGCTCGGCAGGCAGGCCCCAGGGGTTCAGGAAGGAGCCATTTGGAAATAGAAGCCAGCCAAGGTCATGGGTTCTCCATCCCTGATGGTGTTTCAGCAGAGGCCGGAGGATGGTGGGAGATGGTGGAGGGGGAGTTTTGGCCTCGGAGGGACAGGCCACCTGACATGTGAGTTCTTGTCTGCAAAAATGTCGCAATGGCCCCTGCCTTGAATGCACACAGCATTATGCAGCATCCCCAGTGAGGACGGGCAGGCTGTGTGGGCAGACGAGGTGATCCCGGGACAGTGGGCCCCAGCCCTGGGTAAGAGCAGGCGTGTGGCACTGCACTGGGGTGGATCTGCGCCCGCGTGGTCCTCATGATTTCCTTTACCTCTGCTCCTATGGGGCCCCTTCCCCAGGGCCTTCCCGAGCCTTTCCCTTCAAGGATGCTTTGCCTTTTCCCTGCACCGCCTTAAATTTAAACCCACTCCCTGTCGCAGGCTCTTTGCCTGGTGGTGGGCCATGTGGAGGTCACTGTCATCTTATAATACTGAAGGCACAAAATCTGAAGTCCTTCTGGAGAGACGGTTTCTCTGCTGAGAAGGGAGTAGTCAGCCCGTCCCTACACTCCCTCCCTTTCTTTGTCTAGTTTACCAGGGAAATAATTGTCTCGTGCACGTTAGGGAACAGAAGGGCGCTGGGGCTGCAGGGCCCAGGGTGCTAAGCTGTGTCCCCACGGGCCCCTCCGTGTGGGGAGACAGGAAGCAGGCAGGCAGGCAGTGATGGCGCAGTGGGCAGCGCAGGGCCCTGTGGCAGCGGGCAGAGGGACACTCACCTGGATGTCTGCCACCAGGCTCTGATGGTGGCATCCCTGGCGAGGAGGACTTTGGGATCCGGTCCTCAGCCATCCACACGCCATGTAATTGTGGGTAACTTTGTGACCTTTCAGAGCCTCTAGCTCTAGACCTGTTAAATGGGGATAATATTGGTTCCTTCTGTGGTTATTGTGAAAACCGAGCTAATTTAGGAAACCTCTGGGCACGGTGGCTGGCACAATAAAGACAAGTGCCTTTCCTTCTGACCCTGGAGAGCAGAGGCCATAGAGATCCTGACCCTGAAGTCCATGGGTCCCTAAGGCAGTGGTCCCTTTACACCTGGTCACAGATTGGTGTCCAGCTGGGTGTTGTAATCACATAAGTGTTTTCTTTCATACAAACTTTGGGCCAGCTTCTCTAGAGATTCTATTTTAGTGACTGTAGGAAGGGGATACACCTTAATCTGAATCTTAAGTTCCCCAAGTGATTCTGGGACACAGCTGGGTTTGGAGACCTGCTGAAGTGAATACAAAAAAGTGTGTGTGTGTGTGTGTGTGTGTGTGTGTGCACGCACATGCACGTGTGTTCATTTTTGCAGAGAAAGGTCCCCTCATTTTCATCAGATTCTCAAAGTGCTTCATGATGCCACTAAAATTTGGAACCACTCTTGTGTGCTGTGTGCTCACCAGTACAGAAAGGGGGTCTGGAGACTGTGGTCTCAGAACATGAAGTGGCCCCCACGGCTGGCCGTGCTGGGCTCTCCACCTCCACCCCTCACTCAGGAGATTTCCAGGGAACTAGGACAGGTGGTCGGTCCCCTGACTCTCCACAGGCAGGTAAGTGGTCAGGGCGCCCCATCAGTTCTGTCTCTAGAGGGTTCTTAAGACATTTAGCTGTAACCAGGCTGAAAAGTTGACATGGAAAATGTTTCCGTCTGGTTCCTGTAAATGTAAAATCTGTTATGAATTACATGCATCTGAGTGAAAGAGAGAGAACAAGAGAGTTGGTGTGTGTGCAGGAAAGCCAGCCTCTGCACGGTCTGCAAGCTTTTGCAATTTTTCCTAATTGGCCCCGTCTCTTTCTGCACTGAGTCTCCTTTTTTCGTCTCTCCCTCCCATCCCCCGCTGCCCATAGCTTCTGATTTCCTGGCAGGCAGACAGGCACCAGAGCCAGGCGGTTCTGCAGGACCTCAGGTGTGGGGTCGTAGAAGCGGGCGGCGGGGAGAAGCTGGCTCTGCATTTGCAGTGGTGGGGGCCTTGTTTCCCAACACGCCGTCTGAGTTAGGAGACTTGGACTTTTTTTTGTTTTCTGTGCTCGGTCCATCTCCTAAGATATTGCATGAGCTGTAGGAGGAGCTGTGATGCCCTGCGATGCTCTTGGGTTTGCCACTGAAGGGACAGAGGTGCACAGCTCTTGGGGTCGCTGTGGGGGACCCGCATCCTGATAATCTGAACTAAGTATGTGTTGGCTTATAGCCTTTGATGTTGGCTTTAGGGTGCCACTCTGATTCGCCTCGCCCCAGCCCCCCACGAGGCTACATGTAGAACAGGAACTAGGCGGCAAGGGCCCTGAGAGTCCTTCTGGATGGCGTGTGCATTGGTGTGTTCATTCATCCCTTCCGCAAGTCTGTCTTGCTTGTATGCCCATGTGCCAGGGAGTCAGAGGCACTGGGAGGACAGTGAGGGCCCGGCCCAGCTGGGCTCTGGTGCTGCGTGTGCGTGAGGGGGGCAGCCAGCGGGCAGTGAGAGGGGCACCCGGTGCTGCGTGCGTGAGGGGGGCAGCCAGCGGGCGGTGAGAGGGGCACCCGGTGCTGCGTGCGTGAGGGGGGCAGCCAGCGGGCGGTGAGAGGGGCACCCAGTGCTGCGTGCTGAGCCTGCTTCTTCTTCAGAGGCCCCAGGCTCCTCTTCCCACTTCCTCTCCTCCCAATGTGCTCATAGCACAAGGATCTAAATGACAGTAATTACTTAAATAACTGAAGATGCTTCCCCTCCCATGGATATTTGCTTTTAAGCTGGTGTTAAAGTCTTAAGGGATGTGGGGCTAACTCTTTGGAGGGTGGCCCTGCTGGAAGAGTGGGGTCCCCTTCTGAAGAGGAGAGCACGTCTGGCTTGCTGCACTCGTCCCCTGCCCTCACCAAGCCATGTGAAGCTGGGGTGTCCCCAGTGCCACTCTGCACACTGTCTCTGGGGCTTCTGCCTCTCTGGTTTTGTCACTCCCACTCTAGTGGTGGTCCTGGTAAGTCCCTCTCTACTTTAGTGTGGCTGGCAGGTGAGACTGTGAGGCATGGGGGGGCCCCCCACTCTTCTACACACCCCTCCACCACCCCCCTCTCCACACCTGTGGCCTTGCCTCGCCCCTAGGCCGGCGTGAGTGCCTGTTGACAGGGGCCGGCCCTCGGCTGGCTCCCCGGTCTCCTACCCCTTTGTGTGGCCCTGGGTGAGGCTGCCCTGTCCTTAGCAACCTTTCCTCCTGTAGCCTGTTTCCCTCGCCCTAGCCTGGAGACCAGCCTAGACTCCACCGTCTCTGTGGCCCGCCCGTGGAGAGTGCCCCACAGACCCTGTGGCCTTCCTGAGTGGTGCTCGCGGCCAGGCTGCCAGGCGCTTCCCGGCCACAGGCTCCTCCTCGGGCCCCACCCCCCCACTCTGAGGAGGTGGCGGCCAGATTCACGTCAGCAGCTCTCCCACCGCGGCTGTGGTTTTGGTGAGCTGCTTTCTAGGCCTGTCATCTTGATGGGAAGCCGCCCAGCCCAGCACTGGTTAGAGTTGGCTGGTTGCAATAAAGGTTTCCCTGCTCGACAGTGTGGTGAGCTTATGTTTTTGGGGGCTGAACTTGGCCACATGCCATAAGTGGCTCCCTCCCGGCTTCTGGCCACTGTCTGCAGCTGTGTGGGGGGTCCTCTCAGCTCGTGATACCCCGATGGGCCTGGAGTCCGTCTCATGCTATGTCAGGGCCTGAGGGCCCGGTCAGCTGGGCGCCCACCCTGTGGCCCCCACTCTGAGAGGAGCATCTGCCAGAAGCCAGGTAATCGTGTGCTGTGTATCCTGAACTGACAGCAGGTCATGGGCAGGGGGAGTGGGGGCGGCCACTGATGGGAGAGGGCCCCTTGCAGTAAGAAAATGTACCTTCTGCCCAAATGGAACTTGGATGCATTTATTTATTTATTTTTAAATAATGAAGGAAGAAAATGAGAGAGTAAGATGTCTAGAGGTTAGAGTCTGAGAGAGACAGACTGAGGAGGAGACAAAAAAGAGTCACAGAAAAAGACACAGAAGGGCGGTGAGGGACAGACAGACAGAGGTGTGCAGGAGCGGGGAAGGGCTGGCCAGAGAGAGTCCTGAGGGAGCACGGAGGAGGAGGGACATGTCTGGAGGAGGCAGTGTGGACGTGGTTCATGGACTCACTACCCCCTGCCCGGTTCATAGCATGTGCCTGGGGTCTGGTACAGTTCCCAGAGCATCGTCTTCATGTGGATATCCATTTAATAGCAACAGGATTTCTTGAGTGACTAGTATATGCCAGGCACTGTGCTAAGGCGTTTATCATCACGACCTCCTTGTACCCTTGTGACAGTCCTGTGAGGGGCAGTTAAGGTGCCATTGTAGGTTTGCAGAGGCAGTCGTTCTGTGAGGGGACGTCATTCCTCATATCCCATGGGAGGGGACACCAAGGCTCAGTGGGATTAAATGACCGCCTAGGGTCACACTGCACAACTTGTAGATGGCGGAGCTGGCGTAAAACTCCGGCGTTGGGGGTCAAGTCCAGCGCCCTCCCACCCCTGCCCTTCTCTGAGAATAGCGTTCTCTGTCTGGAGCCGAAGGGGTGGCCAGGGGGCCGGGAAGTGATCCGCACTGGGAACTGAGATGGGGCCAGTGGGGTGCAGAGAGGCCGAGGCAGCGAGGGACACAGTGAGTGCAGAGAAACTTCCTCCCGAGGCGGAACATCTGTGTCAGGGCCCAGTGCGCTCAGTGCCGGTGGTTTCCGGGAAGCTCTCTTCAGGTGGGTGTGAGACCTGCTGCCTGGGGGCACGCCGTAGTGACTGCAGGCCGGTGCAGGGAGGCGGCCGCGGGCCTGGCAAATGGCATCGTCCCCATATGCAGGTGTGAGGGGATGCTGCCAGGGTGCCTCAGTTCCAGAGGAACAGCAGCTCCCCTGGAGACCTGCCTCGGCCTCAGGAAAGCGCAGCCGTCAGAACATGAGGCCTGGGTCAGAGTCGTCTCGCTCAGCATGCAAACCAAAACCCCAACCAGAGAGACCTTGTAGGGCCACGGGGGGTACAGTGCCGTCCCACCCGGGCTTGTGTAAGAACCTGAGGCCCAAGGCCCGCAGATATTTGGTGACTCTACCCTTCAGCGCATCAACCATCTTAAATGTATCCGCAAACAATCCGCAAATAATCTAAATGAGGTGTCAAATAGATTATTTTTGCTGTAAAGAAATTAGAAATGTACTTTTTATGATGTTTCATTAAGAATAAATCATTCATTTTGGTCTTGCAGTATCAACTCTATTATACTGACAGAAAATGCTATGTGTTGAGCTGCATTTGACTAGTTGACACCATGTTAACTTTTATAGACATTGAGTTAAATGTTCACTTTGATTTTGTAGTTTTATATTTTGGATGCTAGTTTTGTTGTTTTACTTTTCAAGTTTCTGCGCAACAATGAAGAGCGTATAGGGTGTAGGCAGGGAATCCGTGGCTGACAGTAAACTCTCCCCTGCCGCTCCCGCCCCATCCCCAGACAGGGAGGAGGAAGGAGGGAGACCACTTCAGGGATCGATACTCAGTGGCTAGGCCCAGACTATACCAGATTCTCAGGCTCTCTACTCCCCTCTTCAGTGCTGTTTTTGTGACTATAAAATATAGGAAATGTGGAAAATTTCTAAGTATCTGAAACAGAAGACACTAAATCTGTTACCTCCAATCTTTTGGCAGGAGGGGAAATAAATTCTAAACGTGATTGAATCACCCAGAAGTGCGAGTAAAGGCGAGGGGCAGGCTGCTCCTCCTGCTGTCCCTCTGGTGGCTCTGGGCACACACTGGATTCCCCCTGCTCCACAAAGCGCCTTGCACTGTGTGCGGCCACAGGAAAGGCACTGTGTGTGCAAATAGTGAGCGCCAAGGGGCTACCAGAGAAGTGGAGAGAAGTGGCTGGCATGATAAGAGCTGAAGACGGACAGGAGAGGAAGGCTGGAGAAGGTCCTGCAGCCAAAGGACCAGGCCCACGCAGATGCAGGAAGGGTCCAGTCCCCAGGAGCAGGAGGACCCTGCATGGGGGCACAGCACAGCTGCCTACTTAGGGGCTGGGCTCCATGCTGCTCAAGCCGAGGGGCCCAGGTCTGCTTCCAAAGGGCGATGCCCAGGAGAGTCTGGAAAGCTCTGTCTCCAAGCTGAGTGGCAACCTGGCTGGCGGAGGGGCAGGAAGGCGCCCACGGCTCTCCTTAGCCACAGTGATTTGCCTGCCGTAAGAAAACCTAAAATAAAGCAGCATGGAATTGTGACAGGCCTCATTAAAGTGACATGCTCATTAAGAGCACTGCTAACTAGTGGTATTTCAAGAAGAAAAAGTTCACAAAAAGACTAGAGGAGATTCAGTACAGGAAAGGGAAATACAGATCCTTTGAGGTCACAGGGATAAAAGAACAAAAGAGGTCATGGAAACGGCTGCCTGTGGTCAAGGTGAGGGCCAGATCTCCATGGCTGGGCATGGCGCTCATGACGCCCAGGAGAAGCGTCTTCTGGGTCATGCCTGGTGTTTCTCCATTCAACGCGCAGCACACTCAACCATTGCTCTTTGTTAACAGAATGGAATCCCCTTTCTACACTAAAAATGAGACTGTGAAGTCTTTTAAAATTTATTTGAAAGAGGGAGGGCTTTTTGTGCATGATGCATTACCATAAAATGACACTGTCTTACTTCTTATTCCTAATTAGTAATATTGTACTTCTGTGGGAAATGGTGTGTTTAAACATTTCCAATCGATTTAAACAAAAGACTTCAAAATACTGTAGGATGGAGCACAGTGAAAAACTCCTGCCAGCCAGCATTCTCCCAGGGTGAGGGCTCTGTCATGTCAAGGCGGGAGCCTCGCCGAGCGAGGAGGGAATGTCTCGCAGCACCCAGCCTCCCCAGCCCCACCGGCTTCCGACCCTTCCATGCCCTTCACCCAGGGCTTAGCGGGTCCTGAGCCTGTATTTTTTAAAATTAATTTCCTGAGGGTGTTGTAGACATAGGTTGGGCTCACCTGGGATCGATCATTCATTCATTCATTTATTCATTATACACTTAATGAGGACGTAAGTAGGCTGTGAGCTGTAGGTGTTAAGTACATAGAATGCGTAACGTACTATCTCTTTCCTTGAGAAGGTCAGCCCACTGGGAAAACGTGTTTGTGTGGGAAATTGAAATATACCCTGGTAGGCAAGGAGGATGGTGGAGAGAGGAGTAGATTTTCATGGCAGCCTTGAGAAAGATGTATCAGTCAGAGTAGCCTATCTGCCATAACGGGTAACCCCCCAACTCCTGGGGCTTAACAGGACAAAAGTTTATTTCTTGCTCACATTACAGTCCAGCTTGGATCGGCAGAGTGGTGACTGGGACCTTTCAGGGCCCAGGCCTAGTTACAGGCCACGCTGTCCTCCTGGGCCTGGGCGTTTTCCTCCTGAGCCCCTGAATCTAGCTGACAGACAGGGGTTGGGGAGTGGGCATGCAGGGCTGCCCTCGAAGTTTTAGGGTCCAGGCCGAGAGGTGGCGCTCATCACTTCTTTCATGGCCCACTGACTAGGACACAGGCTCTGGCTCTGCCTCCTGCAGGGGAGCCTGGGAACCGTGGCCCAGCTGTGGGCTCAGGGGGAAGGTGAACAGACTGAACAGGTTGGGTGAACATTAGCGGGGTCTCCACTGCAGGCAGCAACTCCCCCACCCTGGCGAAGTCAGGAGCAGCTCCCGTGAGGTGAGGGTGAGTAGGGGCTGCCAGACGCGAGAAGAGCATCGTGAACAAAGGAAGCGGAGATAACTTGGGTGTGTCTTCAGCTAGAGCTGGATTTCAGGACTGGCCCACATCCGCCAGTGGGCAACTTGGGCCTGGTTGTCCCCCAGCCTCTCCCAGAGGAGGGCATTCTCCGGGGACTTGCCCCCGCAGTCTCCACTGTCCGGTCTCACCGAGAGGCACTTTCTCTGACTGTGCCCTTCTCTTTGCTCTGGACAAAGCCTGACATGGACTGGCCGCCCTTTCTGATTTACACCCCCACCCCCTGCTCAGCCCTTACACACCCCCCTCCCTACCTTTGCACAGGCTCTGTGAGAGCGATGTCTGCACTCAGGTTTTGAGAAGATGGAGTGAGTTCACATCGTTGTAATGTAAATATTAAATGTCTGCCATTTCTGTGCTTTAAAGTCCCTAGGCCTTGCTGCCTACCTGGGCTTCAGCGTTTCAGGGCATTTCTTGTACTCTCCCCTCCTCCCCTTTGCTGTCCCTCAACAACTCCAACTCCCATCCTCCCCATTTTCGTCATGCAGGGCAAGTCAGCTCTGCCTTGTCGCTATCCCTATCCCTATCCCTAAACTCAGCTCAGAGCCTTCTGGGGCAGCCCACTGATGTGCCTTCTTGTGTAATGGGCCACCTCTGGGGGTCTGACCGTCTCCGTCAACAAAGAAAAGGGGTGGCAGAGAGATTCACTCCCCCATTGCTTTGAAGGCAGAAGCAGATGGTTGTCAGTTTTTAAGTAACTTTTTTCTGTCTTTTATATACAATTTCACTAAGGGTCAGATGGGCCTGTCACCCCTGTTGCAGGTTGTTGTGGGAATGTGGCATAAGATCCCATGGGCCAGCAACATGGTGCCTAGCCCTTAGGAGACCCTCAGTGAAGGGCTGCTCCTGCCTCTGCCCCGACTGCCCTGGGAGTCTCAGGTGCCAAAGACTCAGGGCTCGTAGTCAGGAGCCCTGCTGGGGGTGCGACAGAGCAGCCGTGATGGGGCTGCAGAGGACCCGCAGCCACACCGGCTCTGGCTCCTGCCATGTGTCTTCCAAGCAGAGAGGCCCTTATCCTGCACATTCCAAAGTCAGCACAGGGCACGCCAGATACAGATGGGGGGACGTCTTCTTACGTACTGTCTATTCAGCAGACTTGTTTTCCCTGAGGTTCCAGTTGTGGCTCTGCTTAGGTTTAAATTCGCAGAGCACAGCTGGAGAGGCCAGCTAATCACTCTGAGACTGCACCTGCTGTTGGGGCGGCGCACGGTGGGCTCCCCGGGGCGTGCTGGGCCTGCTGACCCCACCTGGAAGCTCTGGTTGAATCTTGTTATCCAGGAACTGGTTTGCCTGAGGGACCTGAAGGGAAGGGGCTGGCGAGGCTGGGGTTCCCATGCGCTGCTCCTGCAGGCAGCTGGTGTTGGGAACCCCCTTCACTTCCCAGCACGGTGTAGAGGAAGAGAGCAGGCAGGCTGAGTGCCATCTGGGCAGGGCCTGGGCCCCGTGGGCTGAAACCATCCCCTCAGCCTTGTCCCAGTCTCCCAGGGCGAGAAGGGGCCTCGGCCCGCCCAGCACAGGGCCTTCTCCGGCAGCAGCCTGGGCAGGTCTTGGGGCCATCAGCCCCTGCCCCACCCCTCCAGGGATGGAGATCCATTCAGGGGTATCCGTTCTCCTGGAGAAGGTTCCTCTTAGAGCTGCCTTCCCTTATCTTCTACCTGCCATTCTTCATCTTGCCACCTAGAGGGGGACAAAAAGTCGTCTGTCTCCCTCACGACATCCTTGTGGACACTGCAGCTCACACTCCGTGCCTCTCAGCCTTCTCCTGGTGTGTGAGCTGTCGTCTTCTCCGCACCCTCACCCTAGCCCTGGCCCCTTATCTGAACTCAGCTCTTGAACAACCCCTCAGCTCTGCCTGCCCTGAGAAGGAGGCTGCTGCTTACATGGGGGGCAGCTGGTCCATCCATGCGGGCTAAGACCCCAGGCTGCGCCACGCCACCCACCTCCTGGCCCAGCTCCCTGCGCATCAAGGTTGCGTTGTTTGCTTGTTGAACTTTCAGGCCCTGGAAGCCCTCGTCCTCCTCCCTACATGCTCCTGGTGAGCTTGTTCCCCCTGTCTGTCCCCGGGGAGTTCCTTCTCTTGGAAATTTCCTGATAAATGTTTTTTATTGACACACTGGGTCCCTCTTTGGGTCCCCTGGCCTGTTCTCTCCCTGCCACACTCCTGCACTGTGATGTCTCCTTTCCTTTCCCCCCTGAACACAGTATCTCAGCCACCAGGGCAGTTTTGACCTCATCTCTGATGAACTTCTCTCCCTGTGAGCGCTCATGCCTGCTCTTGACTCTGGCGTTTCCCATGCAGAACGTTTGTTCCCACAGTCCCACCTCTTCCACTGAGCACTGAGGGGAGGTGGCATGGGGTTTCTGGGCCCCCCAAGAGCACAGAGGTCATCAGGCTCTACCCTGCACCCTGCACTGGAGTATCTGAACATTCCATCTCTGTGGAAAGTAGGACTGCTTTCCAAACGAAGCAAGCACTGATGAGGATGTCCTTTTGGCTATGATAGGATATGGTAGAAAAGTTTCACGTTACCAAGATAGAGAAGTGCTCCAAAGTTGTCTTACACATGAACCAAATACACTTCCTCTAATGGAAGAAGAGATCTGTGTGTTTTCAAAGCACTGATGATAACGTCAGTGAAGTGTACCTGTCGCTGTGCTCTGCAGACCTTTGCCATTTAGTCCCTGTGGCAAGTCACAGGAGTAGGTGTTCGTATCCCAGAGCCTGGGGCAGTTAGCAAATCTGCCCTGAGCACTGGCTGGCGAGCAGAGCTGGGGCAGACCCCAGGGACCTCGCTGCTGGGCTCGAGGTCATAGTTTCCCACAGACAGGACAGGAGGGAGCAAAGCGCTTGGGTTGTTGTTGCTGCCACTTGGGAAGGTCCCTAGGCCTCAGTTTCTCCTGTGGTGAAGGCAGGATGATTTGGATTACAGGGGTTTACAAATGTTCCCAGATATACAAGTCTGTGATCTGACATCTCTGTCATTTCAGAGATAGGTTCCTTTGGAAAACGTTGTCCCAAGAAAATAAAATGGCTTCTGTCAAAACGTCTTCTCACTTTGGACACAGCGAATGAAGTTAGTGCCCCATTAGAGACAGGACATTACTGCAGGAAGCAGGGGTGGGGATGAGGGTGAGGGGACAGCTGGAGCAGCTCCCTAAACAAGCAGGGGAATGATGGCCAGGGCCACAGGGCCATGCACCTCTGGCTGGGCCCTGCAGTTCAAGCTGCTGGAGATGGGCAACGTCCAGCTGATAAGGAGGGCTCTGCTTCTCGGCCCCAGGCTCAGAACTTGGTGTGGCAGATCTGGGAAGGGCCCCTTCATGTATGGCAGCGTCAGTGCAGCTCCCGGCCCTTGGAAGACAGACCTCGGAAGCCCCACAGCCCAAGCCCCCAGAAGGTCTGACAGGCGAGACTTCAGATTGGGGGCATGGGACTCCCAGGCCATGTCCCCAGTACATGCATCTCCCAGAGTGGACCATGGTGGAGTGGGGCTTACTTTTGCCATGTGGAACTCACAAGTCCTCAGCCTCTCTTCCAGTAGTTTCTGCCTTGGAGATTATGAGTAACTGATGAAAGCTCTCTGGAGACTCACTTATGGGCATAAAATGGGTGGAGCAGTTCATCTGCCAGGCAGGTTTAGTGCTCTGTACATTATATATACAATGTCTGTATATACACACAATATACAGACAAGGAGTCTGGAGCCCCCCGTTTGGTGCAGGAAGGTCCCTCTGGTCCATCTATGGACAGGCACCTGTGATTTGCCAGCTCATGTACAGTTAGCCATCTTCTTTGTGGTAATCGATGAATCCAGGATTCTTTGCTAGTTCTCAGGTGATACATTGTGGTGAAATACGATCAACATTTCCTAGCTTAGGTGTAGGGGGACCTGAATGAGGTCCCATCAGTAAGATATTTTGAGTTTTTTTACACAAGAACAATTTGTAGATGATCCTTAACTTTTAAATGCTCTTTTATTCATTGTAAAGTTGGTGTTTCAAACTTAGAAAATTGTAAATGGCGTTTAGATTTCCTGGCTGGCCTGTTAACCCATAACACAGCTGAAGCACTATATAGCTGCTGGGAATCATAATGAAAAATAGTATTTTTGCAAATGAATAATACAGAATTGCAGTTACAGCCTCCCTTTATCTTGAATCACTTTTGGAAGGAAGGTCTTCAGTAGTTCCAGCGAGAACATAAACACATTTACACTAAAGTGCGAAATAAGGACGTCCTGTTAGTCTTTACTCTGCTAAGAGGGAAATGAGGTGGGTGCAGGAGGTCATGGGCTCTCTGCGGTGCAGTCCTGAGGAAGGCCCTGGTCATATGCTCTCCTGTGAACATTTTCTTCCTGGGTATTTCAAATATCACGAACTGTTCTGAAGCTGATAGGAGCAAGGCCGACAGGGCAAAGGGGAGACTCTAGGGCTTCGGGTGTTTTGAGCAGTACCGAACCTGTTAGCAGCTTGCTTCTGGCCGAGAGCAAGTGGGCTGGAGATGCCCAGTGAAACATATTTTTTCTAGGTCAGCAGTCCCAACCCCAGGGCAGTAGCCAGAGCCAGCTTTCCGCTAAAGCAGCCCTTCCTCCAGCGGAGGCCGTCCTGCTCTTCTGAGGCACACCAGGCCCTTCGGAATTTAAGCCCCACCCTTTTCAGGCTGCTTTCCTATAAGGCTGACAAAGTGAGATCCCAAATGTAAGACTTCGTTTGTTCTTCCCTAGGTAGATCTCTATCCGTCTCTGCCTCCTTCCTTGCCCCCTGCTCTCCTCCCCTACCCCGGCCTGACCCCTCCCGCTTCTCCTCTCCCCCTTCCTCCTGCTTCCCTGCATTTTGCACCCGCAGAATTTCACTGACCGCTGAGAATGCCCAAGTAAACCCTGAGTGCTACATAACTTAAATTCAAATTGGACCCCAGGAATTCTGACACAGTCTGTTTCTCATTGATTTAAAGAATTAAGACTCAGTGATATAATTCATTATTATGTAATAAAAGCCTATTATGGATTGTAATTTTTCAGTGACTAACTTAATTTACTTATTAGTATTAATTTAAATCTTAGCTTATAATATGTTCAATGCTACAAGTACTAGAACCGTTTTTCTTCAGAAATCAGCCATTTGGAATTTTTTTATCAATTTAAACAAGACTTCCCTCTTAAGTTTCCCTACATTTGAATCAGTGATCAGATCGGCCCAAACTGGAGGCTAATGAATGCTTTGCCATGATGCCCGTGCCCTTTCCCACCAGGTAATCAGTACTGCTGTGCGCTGCTCAGCTTCTGTCTGTTCAAACCTGCGTGAGAACCACAGAACTAAGTAGCGGTCACTTACAGCCCAGCCTGAAGTTAGATATTTCATATTCTAAGTCCTCTCTTGACACATTTAAGGACATTTCAGGCATTTATTAATAAGCATGGGGGCCATTTGGGGGGCGGGACCGTCACTTCTCTTGGTCCTTCAGAGCCCCACCTCTTCTGCCTTCTTCCCCCTCGAAGCCAAGCCCGACCACAGCCACTGCAACAGCGTGGCAGAGACCCTTGCCTCACGTGGGAAGACCATCCCACCTCACACTATCCTTAGACCCTTCATTTCATTTTAAAATGTTTTGTGAATAAATTTTGAGCTCAGCTGTCTTCTCCATAAGCAGGGTTAGGCAAGGCTCGTGGGTAAAGGGCCACAGGCCCTTAGAAGGCTCCGAGCCCCTCGCATGAAGGTGTCTGTCTCACAAGGTCCCCCAGTCCCAGATACACATCTTTCCTCTGTGAAGAGATGCTCTCTTTGTCTGGAAATCTAAATGTGTGACCACAGAAACCTAGGATGTGGCTATTGTACTCCAAAAGCTTTCTTTCTTCTGTGCAAATAGAGTCATCAAGGGGACCCTATTAAAATTATCTGGAGTATTTAGAAAGTCCCTTGATTTCCACTGAGGGCTGTTTAAAGAGAAACATAGGTAAATCTTTCCCAAGAAGGAATGTGCTTCTGAGCTACTCGGGCTTGTGAGGTCAGAGAAGCGACAGCCTAGTGCCCAGAAGATGGTTTAAGATGCTGCGGCTCCCTATCCTGTCTCCATGCTGTAGTCCCGCAAGGCCTCTGTGTGTGGTAGTTACGATGTGCCTTCCTCCTTTACAGTGACCCTTGCCCAGGGGCTGTGGCACTTGGGCTGGGATCATCCTTTCTTGGGACCTGCTCACCCAGTGCTGGGTGTTTAGGACCCTGGGCTTTCACCCCCGCTCAACTCCCTACCAGGTGTGGTGATGCTTGGGACTGGCCCACTCATTACCCACTGCCTCCCAGGGGGACATGCAGCTCCTGGCGGAGAACGTCCACTGGCAGAACTCATGAAGGTCGGAATTCTGGGGCCCGACTCAAGTCATCTGAGCAAGCCTGCCCCGCACTTCCACTGTTGGCACAGTTCTCCCGTCTGCAGAAGGAGGACGCTCGCCTTTCTGCTCGTCTGGCCGCCAGCACATCCTGGCTTCCGGGCAGACAAATGAAATGAACATTGACTAATTTCCCCCCCTTCCCTTCTCCTCTCACCCCTCCCTCCTGTGCTCGGGATGCATTTTCCCAGCAGAGAATGGCTGCACAGAGCCCTGGGGCAGTGAGGGGTGCTGTGACCTGCAGATCTTCACAGCAGGTCTGCTTCTTGCCAAATCTCAGGGGCTGGAGCCCCAGGCTCTGTGCTTCACTGCTTGGGCTGCGCAAGACATGGGTACAACCACTTCAAAGGGGGTCACGGGCAGCCCCTTGGGCATCAAACAGCACCTGCAAGACAGTTTGATGAGTTATAAATGGATCAGAACCAGATGAGTTACATGATGCTCAGAATGCGTATTTAAAACTTCACACCCCCCCCCCCCAAGGCACATTCATCCCTTCCCAAGGGATTGGGGTCTTGGCCACATGTGTGGGAAGGTTTGCAAAGCCAGCGTGCTCTTCCAACCCACAGCACACCCACATCCTCGTCCCTTCCCTTTTCCTGGCCACCAGCTTTCCTAGAAGGAGGTCAGCCTCTGGGCCCTTTAAGGGGCAGGGTAAAACCAGGCGACAGGATTATGTATGTGGACGTTCAAGGCACCCGCCCACAGCCTTGAGAGGCTGGGCTCTCAGATGGCTGCAAGGAGACAGGCTGGAGGAGGCGGGCTCACAGGGGGCAGGCCTGCAACCAGAGGCCTCGCTTCCCTTGGCGCTCCCTGGTTATGCTCCTTTTCAGGTCTCAGTAAATTAAATGGCGGGTGAGAAAAGGTTGTAGGATGAACAAATGGTGATTGAAGAGGGGTTTGGCACATGGGTTGGGTTGGCCGTTAGCTCTGGTTTGAGGGTGCTGGGGGAGGCAGGGGCCAGGGGAGCAGGTGGACAAACCCGGGGCTGCCCCTGTACGTGGAGTCTGAGCTTCCTGGTCACCTCATTGAGATCCAGCATTTCGGTGGGACTTCCGTGAGATGTACACCCTGAGCCCTGGGATGAGATCTAGAGGGAAGATGACTTATAAAACGTAGATTAGTGTTTTCAGAAGCATGGAATAGTATCTTCAAAAATGAAGTGAGACTCTGAGGGTTGGGAGAGTGGCAGAAAATGGAGTCGAGGCTGCTTCTGCTCAGGGGAGGCACTGGGAGTCCGGCGCCAAGAGCCCAGGCTCTTGAGTGGAGCCCGCGCCTGAGTCTCGGTTCTGCCAGTGACTAGTCTGCGGCTCTTGGCCAAGTTGTTTATCCAGTCCGAGACTCAACACTGTTCCCCGTAAGATGGGGCTGTAACAGCTCCTCCCTGGGCCGCAGTGAGTGTCTAGTGAGATGCTGTGTGCCCACGTTCCTGCCACCATGCCTACTTCATCCGAGTGTCCAGTGATTGCCAGCTCCTGCTTGCTTCCCTTGGGAAGAGCCAGTGTGGCCGAGTTAAGATATCCTGCTCTCCAACCTGGTCACATCTCATTTATTCAGTCACCTGTCGGGTGTCCTAGCTCCTTGTCCACAGGTCCAGTTGTGAGCAGGTCATGTCCCCACCCCTGTGGCACGGGAGGTAAAGGGTCACGAGGATACAGGCTCACGCTGCAGAGCATCTCCTCGGTTCCTGGGAGAACACTTCTTGGTTTTTAATGCTCCTGTTTCAAAATTTATACACAGCTCTGAATAAAAGGATTTTCAGTTGATATTTATATAGGAAACATTTATATGTACATCCCCCAAGCTCAGTGTAACATTTTAAAGAAAAGTATTGAGTTGCATTTCAAATACAGTTGGTAGAACATGAGAATCATTGTGTAAAGCCCTGGGAGTGCCCACAAAGGAGGTGTGCTCCAGGGGTGTTTCTGGGGCTACGAGAGGCCGTGTGCCCATGCACACCAAGCATTCCTCCCTGCCCGTGGGAAGACTCTTGGCCATGTGTGTCTGAGTGTTTGTGAAGCCAGTGTATTTTCAAGGTAGACCAGGTGCTTTTCCAACCCACAGCGCAGTAGCATCCGCATCCTTCCCCTTTCTCTGGTCGGCAGCCTTTCTAGAAGGAGATCATCTACTCGGGCCCTTTTAAAGGGCAGCGAGAAACCAGGTTACCAGTTCTGCGCAAAACACTGAGAGATCAGGAAATGCTGTTTTAAACACTTTATATCCTAATGTAACAGTATATACTGTAGTTATACTATGTCACAAATATTATACTGTGCTTTGGTTACATTTTAGGAAATACATTAGAATGTATTTTGGTTGCCTTTTAGGTAATTGGTTGGGGGTTGATGTAATGCAACACATTATAATTCTTCCTATTTAAAATAATGGGAAACAGGTTAGCGTTTCCCACAGAATGTCTAACTTTCAGGAACAGATTATCGACATGTGCTTTTTCACTTGCAGTACCTGTCATCAAGGAATGTATAGTCTAGTTGGAGAGAGAAGACGAACAAGAATTGAGCTACCTGATAAGGAGCATAGCAAATAATGCAAGACAGTGTACAGCCAGACTGGGTGGTGGGTGTGCACGGGCCAACTGATTCATTGCTCCAGGGAGGGAGAGTCCAGAGATGTTTCCCGGAGGGGACCAGACCCCGCTGGCCTTTCAGAACTGGATAGGGTGAGAATCATAGTCCATGACTGTTTGAACTTCAGGCTTTAGAAAGTTCTTCCAATGAACATTTCTTAGATACCTACAATGTACCAGTAGCGTGTTAAGTATAAAGTGAGAAGCAAAGAAACAGAAACACTGTATGATGCCAGCCCTGAATCTCTTTAAGAATGAGAAGGCAGTTAGAGTTCCTCACACACGCCCCCCAACACAATTCAGATACAAGTTACAGCGTGCTCACAGTGGGGCAGCCAGGCAAAGTACTGCTCGGAAGGGGAAGGGTCTATGTGTTTTGGTGTCAGTAGTTGTGTTAGCTGAGTTGTCTTAAGGCAAGTCCACGACTACGGCTGCAGATTATTCGCAACCAGTCTTGCCCTACTCATGAGGATGGGCACCACGGCCAGCAGAGCGGGTGCAGGGTCTGGAGCTACTGCCCATGCTGAATGTGAGGGGGATTCAGGGGGCCCGAGGAGGAAGGGGGCCTGGGCAGTGGGGGCATTTGGGGAACTCAGTGGTCGTGTGCCAGCCAATACAGAAGTGTGTTGATATTTAATGCTCAGTACACACTTGTCAGACATAGCTGCAAAGATCAGCCCGAGTGAGAGCCCTGGCTGGGAAAGCCAGTGAAGCAGGGGTATCAGTTACCTGTCCTCCCCCACCAAATGCATTGTACCCCATAACTAATGCTGTATTTTCCTCTGAGGCTGTTCCCCCTGACTTAACCTAGGGGCCTAACTTCGGGCCTAAGTACCCACATGGAAATCGTGGAGAACTCTGTTACCTTTCCAAGCATTGTGAACATTCTGGTTACTCCACTCCAAGTGTCCCCCCTTCCCCAGCCCTGCCCGAGGCCCCTGGATCTCCCCCAAATCCAGGAAGTACAAGATGAATGCCTAGCAGAGCAGAGGGCTCCAGGGCTCTGGGCCAGCTTCCCTGGCTGGCAGTGCCCTTTCGGTCAGGTGGGCGATTTCAAATATCAGACCTGGCCCTCAGGCCTTCCAGGAAGACACACCAATCCCACACCCCACTGAAGTCTTGTTTTGGACGAGGTGTACTGTGATTAGAATTGTTTTCATAAAACAATAATCAAGCACCTTTAAACAATTTGTGAGCATTGGTCTGTATATCAGTACGGTTCCAAAGAAAACCAAGGAAAACAAACACTAACAGTCCTCTCGTAAACAGACAGAAAGCCGGAAATGGTCTGTGTGACGGTTGTAATGATGCGGAATTCACTGGGAGGGGTCATTGTGTGCCTGAAATCTGAGGACTCCTGGAAGACAAGTGGGGTTCCATCTGTGTGTGCATTCATGCAAGAGAGACAGGCAGGCAGACAGACAGAGACACAGAGAGAAGTGTGTCCGAGCACTGTTTCATGAGGTGCTCTACCATGTCATGTTTGGCCAGGAATAAAGAACCCCCAATTATATTTTAAAAATACAGTTTAAGGAGCTGAGTTTAAAATAACTGACTCAAGCTTCAGAAAACTCATCTCTGGATGCACAGAAGGATATTTGGACTTCCCAAGGGGGTCTGGTGGGGCAAAAAACAAGTCAGATTTTTCTGTGTTTCAGGCAGTGGCCCCCTGCAAGGTTGCTCTTGCATTCCTTTGAAACAGTGATTGCCTTGCCTTCTCAAGAGCCAAGGCCCCTCCTCTCCCCCAGCCGAATACTCACCGAAAATCAGAAGGTTTAATCCAGTTATTTTAGGTGCTGCGTGCTCTCAGAAATGTGTGTCTGGCTGTGTTGTGTATAAGCAGCTCATATTGCAGATGCAGCAAGTCAAGCTATATAAAATTTAGTAAGACATACCAGAGAGGAGACAGAGGAGAGGGAGGAAAAAGAGAGAGGGAGAGACATAGATGGAGAGAGAGAGAGAGAGAGAGAGAGAGAGAGAGGGAGGGAGGGAGGGAGGGAGAGAGGGAGAGAGAGAGAGAGAGAGAGAAGAAGGGAGGGACGGAGGGAGGGAGGGAGGGTTGGGGAGAGAGAGAGGGAGACTGGTATCCTTGTCCTCCTCTCCAGGAGAGGCTTGCATTTTTATTTCAACCTGTTTCTAAAAATGGCAAATGCAAAGTAAAAAAGCAAGTTTTATCTGTTTCAGAAAGGAAGGAAGGGCGGGAAGAGGGGTCTCATTTTCAGCTTGATATGATTTTATTTTCATCTGACTGCTTTTGAACAGGGCACCAGGGGGTAGTGCAGAGTAGGGTCTGCCTATGTTGCACAGCTTTGTTAGGGTCATAGTTAGTTTATTTCACCAGGACTGTGATGGAAAATGTGACGTCTTTACCAAGCTGGGAGCTGAGGAGGGGTAGGATGAAGGTGACATGAAATATAGTGTATCCAGTGGGCTGGGGACGATATGCTAGTAACAGCAGTGTTAGGATTCGTGCCACCTTTCTTTGAGGGTAGTCAGGTAGCCTGCCCGTTTCCCTCTTCTATGAGGAAGCCTGGGCTTGGTGGGGTAGCTCCATCCGGTGGTCTGGGAATATGGAGAAGAGTTAGGTGACTCAGGGTTTGAGACGGATTTCAACCCAGTGCTCACAGGTTGACGCTGACTTTGGTGCTAATGATAAAGACAGAAACAAGGCCAATGTGATCAGCTTTAGACTGGTGGGATCTCTGAGAATGGGCCCAAGTGTCTACGTTTAGGAGCATCCCATTAATTAAAGTGGAGTAGAGAAAAAAGCATTAAGTTATTTTTTCATTCATCTTTCAATCATTTGACATCTATTCCTGATTGCCTGCTAGGCCCCCCGCCCAGCACTGGACACTCCACCTGAGGCCGGATGGAGGAGTGCAGTGCATGGCCCGCTCTCCCTAATTCTCTTCCACTGGACTCTGTAGCTGTACCGGGCATTCTGTGCCACAGAGAAGGAAGGAGAATAGGATGGGTAACGAGGACAAGCTGGGACTTTATGCATCGAGATGGCTGTGCAGTGGTGCTAAGCATGGTCTCTCGGGACACGTTTTAGCAGAAGGGAACATAAAGCTTTCAGAAGAGCCCTGTGTTCCAGGCTGTGTCAGGACTGCCTTTCCATTTGTCTTGCGGTCCAGTGGAGGCCCTACTGCAAACCCAGTGGTCCAGGGGGGGCGTTGGCACACAGGTGCCCTCAGCATCGGCACCAAGAGCCATAAATCAGGCAGATCTTACTGAATTAGCCCTCCCAAGGCCAGGTCAGGGCCACATGCAATTTGGGATCCTGTAGTTTGCAGGCCTCCCGCACAGTCTTATGCCGGTGGTAACCATGCTGCAGCAGCCTTGGGGGACGGATCCAGATGTGCCTGTCCGAGGGCATCAGGTGCTGAGAGCACACAGCCCTTCCAGCAGAGGTGTGAGCTGTCCAACTTTGGTAGAGAGGGAACGTGTCCATGCACTTTAGCCTCTCCAGAGGCAATGCTAAAGCAGACTTGATGGCTTCTGCTGCTGTATTTTTGTAAAAATACAAACCTCTGTGGAGTCATGTTGAAATGCAGCAGCCATGTGCATGTCTCTAACCTGCTCAGTAGAACCCACCTGCTGAATCTCATCCTTTCCAGACCGTGGATTAACTCACAGAGCCTTGGTCCAGGCTCGGAGGCTGGGGTCCAGGGGCTGATCAGCGTGCTTGCTCTCAAATCCCCCCTTGTTCTGCTCCTTCTTTCGGGTGTCATTCTCTTTGTGCTGCTTTAGGTTATTTGCACAGCTTGGGAGAGCAGAGGCAAGAGCTGGCTCTTGGATTAATGGCTGGATAGTCCAGAACAGTTGAAGAACCAAGACATACCTTATGTTTTGTTCTGGGTTATATATTCTAAGGGGTGATGGTGAGAGAAATAATGGCCTTAGTTTCTTAAGTCTGTACTTCTTGCACTGATATTAACATCAGTTACTGTTCGCATTTGCTGACTGCAAAGCAACCAGGCAGGGAGAGAGGGCACAGGGTGAGTGTGGGAGCCGGGACCCAAACCAGGAACTCAAGGGTCGCTACTGGCTTCCCACAAAGCAGATTCAAATGGTCACGTACTATCTGAATTAAATCATACTTTAAAGAGATTAGGCAGGTCTACATTTGAGGAAATCTCATTATGATTATTTGTAAAGGAAATTATTGCCAACAAAATTCTGGAATTTAATTTATTGGCCTGATTAAAGCATGACACACCTTTACATGATAAATCATTTTCTAAGAATAGAGACCTGGATAGGGGGTAGGATTTAGTTCTTAGAATGCAGAGCTTTGAATTATAGAAAGAGAGGTATTTTATCTAGGTCAGATATCGTTATTGTCAATACCCTGCCGTTTACCCAGAATACCATCTCTGGTGTGTGTGAGGCGGGTGCTTCTCCCTCCCTTCTCCCTCCCTTGCTGCTTCAGTGTCTGAGTGACAGCAGATGCCGAGGCTGTGGGGGTCAGAGTTAGACCTGATTTCTGCCTTCCTGGAGCTTAGAGTCTGGTGCGGGGACAGACGTGGGAAACACGTAACCATTGGACACCATGCATTTGGTTCTCTGATGTCAGAGCCAACCTAGAAGACCCTAAAAATAATCCCATCGCCTGCCCTGGCGATGTTTGCAGATCGCTCAGTGATTTTCACTGTTAGGGTATCTGACGTTTTGAAATCAGTGTCATGACGGCACTTGGTGGTGTCGTTGGCATAAAAGAAACCCTGAACTGCTTGTGCTGCCCGAGCTGGGCCCCCGACTCCTGTAGACACCTCTGCAGCTGGGGCCGAGTGAAGCATTTTCTGAGAGAAAAGTGGTCTGTTGGGGCTGGGCTTCTGCCACTTCCCATTCCCTCAGAGCCACGGAGTCAGACAAGCAGCTGACAGCCTGGGGTGGGCCTGCTGCAGCCCAAGTCGGCCATCCCTGGGCCAGCGCCTGGGAACGGCCTCCTGGACTCAGTCCCCACCCTCTCTGGTGCCTCTGCCAGGTGGCCTTAGGTCTGGGCCACGGCCTGCCTTGGGGCGCCCTCCTGCTGGCCGCCTGGGAGAGGAGGCCCCGGCCATGGCGGCCCAGAGCAGCAGTGGGGGCTCTGGGGAGCAGGGCTGGGTGAGGAGGCCACGAGGTTACTGCCTGTTACACATGGGCATGTAGACGGGGGAAGAAACGGCTTTATTTTTAGGCTTTGCTAATTCTCACGCTTCTCCTAGCTCACTGCTACCTGGCAACAGCTTATTGTCATGGCAACGCCGATGTTAACGAGTGAGGCTCTGGGAGCGGCTGCTTTGGCGGCTCTGTGACAGACAGCGTGCAGCTATCTGGCTGTCAGAGGCTAGCGCCAGGCTCCTCTCCTCCCAGGGCCTGCGGGGCCCCTCTGCCAGGGAAGGGGATGCAGGCCACTGACTGGGGCTTAGGTCTGCTTACACTTATTCTCTGCTGGCAGCCAGGCCTGCTGGCTTCACACGTCACCCCGCCTCCCGTGGACCACCCCATAGGCTGGCGACAATCACCGGTCCTCGCGTTCGAGCGCTGCAGGATTGGTGCAGGTGTTTATGGCACCTGGGCTGCAGTTGGTCGGCAGGCTCCGAATCCTGGGCCTGAATGGGGGGGTCTTGCTGCTGGTCCTGGAGGGAACTGGGCCTCACATTGGCGAGTGGCAGCCTGGACCCCAGGGCCCAGGCAAGAGCAGTGATTCCCCTGCCCCTCGTCTGCTTGTCCGACACCTGCTGCTAGAGGCCGCACGGTAACAGCGAGAGCCAGCTGGCCCCGCCGGCCACACCCCTTTGTGCCTCCAAGGAGTGATGGGGACTTCCAGCCCTGGACTGGAAGGTCCTCCACCTCAGCCTGTCCAGCAGGGATGCGCGTCACGTGCTCTGCACTCCTGCTCACCAAGACGATCGAGTGAGTGGCTTCCTGGACCTATGACTCAGTTTCTTCACTTATAAATTAAGGATAGTAACCATATAACTATGTGTCAGGTGCTTAAAGCAGAGTTTGGCATAATGTCTCAATAAATATTAGTATTCTGTCATTATTTAGTCTTCATACTAACCTTGTGGAATAGGTACTCTCCTTATTAAATTACAAAGGACACCAAGGCAGAGAGAGTAGAGCAACTGTCCTGGGTCACTGGGAGTGACAGACTTGGGCTGCAGCCTGGGGCCCCTCCATGGCCCTCGGGGTGGTGACCTCACAGGGGTAGAGTGTGGCACCCGTGTTCTGGGGACGGCTCTGGGGCCCCGTGAGTGTGCACGAGCACTTTGCCCCCCCCGGATGGAAGGCGCTATGTGAACCAGAGTGTGACAGTCATTACTAAGTGTCATCTCTAGGGAGGTGGCTCTTAGCTGTTCTCGCTCATCTCAAGCTTGGCACTGGGGCCCTGTAATGAACGATGGGCTCGGAACTGCTCGCAGCCTTTTCTGTATGGCCCGGGACTGTCCTCAGGACACAGGGTCCCTGGCAACGACGTCTCTATTGGACTAGCAAAGCACATCACCTCTTATCTATTCCTGCTAACTCCTCCAAAGTTTTCAGCTCCTTGTAACAGCTTTCCTTTTTTTTCCTTTTCAGAATAATAGTCCCCTGCCAAGTAAATTATATTATGTATGTTTTAAAAGGCAGCACATTCATGTGGTGCAAAATGCGAAATACACAAATGTGTCTATAGTGAAGTCTGTCTTTTCTTGTTCCCAGCCTCCCAGGCCTGTCCCTGCGAGGAGACCTATATACCAGCGAACATAGACATAGATACTGTACCCCGATGCAAACACTTATACTTTTTGCCCTGCATTATGTGCTCTTTTTTCCACTTGACTGTATCTGGGAAACTGTTTCATATCAACACACAATCAGTAAGCATGACCTCAGTCATTTTTTTACAGACAACTCAAAAGTTTTACTGAGTTTTTATTACAGGGACACAAATGTGAATACTTGTGCTATAGACTTAAGGAAGCCTAAGTTAACAGTAATAGTGATCTCTTAATGAGTATCACCAGGATACAACCAGGACTCTTCTTAATCCCTAAGACAGGTTTTTAACACCCATTGTAAAGCAGAGCTGTAGTCTGACCCAGTCCGGTCTGTGCTCATTCCCTGTGTCCTTTCCAGCAAGCCATGTGCCTTCTCTTATGCAAATATGCTTGAAAATGGGTCTTGGCCCAGCGTGGGCTTCAGGAGGCAACTCTCCCAGAGTAACTGTAATGTTTTCATTTGGTGACAGCATAACTAAATCATCCTTATCACACTAGCCCTCTTGCCACCCTTCCCAGCAGGCCCTGGGTTCACCCAAGAGCAGACACTGTTGGTGAGCAAACATTTTTTATTATGTGTGAGGTTCCTTTGAATTCCATTCCTTCTATACTATGCTTCTGTTTCTTTACCTATAAAATGTGGGGAATTGTCTCACCCTGACCCAAAAAGGTACTGAAGAAGAGAGAACGTTTGATGTCCCAGCCCGTGTCACCTGCCTCCCTCCATCTGATGTGGCAGAGGGCACCCTCCGCATCTGGTGGGTAGGACATTGGGGGAAGGTGGCAAGTACCTGGAGGCAGTTTGGGGGTGCGTAACCACTGAGGAGAAGCAGGTGCTCACCAAGGGCATGGTGCATGAGCGGGGAGACAAACCCTGCGTGGCTGCGGAGCCTGGGTTCCCTCTTCACATGCAGGTCAGAGACACCAGACCGAGCTCCCTGCTTTGCTTTGACCTGCTCTTTGTCGGTGTCCTCCTGCATGTGCAGGGTTTCACTCTTCATTCTCCATGCCCTTTACACTGCCTCTCCCTTCCCTTTCCCTGAGCTTGCCCACTTACTAGGACAGCTTCTGGTCATGTCACAGCACCAAGCACCCTGCAATCCGATGGCCTCTGGCTCTGTGGTACAGCCTGCCTGAGACGGTGGGACAGGGGCTCAGAGCAGGGCCTGCTCACTCCAGCCGCCCCGGGCAGTCCTGTCCCCCAGGTGGAAGGCCTCTGCCCGGCCCCTAGGCCTGGCTACACCATATCCATCCATTTCACCCTCCACTGGGCCTGCTCGCAGTGGCCTGCCTGGTCCCCAAGCTCACCTCCTTCTCTCGTCTGCACCCCTGGTGGGTTCTGCCCCAGAACGGTTGGGTGTCTGTTACATCAGCACTCCACACACTGGAGAGCAAGCTCCTAGAAACAGGGGCGACATGTCCCAGCCCCGTAGAGGCAGGCTCCAGGGCAGGCCTGGCAGAAGGAAGGGCCCTATTCTCCGGCCCCAGATGGGCTGGTGGGTGGGAGCGTGGAGCCGCTGCTGTGGCTGAGTGTGAGGGCTCCCAGTGTCCGTGTGGAGGGCTCCCGCCGAGAGGCAGAGGGCCTGGGCGAGGCTGCCCCTGGGAGACGATGGCCCTACAGGGAGCCAGAGAGGGTGCATCCTGCTGCCAGCTCTGCCACGTCTGCCTCCAGTCGGGACTTGGTGGCAAAGATGTTTAGAACTCTCGTCAGTGAAGTCACAGTGCCCCCTTCCAAGGACCCCTCTGTTGTCAAGAGCTCGCATTCAAGGCGAGGGTCACAAAGTGGAAAGGAGCAAATACAAAACTGGACAAAGCACACCACTTGCCCGGGACACCAGGTTTTGAGTGCCTGGGTGTCTTAGGTGACAGCGGGGCACTTGGGGCCGGAGGAGTGGGAGCAGGACCCAGGTCCTCTGTTTCCAGAGAGTCATGAGAACAGGCCGCCTCATCAGCCTCCTGCCAGCCCTGGGGCGGGTCTGGGACCACTTCTCCCACCCTTCTTCCTGACCCTGCTGCCCTAAAAGGAACAGATTCTCATTACCCAAGGACTGAGCAGGCCTGGACAAACCTCCCTACCTGCTTACTCATGTCAGCGCTCCTTCTGAGAAAGAAGCAGGCTCATTGCACAATTAGGGATAAAAGGCTTAGACAGAGGGGGCCGTGCTGGCGGGTGCTCCCAGCCCCAGGTCAGTCACACACCAGGCAACGCTAGGCCACCCAACCCTTTCACTTCCCATGGGAGAAAATGAAGGAAGTTATTAACAGAGCAGAGACTCTGTAAATAAGGAGAAGGGCCCCACAAAGAAGAGAGTTGAGAGAAGTAACTGTCTTCTAAAAAAATCTTTTAAAAAACATCCAATTCCTCTGACTCAACCCAGAGACTCAGCCTCAAAGTCTTCGGTGGGCCCCTAAGTGATTCTAATGTACAGCCAGGGGTGAAAAGCACTGGCTTAAAGATGTCTGAAGACAGAAAGCAAATGTCCAGACCCCAGCCCAGAATTTGCTGTTTTCCAGCAAATTTGTTCTTAGCAGCATTCTTTACAGTAGCAAAAGTGGAAGCAGCCCAAGCTGGTGGTGGAATGGACAAAATGTTGTTATATATGCAGTGGAATACTAGTCACACTCAGAAAGGAGAGTCTGACGCACGCTACAGAGTGAATTAGCCTTGAGGACGTAACACCAAGTGAAATGAGCCCGACAACGAAGAGCAGGTATGGTGTGACTCCATTTACATGAAGAACAGTCGAATCCGTGGAGACAGGAAGCGGGATGGTGGCCCCAGGAGCCAAGGGGACAGTGTGGTGTTCTTCACGGGCACAGAGTATGTTTTGCAAGATGAAGCGTGCTCCAGAGACGGGTGGTGGTAGAGACGGCTGCACCGTGATGGGGGTGCGCTCAGTGCCTCTGAACTGTTCACTCAGAAATGGTCACAAGGGTAAATGTTATGTTATGTGTGTTTTACCACAACTTAAAAAATTTAATTTCAGAATAAGAATTCTTCATTTATTTTACTATTTTGGAAAAACAGAAATTTGTAAAAGAAAATTTAAAAATCACCCGTTGGCATTCAGACACATTCTTTATTCTGCATGTGTGTGAGCACACACCACAGGCTGTGGCTCTCTCTTTCTATAGGCTTTGCAGTCCAGTTCTCATTTGGACTGCTGTGGCCTGACGCCCATTTCCTAGAGGTGGCTCGTTTCGGGGGAGGGCTAAGCAAAGCAGTCTGTTAGCTGGGCAGCCCCGTTCTGTCAGGTCTGGAGTCAGAAACAGACTGGGTTCGAGTTGCAGCTGTGACATTCATGGTTTGTGTGACCTTGGGCCTGAGTCTGAGCTCCAGTTTCCTCATTTCAGGACTGTTTGGAGATTGACAGTAAGAGATACCCCAGACCCATCGGCCCTGGGGAGATGGTAGCTGTTCCTGAAGAATGACCATAGGCCTCCACCGAGCCCTCCGCCTACTGTTGCTGGTTGCCCTTCCATGCAAAGCCCTGACCTGAAATTTAGGGTGTTGCTATAGTGCAGCCTGGGCCTCTGACCCTGGGACACCATTGTCCTTCCTGGCACTCAGTTGCTGCATCTGTAAAGTGAGCACATCGATTTTCGGGTCCCAGGTCTCCCCGCCTGCTCTGGCCCCCCTTGCCTGCCCCTAACCTTCCTTCCTGAGATGACGCAGAGCCCACAGTGGGTGTCCAGGAACGTGACTCAACAGTGACATTCCCCGTGTGCTTGCCTCTCCTGCCATCCTGTTAGCTTAAACATCAACACTGTGCAACATCGCAGGCCTGGGCCACTCCCTCCACAGAGGGTGAACTCCTCTGCCTTTTCTAGGGCGTCAGCTTTCCAAAGGTGCAGTGCCGTGCTCCCAAGGAGCGCCGGGAGGCTCGTCTGGGCGAAGAGGGCTGTCTCCCTACAGGCAGTACAGGGGCCGTGGGGGCGAGCTGCCGCTCGGAGGCCATCAAGGGCTTGAAGTGGGCGAAGGAAGTGCGGGCTAGCAAGAGCGTGGAGAGGAGCTGTGAGCCCTGCTCGGGGCTGAGCGCTTCTTTCAGCTGCCAAATGGAAGGTCTCTGTGCGACAATGCCGGGAGGGAAAATCGAGTTAGGTCGGCTTGTTCCAAATAAAATGGTATATTTAATTTCACCCTGGGAAACATTTGATGTCCGGGCTGCCACCATACATGAAATATATTTAAGAACTATTTTACTGCAACAGAAGAAGAACAGGGGGTAGGGAGGTCCTCACGTCAGCTGTCGGTTGGTTGCACATAGGAACCTGGTCGTTTCATTTTGGTTTTTAATCATCTGGCAGCTGCTGACCATGGCTTGACTGGTCAATGTCTAGTGTCCTGAGCGTCGCCATATGAGTTGTGTGTGCCTCAGTATTTCAGTCTAGGAAATGCCCTTCGAGTACAACAAGACACTCAGCACGGGGGTGAAGCTGTCAGTTTTTAAATTAATGATGCGCTTTTGTGTGCTTGACACGCGGCTGGGGGTGGGGGGGGGTTGGGAAAGGGCTGAGTCTAAGCCACGCGAGGTGAACCCTCCCAGAACATGTATGTCTATTTGAAAATCAGCCTGTTGTGACTTGGTTCCCAACCTGCTGTGCCCTGTGTGATGCCATATGCTCGTGGTCCTGGATCGCTTCTCCCCTCCCCATTAGAGGGCTGCCCGGGGCCTCTGAGGGCCAAGGGGAGAGCTGGGGAGGGAGCCCACCGAGTGCCTTGCTCTTCCATGCATTCGCATCCCGACCCTGCTGTTCTTAAAGCTCTCGTGCCCTCGTGTCATCCCCCATTCAGAGGCCACGCTGGAGCAGAGATCAGCGCACAGGCCTGCTCACTCAACTCGGGAAATGCCTTTCTTAGGATCGGCCTGGCCAGCCAGAAACCAAGCATCTTGTTTGTTGTTAATTTATTTTAAAAAACCGCAGAATCAAGTATTTTTGAGGGCTGTGCCACTCTTCCGGCTATAAATAGAAATGGTCAAATGTATCTTGTGTCCTGTGTCTCCTGTCAGACTTCCAGAGGGAACACTCCAGAACTGACTTGGCTTTATCCCTTTGTGGCCATGCAGATTCGAGAGGGAAAGCAGTGCTTTACAAGGCCTGGAGGCTGGTCCTTGATCACCTGGGACCCCGGAAGCGTTTTCTGTCGCACACACCATGGGCTTTATTATATCTGAGATGGCTTTTCAGAGGCTGTGTCTCAGGCAGGCCCTGGGAGTGGGAGGAGATGAATGCTGTTCAGCCACTAACCGGGGCCACAGGGGAGCCCAGGAGAGTGGCGTCCTTGAAGAGCACTGTGACGCTGGTGAACTCCATCGTCATGGCGGGAGCGCGTATCGAAAGCTGTTCTCCATGCTGGGAAGGGTTCCCTGCTCTTCAGAGGTTGAGCGAAATGGCTCTTTGCCTCCTGTAGCCAGAATCAGCATGAGATGCTGGAAGTGGTGAAGGAGTGGAACTGGTTGCTGGGCAGCCCCATTCTCGAACTGACTGTGCTGTGGGCCAGGGCACAAAAGGAGGTTTGGAGTCAGATGGATATGTGTTGGGATTCTGATACAATTCCTTTGCTCTGTGCCCTGGGGTGGACCCCTTAGCGCGTGCAATCCCCCTTTCATGATCTGCAGCAGTTTGGGGGGCAATGCCTTAGGATTACCGGGAGGCTTATGGTCACGTGCGTCAGATGCTAAGCCAAGCACGGGCCCCCAGGCGAGGCAGCTGGGCAAGTGGGACCCCTGCCTGTGCAGAAGTGAGGGCTGCTGCTGGGGCCGAGTCCTGCGTGCCTGTCCACTGCTCCTGCTGTATCCTTGGGGTCTGTTTTTGTGTCCATTCATACATTGGGTCTTGAAATTCTGAAAAACAGCTGTAGTACCCTGTCCGTATCTTATTAAACTAGACAATTTAAACACCTCTCCTACGCTGAAATTTCTTACGGTAAATTTTTTCCTTTCAAGGTGACTTCCTAAAGGACACAGCTTTTTTGTTTTCCAGGGTGAAACGATCCACCCCTGCTACCTAGTTAGATTCTGCCAGATCTGCCTGATGGGGGTGCGGCAGCACAGCCCCAGCCTTAGGGTCTGGTGACCCACCAGCCTGTGGTGGTGCCTGTTGTCTTTTCCCCTTGTTTTCGGAAAGCAGCAGGTGATCCGTCTTGCGCTTTAGCTCTAATGCTATGCGAGGTTAGGACAGGACTGAAATCGCTCTTCCCTGTGCATTCACTCACTCAGCAAGTATTTACTGAGAACATACCATGTGCTGGGCACCCGACAGGTGCTGCAGGTATAGCAGTGAGCAGGTGCCCATGTCCTCTGTGCATGTGGGGCGAGGGGAGGAGGAGACAGGAAATACAGAAGCAAGTGAATCACTGAAGAAGAGACCTTATCATGGGAGGTGCCCTGAAAAAGGGATCTAAGAGAAGCAAAGCCAGGGTGCGTGGCTTTCAGGAGGGAGCTGCTCTGAGTTCACTGTGGGGAAGACTGTGCAGCCTGGACTAAGGAGCTAGGCTTGCAAAGGGAGAGAGAACCCCACATTCAAAAGCCCTGAGGCAGGACAAGCTTGCTGTGTGTTGGGAATGGAAGAGAAGGTTGGTGCACAGTGAGTGACTGGGAGGATGGCATGCGGGGGCCCAGAGGGGCAGACCGGCTGGATGGCGGCTAGCAGGAGGGGTGACATGATTTATGTTTGACACCATCCTGCCTGTGGATTAGAAAATGGACTTGGCAAGGATGACAGGCCACTTGGGAGGCCAGTTGAGAAGGGGGTATGGAGGCCAGGGTCAGGTCCTGGCAGTGGAGGTGAGAAGAGTGGATGGGATTGGCCCTGGGGACAAACGGGACCTGCCTTGGAAGTAGAGCGCAGGCTGTGTAACTGGCCACAGTGACTTTGGAGACAGCTTGGGAAAATATTCAAAAGCCCTAAAAATGTTCCTTCCTTTTGGTTCAATAATTCCATGGGATAAAACCCTATGGAAATAATAAGCAATACACACAAAGACTATTTACAAGTATCTCATTGGAGTCTTATTCATAATAGAGTCAAACTGGAGGTCATGTAAATTCTCTCCCCTGTTCTTAAGCCTCTAAGGGGACTGGCTGGGTAAGGCAGGGCGCATTCATGTGATGGAGCAGCACGTAGCCATTCAAATGATGAGAAGGACATGGTGTTGAAGGATAGCTAAGTGAGAAATACATATAAATATATTATAGAAAGTTGTCTATAATATGATCCCAATTTTATAAGGCATACAGATTCTACTTATATCTCATATAGTACAGATAGGATGTGGTATATTGTGCAAGTCTGCTACGGTGTACGTTAGAGGGTTCACAACGAGCCCTTTCAGGGGAGGACAGTGCAAGTTAGTTATTTTATTCTCCCAATGTTTATGATTCTTCCAAATTTTCTGTGATAAATATTTTGAAATAAAAAGTACAAACTAAAGTGTTATTTTTAAAACCTAGTGATGGGTGGTCTCACCATGCCTGAGTATAAATTGGAATAGTGAATAGTCAGTGAGCTAATGGTCCTTCTAAATACCCTGCCATCCATGGGGCAGCGTTTGTATCCAGAAAGTTTGTATTGAGAAACACATTGGATTTTAGTCAGAAACATTGGAGTTAAAGTCTTAGCTCTGCCATTTACTGGCTTTGGATCTTGGACGCTACACTTAGCCTCTAACACAGGCCCTTGGTTTCTGCAGTTTGCAAATGGGAATGAATGATGGTAACAATGAAAACAGTAATAGTGTTTTCATGGAGTCGTGAGGATTAAATGATAGGGAACGAGGAAACATTTTGTAGGAGGAAAACCACAATGTCAATATTACTATTCCAGGGACCAAGTCTTTGTATTCAAACTCAGCTGTAGGAACAAATGTACCTTGGGTGGGTCATCTGTGGCCAACTGCAGTGCACTTTCATGCAATAAAGGGCTGTGCTGGGACCAAGTGTCAGACCAGCTCGCCTCTGATCCCAGGTCCCGAGAAAAGTGAACATCTGAACTTAAGGCACAGTTAGCTTGTCTCAAGTGGCAGGCAGCTCTCAAATGAGGAATGCTTTCTCATTCACTGGGAGCTGCAAATGAAATGCCATCTCAGCAGCCGTACCCAGAGCCCCTTTGATACATCCCTCAGCTGTTCTATTATGTAAACCTATTGGAAATGGACCTGCAAAGGAGTTGAGTGGAGGGAGGTACCAGTCAGAATGAGGATGAAGGAGAAATGCACTGCCTCTCCATTTAAAGGAGACGTTTGCTCTTCAATGGACCCTGGACATTGGGATCTGAATGTCATGGTCCTTACATTATTGGAACTGACATTCACAGAAACACTGACGAACCGCTAATAAGCACTTGATTGTTATATTGAACTGTTCAAGCCCAGGGTCTGCAGGACTCAGTGTACTGGGTGGTGTTATCCACATTAGTATGTTCTTAATACAGAGTTACCGCTCCAAAGAGAAACCATACAGAGAATGAGTCCAGGGCAGTAGCATAAAGGTTTGAGCCCCTGTTCTCTCCTGGGGATTTCTGGGAAAAGGGAGATGAAGCAGCCAAGCCTGACCAGTCGCTGAGGTTCCTTTCTCTGGGGACTCCCAGCCTGGAGAAGTACACACACCACTTACCAACGGGATAACTGCTACCTGGTTGAACTGCCACGTTGGAAAGGGTCCTGGTGCCCAGCAGTGCCTTCTAACCCTGAGAAGAAAACCCTAAACTCACTATTTTGAGAAAGAACCTGGGAACTGCCAAGTAGGGTGCCAACAGTGTGGTGGTCCCTTTTGCTGTATCGCCCTTCCTGTAGCGGATGACCCTCCCGACCCTCTTGTAAAGATGTACGGGAGGATGATGGCAACAGAAACTACTGTTGATGGCAATTACATTGTGCCAAATACTGTGCCAGGAGCTTTACATCCAGCATCTCATTCAACCTTTTCATTGACCCTGGGAGGTAAGAATTACTGTCCCTATCCCACAGATAAGGAAATTGAGGTTACTTGCCAGAGGTTACAAAGCTAAATACCTAGGGTTTGAACCCAGGTTTCTCTGACTCCAGGGTTCTTGCTCTGAGCTTGTCCACTATCTTGCCTGCCACTGAGTTGTTTTTCTAGCACTAGTGATGGTTTTCAACTCCATCCTGGATATGTGAACAAGGGCCTGCTCTGTACTAGGAACTGCTTGAGTAGAAAAATAAATAAGTTGTGTTGCATCCCTCAAGAGATGTAATATATTATTATTTTTAAGGGTGTAAAGTCTATAGTAAGAGCTCAATAAATATTCATTGAATAAACCATAAGGCACCAGTACATTCTAGGTTGTTTACAGATATCTCCAAACCCAGTCAGATTACAATGCATCTCATAAAAGCTAAAATCCTTTGGGAGCTTAAAGAAGGGAGAGAATGCCTCTGTTTGGAGAAATCAGAAAAAAAAAGTTGACTAAATATTTGAGATGGGCCTTAAAGAATGGTAGGCACTTTGACAACTAGAGCTGTGAGAATTAATTCCCAGCTGGCATTGCCTTTTGGATCCTAAACTGAGCCTACTGCCTGCCAGGGGGGATTCTTGCAACCGATGTGGCCCTGGTTGTTTCTCTTTGTAATTCCACTTCTCGATGACATTCACAGCTGAGAACTCAGAAATAGAGTTTTTATTATAACAAACACGGTTGTCTCAAGAGACCTGTATGAAAAAGTATGATTTCAAATTGCCTCTTCATGATCGTCTATGTGTGAGTGGGTCACACATTTTTGTCTTTATTCTAGAACTCTCTCCTGCGCTTCTAACCCACTTGGCTAAGCACCAAATTTTGGTTACCCAAGTATTTAAGTCTAAAACAGACTGCATTACCTTCCCCTTTCTCCCTTGGACATAAACTCCCCACTTTCCAACCACCTGTTCTGCTTGACACCTTATGGCAGCAGTGAGGATGGTCAGTTATGTTGTACTTTAATATCAAGGGAAGGATGGACAGATTGGCCCAGAGTCTTGTGTAAAACGGTGACTTTGGAGATCAAGGTCTTGTTTTGTCGGCTCACTTCAGGATCCTGGCCAGCAGCATCATTTGCCATCAATCTCCTGATGAAGAAAAGGCAGTTTGGCTTCCTGTGTATTATCAAACAGATCAGCATTGGAGATAATTAAATTATAAAGCACCTTTGGGCCCAAGGATGGGAGGCCTCCCGTAATCACCACCATGCCGTTGCTGCCATTATCATCACAAGGGGATGAGAATGTAGTATTTGCTTACAAATCTTTCTTCTGATGTTTGGTTGAAAGAGACTATATTGTACGCGAGCCAACTGTTAGCGCTATTTTTCTTCTAGCACAATTCATAAAGTGCTTTTTGTCATACCCAGATTCTGCAGGACTGGAGAACTTGTGTAAGGTTGTGGCTTTTCAGAATGAATGAATAAACAACAGCACTCCAAATTGAAGAAATTGAAGAATTTGAAGACTGCCAGGCCTCCATTCTCATTTGCTTTCTGTTCTCACGCAAGTCACTTCCCCTCTCTGCTTTTTTGTTTCTGCATCTGTGAGACATTGCTCACTTTGCCAGGATATCTTCAATATGAACAAGATGATGTGTGGAACCCTTCCAGCTCAGGCACCATTGAAAAGCGTCTATCCAGCACTTACATAGTGCTGCAGAAAGAGGATTATAAGACCCTCACCCTGCCTTCCAGATCATAGTCCTATATTTTCTTAAAGAGGTAGAAACTAGGCAGCTAAGAAGAGCAACAATTCAAATGTTATCTTTGTGTTATGTGATAAATAACAGTGGTATAAATAATTAATAAGAAATGAACAAAAAGAAATATGGTTATCAAGATGGAGCTCACATCAAAAATATATAGGTGAAGTGATTGGGAAGGCCTTACCCATCTGGAACTAAGTCCTACAGGAACTTGGCTTTCTATAAATGAAATTGCCAAACATTACCGCTGGGACCTGAGCAAGGAGACCCCACAAGGGGGTGGCAGGGGGCAGGGAAAGTCCTCTGGAGAGTTTTGCTTGGGATTCTGGTATTTAGGTTTTTCTATCACTGGCTCTTCTTCCCCAACACATCTAAGACTCAGACATTAAGTTCCCCAAATAAAAAATGCCTATGCCTTAGAGAGGGTGCTCCAGGGTGGTAGGCAGCCAGCACTTCTCTTTCTGAGCATTGTGGCCATCACATTGCAGGTCTTGGTGAGCATGAGATCCAAATCAATCTGGACATAGACCAAGCCCTAGAGAGCAAGGCAGCCACCCAAAGACAGTCACGGAGTCACCTGTGCAGGAATCACCATGAGGAACTTTCACAGGTCTGTGTACATCTGACTTCCCCATCAGTTAGACACTTTGAAAGGTGAGCTCCAGAGAGGAGAATGCCATTTGCTTCCCCAGTCCTAGGAGAAGGAGATAATGCTATCTAGGTTACTTATTAAATTATTTCCTGCTGCTGCTTGGAGATCTAAACCCCCAAGGTATGCTGCTTATACACACACACACACACACTCATGGTTTCTTCATTGACAGCTTAGTGAAACCTGATAGAAATTAATTAAATTAGCTACTATTTTTTTGTGCTTCTCTTTATAGCTGACAACATCTTTTCAGTGGTGTGATCTCATTTGACACCCAGAACTAGCTCTCATGGTAGGCCAGACTATGACTGATCATCCCCAGTGTACGTACACAGAAACTGAGACTCAGAGGTTAAATGACTTGCTCAAGGTCACTCAACCAGTGTAAATCCAAGATGGACTTTTTCGGACTCTGCATATATAATTTAACACCTCACCTTTCTCTGGAAGAAGATCAGCATTCTAAAGCCACCTGTATTTAAAGACTACCTGTCAGTGACACATTTTCCATACAAAGATTTCAAGCCCCAAATAGGTATCTGGATTTCCTCTCAATATCTCATGTTTTTAAATTATTATTTGTCACCATAGCACACAGTGTGGCTACAGCCTGACTTGCTGTTGTTCACAATCACAGTGTCTGTTGCTCCAAGGAGACTCAAGATGGAGGCTGGCAAGCCCAGAGCTTCTCCCTCACTGTGCTTGGGTGTTAAGCAGCTATTAAGTACAAAGAGCTTGAGTTCCATCTTTAGTTCTCAAGCTCTCTCCCTGTCGTTTTTCAGCAAGGGTTTCAGCTATTCTACTGGCCTTAGGAGGGCTCTTGAAAAACAGTCTACCAGAGTGCAAATTCTTTTCTAATGAGTGCATTGTGTAAGCAGTAAATGTGACGAGTTGCACCTGATTCCTCTCCAGGTGGAAGCTGCTGAGGCTTAAAAATATCCCGGTGCTGGGTCCAACTGCAGATACGGCTCTGGCTGCAGACCCTGTGGCCCGTGTGTGTGTGTGCATGTGTGCAGAGGAGATCCCAGCTAAGTGTTCTCTCCATATCTGCTGGGGGAGCCCTGTGCTCTTCTCTGTGCCCTGGTCCCTCTTTGTAGTGAATCACCCTCCTTTCTCAAGTTCTCTTCCCCTGACTCTGCCCGGGACCCCCTTTCAGAGCCCCTGCGCCCTCTCGCTAAGGCCAGCTGTCTGGCCTGAGGGAGCACTGCCCCCCGGGCAAGTTCACTTTGGATTTGGTGAGACAGAATAGAATAACCACAACAGAACATTGTGGGTAAAAGGGTTTATACCAAGCCCTATTCTCATGATGGCAGGTCAGGTGCTGGAATCACGTCTGCCTCTAGCAAGCCAACAATCCATCTCCTTCTCCACCTTGGGACAGAGCACTGGGTGGAGCTCTTTATATAGTAACACCAGTAATAATGGCTCATTGCCTACAGGTGTGGAAGCATTGCCTAGCAGGAGGTCCATTACATCATCAAGTAGATTAGGGTCAGGGAGGATCCTGGCCAGAGGCCCTTCCATTTTCCCCACACCAGCTTTATGGAAAAGCCCTTCTTGCCCTTCAGTGTCAGTTTCTCACAAGGACGTTAGCATATAGTACGAACAGCTTTCAGTACTTTCAGCTCTACTACCAACTAGATGGGGAAGCAATCCAGTGAGAGGATTTCCCCAGACAAGTTATTCTACCGATTCACCTCATGGACTTTGTGGTTAGGTAGACCTGAGTTGCATCCCGACCCACTTTTTTTTTTACTAACCTTTGGCAAGTTACTTGAGCTTTCTGAGTCTTTAAAATGAGGATAATGATCCTGCCGTGTAAGGGTCACATATGACCGTGAGAGTGCACAGGTGTGCTCAGCGTGTGGAGGGCCGCCACGTTCCAGCCACATGCTCCTCCTTTCCTCCGGAAGGACTCACGAGGCATTGGTGTTCAGATTCTCATTTAAGGCCTTTGGACGAGGTACTGACCAGGCAGGAGAAACCAATGATCATTTAGCATTAGGCATCACACCTGTGTGACAGAAATATCAAGTGAAAGTTTGTGTTTGGTTTCATATACTATATTTCATTGATTCAGTTGATTCTAAGAAATAGATTTCCCCCTAGATTTTAAATCCTCTAAGTCTGGAGGTGTCTTACAGTCAGTGGCGTGCTGCGGCTTGGCTGGAAGCATTCTTTGCTTTCTTATTGGCATATAAAATAATGGTTATGCCTTACAATCTCACCTGGATTTGATGAAATATGGTAGTTGTTTTTTAAAATTTGAGTTTAAATTCCCTGAACCCAAGTGTCAAACAGCTGCTGGTGGTCCTTGATGCAGGCTCTTCCCAGGCTCTTTGTTCTGGGTCATCCGTCCACTGTCCCAGGTGGCAGGCTGCTGTCTGGGTAAGGAAGCAGCAGAGGAGTTTCTGGGCTCCTGGACTCATTTGGACGGGGTGTAGAGGACACTTAGGGTTGCATTTCACATCAGAGCTCAGGCAGCTTGCAGCCGCTCCATCTCTGTTTGGCCCCAAGATGCCTTTCCAAGACTTTACACAGGGGGCTCCCCTCTCATTAGTATTGACGTTAGGCTTTTTTACACACCCTGAGGAAATGCTGCCTGTGTATCAGGCACTGTGTTGAGCACTTGGCATATATAAACTCTTTCACTTACTGCAACCCCTCTATAAAGCAGATACTGCTTAATCTTTATCTTACAGGTGAGGAAACAGAGTCTTTGTAGTTCATTCATTTGCCAGTTCTTGAACTCAGGTCTGTCCAAGTCCAGAGTGCATGACATGAGCCACCCTGCCCTGCTCCCACCTCCCAGCCTGATCTGGCAAGGCGCCCCTCGCCTTCCGCCCACACGGCCTCAGCTAGCAGCAATGACAGGACAGCACAGCTGCTCAGCCCGAGCTTGAGTTGGTGTGCCATGTGCTAAAGATGTGCAGGGTGGGTCATGGATTTGGGGGTGAGGGAGAATGGAAAGGAGAGAACGTGAGCCTGAGCCTGAGCCTTTTTGAGCGAGTTCTTGGGGGTGCCCTCCAGCTGCCCTCATCCCACCTTTCCGCCTCTGTCGTGCCTGGGCGGCCCCCAGGCCGCCCAGCATGAGCAGCGCTGCGCTCTGCCCGACTGTGATCTTCTTTCCTGGAGACGACAGCACCAGGATGCTTCTCCCCTTCTGCCTGGAGTCAGATGCACCCACGTTGCCAGGAAAAGGGAGTATGTGCTGGATGGTCTGTCACTCAGGCGGGAGGAAAATAAGCATTTCCAACAGTGGGTAATTGGACCTATGTGCCAGGAACTACACTATATGTGTAGGTCCTGGAAAAACAGAGACAGAGAAGATACAAGCATGACCTCCAGGAGTGCCCAATCAGATAGAAAAGATGGAAGATGTACAGGCCAATTATCATCAATGGGCAAGAATTGTAAGGGGCGTGAGAACCAAGAGACCTCGTTCATTAGTGAAAAGAGCGGCATTTGGAGTTCCCAAGGGCATATCCAGCTTTCTTCTAGGGCAAGTTCAGGCTCCTCGTTTTTATTATGTGCATAGCATATTTTTCCTGCAGCTCATTGAAAGACTTCATTAGACACTCGTGTGAACTGCAGTGCTTCGTTCAGGCCTTGTCCAGTGCCTGGGATGTAGCCAGCATTCAGTAAGTAGTAGCTATAATATGCATACATGGGAAATATGCATCTGTGTTTGTACACATACGTATAGGCTTTAAATTCCTTCCTATTTCTTCAATAAATATTTATTGAGCACCTGTTCTTAGTGCCAAGGATTTAGCAGTAAAGAAAACTGCTCCAAATCCCTACCCACACGGAGCTTATGTTTTAGAAGGGAGAGACAATAAATAAAATAAATAAGTAAAAACACATAGTTCATTGGTTGGTGACAAGTGCTGAAATAAAGCAGGAAAATGGGGATGTAAGTGTGAGCAGAGGTTTACATTATAAATAAAGTAAGTGGGAAGGCTTCCCAGGGGGTGTTTGAGGGAACCAGCCAGGGGCATGTTCAGGGGGGAGTTGCAAGAGGGGAGAGCAGCCTGGCATGCTCAGGGAGCAGCAGGGGGCCGGCACAGGTGGGGTGGCCTGAGCCAGGCAAAGGCTAGTGGAGGCGAGGACAGAGAGCTCCCAGGGGCCGGGCGGAGCGGGGTCTTGCAGGCTGAGGTGAGGATATCAGCCTTTACCTGGGATGAGCCTGGAGCCATCGGAAATTTGGGGCTAAGGAGTGGCAAGGTCTGACATGTTCTAACGGGATGACTTTGCTGTTGTGGGGAGAAATCACATTTGGGGGTACTGTGTGTGTATCTCAGCACTAGAGCAGAGAACTCGGTGTGAGCCAAGATGCCGCTCCCAGGGTTTGAAGGACAAATAGTGCACGGCGGTGGAGGAGGAGGCCTGGAGAAGTATGGTTCCCACTGTGGCTTTGGCCCATCCTTGGTTTTTGTCTGAATGGTTTCCCATCACTGTGGGTTTGGAATGCTGCAGCAGGATGTGAGGGGCTGCTGGCCTCCCCCCACCTGAGGTTGGGTCCTGAACACATCCAGATTGTGGCTGATGGGCCAGGAAAAGCTCATTGCTAGGTGTGTGTTAGAAGCCCGGGGGCTGGTGCGGGTGACACAGCTGGGCCAGCATTATTGTTGTGCAGGGAGGAAGGGCGTTCTTAGCTGGCAGGAGCCTGTCCGCTCAGTCACTAAGGAGAAGTTACACGTGTGTGTCCCTGGGTGGCCCCACTCTCCCACGACGAGCTTGGGGACCTGCGAGCTGATAGTAGGACCTGAAGTGACCAGCAGGCGCCTTGGCCAGCACACGGGCGTGCCAGCGAGCCTCCGCTCAGACCATCCTCTCTCCCCTGATTGCTCCCAGGGATTGTGCTTTTCTGGAGCAGAGGCCTTTGCAACTAGAATTTTCTATTTTGATTTCGTGGGTTTTTTCCCACTGTCAATCACAAAGCAATAAGCACATTTCCCCCAGACAAGAAGAAAGTAACAACTAACTCTTGTGTAGTGCGTATTCTGTGCTGGGTGCTGTTCTGAGTATTTGATTTGTATTAAAACCTTTTCATCTTCAGGCCAGTCCCATGAGGCAGGTAGCATTGTTATCCCCGTTTTGTAGTCCCCCTGCTTGCCCAAGACCACAGCTAGTAAGTGCTGGGTCATTATTCAAACTCATGCTTCTGACTCTAGAAGCCTTATCTTTTCTCCCTTTATCAATCTGGTAATTATTTTATTCATCATGTGGAATTTTGTGAGGGAGTTTTTGGAAATAACTTGTACAATTATACACCAAGGAACTTTGTGGTCACAAAGGGAAAATGAAACTGCCTTAGGTCCTTTTTCTGTCCCATATCTGTGTGGGGGTTCTGCCTGGCAGCTTGGCAACTAGCTGTTTCCGCTTCTTGTTTTATGTTGTAATTTGACATATATGTCATCCTCCTTCCCAAGACTGGAGAGTCATTGAGGCCAGTGTCCCTGTGGAAGTCGTTTTTATATTTATTGTAGTATTTAAGCCAATACCTTAAACACAGGAGGTACTCAATAAACGTGAAATAGTTTGTCAAGTTGAACGGGTGCATTTAGTAACCAGTGTTCACTTAAGCCATTTATTTCTGAAAACAATGAAAAGGAGAACATTTAAATATATAAATCATAAGACAGGGCTTCAGTTGAATAATGCTTCTATGATTTTCAAAACCCTTCCACACAGTTTATTTCATTTCATCTGCCTGCCAACCCTTATAAGGTTACTTTCCCAATTTAATTTTGAGAAAATGAAGGTTAGAGACAACAGGTGATCTACTAGTGGTCACAGACAGGGTTTTTCTGTTTCTGTCTTTTTACTTTGGTTTTAAAATCACAGTAGAGCTAAGGCCCATCACTGCCTGATGTCCCAGTCTGTGAGTGATGTCCACATACTTCCCTATTGGGTCCAGAGCTTGGACACAGGACCTACTGGTATGAACAGCAAGGTGTTTTGATTCATTTCTTCCTGGTAAAGTGCAAACAATCTAGCACAATGCTGCTCCAAATGTGGTCGCCCAGCTGGTAGACCAGTTAATGGTGACCAGTCCACGGCAAGATCACAAACCTGTTAATCAACACTGCTTAGATCACCTGACTTTAAACATATATATATACATATGTATATATATACGTATATATATATATGTTGAAATAATTTTAGGCTTACATAAAAGTTGAAAATAGTACAGGGAGTTTCCATGGATCCTTACCCAGCTCCCCCTCATGTGACATTACCGTTGCTGCAGCACTTTTAATTAAACCTCAGAGTTCATCTTGATTTCACCTGTGTCTCCACCTGTCCTTTTCCTGGTCCAGGATCTAATCCAGGACCCCGCACTGCGCTTATCCAGTCCCCAGGTCTCCGCAAGTCTGTGCTACTCCCTCAGTCTGTCCTCTGACATTGGAAGAGTATGGGTCAGTCAGCTGGGAGAATGCCTCTTAATTTGGGCTTGTCTGATGTTTCCTCATGATTAGATCAAGGTTAACGCATTTTGCATGCTGACTGTGTGCGCCGCCTCTGAGTGTCACAGAGACAAGTGCCCCTCAGGCTGTCCCGGGGCGCAGAGGCGGGGCGGGGCCCTGGGCTGGTGCTGTTAATCTTCACCACCTGGTGAAGTGGTGTCTGTTGGGTCTCTTCCCTGGGCAGCTGCTATCTCCGCATTTCTAGTTAATAAATATCCTGGGGAAGACAGTTTGCGTCTGTGCAAACATGCTGTTACTTCTCAAGTTTCTGCCTGTCCTCTCAGCGTGCTTTGTGGGGGCCGCCAGAGCCCCTGCCCTCTTTCCCGCTACTGCTGTTAACCGGCATTCTCCTGTTGGGAAGAGCTATCCCTTGTCCCCATTTATTTCTCCATCAATCATTGATTTATATCACTATCATGTTGATGTTATTCGATGCTTATCATCCAGTGCGACTGCTGTGTGCTTTGTCGCTCAGACTATTCTAGTTTGGCCCCTGGGAGCCCTTTCAGATGGGCTCCTCCACCCCTTCGCAACCCTCAGCCTTCCTCAAACGTTTTCTTGCTTTTGGACCACAAGGTGCACCAGGGTCACCTTGAATTTCTCCTGCCATAGCCTTGGAATTGAGCACTTCTCCCAAGAACACTAGTTCCTTTCATTGGGGAATGGTATTTTAAAACCCAAATCTGGGCACGACTAGGTGGCCTTACTGCTCTCAACTTGTTTTTGTGTATCAGTACTTCCTTGATGAAGGAAGCAGTGTGTTGATTCCCATGGTGACTGCAATTAGCTCTTTATCTTGTCACGGACCACCGGAAGCAGTGTGTGACCCTGCCACTTGGAGTCTCAGTGGTGTTCAAGATCTGTCCACCACCACGTACATGGCACCCATCTGGTGGCAATCTCAAATTCTGTTGAGCTAAAGTCACGAATCAGTGTCAGTCGCTCGTGCATTAAGCAGACGTGTGTCGAGCACACACTCTGTGCCAGGCCTGGTGATGGGTGCTGCGTTTACAGTGGGGGTAAAGTGCTGCTGCAGAGCGGCTTGTAAGAGTATCTTCTCTTAAATCAACTCCAGGAGGGGGTGCTTCTTTTTTTTGGTCACAGCATATTATGAGAACTCATTTCAGCTTATTCACCATGCTAAAATCTTACAAATTCAGCCTGGGGAATTCTTAGTTTTGATTGTAGATTCAGAAATTGTTAAATATGAAGAGGCTATTCTGTAGCGTAGCACCTCTCAGTACCATTAAAAACCTTTGGTCATGACTCAGTTTTGACACACAGGTGGTTGGCTCATTTAGGCTTCCTGCAAGGAGGCTGGAGATGGATACTTTGACTTGAATATACCTGTGGTGTCTAAATGCTCTCTCTAACCAGGGTGCTGGCAGCAAGGAGGAAAAGCCTACTACAAAAACACGGCTCTGCCTCCAGTGCTCCCCTCGCCACGGGGCTGGGGATGGGACGGGAGTACCCTTCTGCAGACAGCTCTAGACTCCAAAAGGATCCCTTCAACAAAAGTGTGGTTTCAAAGATTCCATTGCTTGACTTTAATCTGTTCTACCTACACGTGGAGTCAGATCTGTGCTCAGACTTCAGGAGATTACCAGTGAGGTCAGTCAAGGTCACTTGCATGTGCATTATCCTCACAGCCACCTCCTGTCCTTCCCATCTGATGCAGTGCAACCTGGATTAATCCAAGCTTCTCTGGCTGGCTATTAGTATTCCCTTAAATTTTTTGAGCATAAATGGACTAAAAATCCCTTTCACAATCCAGAAAGTTGTCCCTGGTAAAGAAGATTCTGCTTGTCGGACAATGCAACCCTTTCAAACAACTCAGTTGTCTGGAAGCATCTGTTGGTCCCTTTTATTTTTGGAAGAGATGAAAATGCTGAAAACTCGTGCAGAGGCGTGCTCCCTCTCTGCACTGGTCCTTTCTGGCATCTACTAAATTATTAGTCTTTTGTGTCACTGAACAAATGAGTGTTCTCGGCATGCAAAGCATACACACCGTGGCTGACTTACTGCCTGTTTTGGGAGGAAGGACACAGTGGAGCTCTGGGCCAGCTGATCACCATGCACTCTGGTCAGGAATGTGAGGGCAGAAGGGATCACCTGTGTTTGCCTTGAGAAGTTCGTAGGGCTCAGGCACCTGAGAATCCATTTGCCAGATGGGCCAAAGATGGCCAACTAGGTACACACCTCTCAGCATGTACAGCCACTCGTCCCCGGTGGCTGATCCTCCAGCCTTGAGGCTGCTAGATGACCAGGGCTGCATCATAGACATGAATCTTTAGTGCCTGTCTCAGTTTTTATGTTGGTGCTTTTCACAGAAATTTTCTGGGTGCATGTATTTTAAAATACAAAATCCAGTTTAGAGAACAGCTTTATCTGCTCTGTCTTGTAATGCAGTAGTCTGCCCTTGAGAATTTTAAATGAGCTGACCTACATAGCTCACCCACTTCGATTAAAAGTAAGAGAGGTTAGACTGGTGGATGGTGGAGGACAGGGAGGAGAAGATCCCTCCCAGGAGGTTTGCTCCAGGCAAAACAATAGAAGCCACTAGAGGTCCTGGTGGGAATCCTAACTGATCACCCTCACGGATGCTTTGACCCCTGCCATGGCTGAAGTTTTGGAGAAGGTGGCTGCTTGGTGTCTCTTCTATGGACCCTTGGTCTTCATGGGATTGGGGCAGACTAACATTCTTTTGGGGAAGTTTATTGCAACATTATTCCTTACCTTTCCAAACGTCCACTCTTCAAGTTATAGCTGCTTCTACATGTGCTTCTCTGTAGGGACAGTGCTCTCCACATCTCTCCAGCCTGGTCCCAAGGGGACATGTGGAACGTTCAAGCTGTTCATGGCACAGGGTAGCCATTTTTGCATTCTGATTATCCATTTTTTCCCCACTGCTTAGAATCGTGATTCCACGGAAATTCCTAATTAACTCAGTTGCTCTACAATGACAAGCTAACATCTGAAACTACCAAGTCAGGAAAGCCGTTCAGCCTGGATCCAGAATGGATTTCCTCCCCTTGACACCCAGCTTGGCCGCTGGGCACCTCCCTAATCCTGACCTTGCAGGATGAGGATCCCAAGGGCTGGAGCAACTCAGGACTAATTGTTTCACCCAGAAAATTATGGCTTAGATACTTTTTACTTGCTGACTTGTTTTGGAGCTTTTTTCTGGTGAGCAATCAGGAGATCACGCAAGCATCGAGGGGCCCTCTCTCCTGCAAGCTGCCTGCATGAAGGTCCTACGCCTAGGCCACCTCGGGGCGGTGGGGGTTTCCAGGGCTGTGCCCAGGTGATGTGTCATGCTCCAGAGATTCTGTCTGTATACCTTGGGAGAGTAGGATGCAAATGTTAGGTGCGAGTGGAGGCGGGCCAACCAATGAGTGGGTGATGAGCAGTTGGGTGCCCAGGAGATGGAGAAGTCATTTCTGGGCTCCCTCTGCAGACCCACTGGTCACAGTAAGTGGGGCCCAGTATGTGGCTGGCACAGCCCTCAGTGCTATACAGAATTATGAGGTAGGTAATGCTGTTATCCCTGGTTTGCAGATGAGACCTCTGAGGCATTGCGAGAGCAAAATACATTTGCTCACACACGTTCGCTTCTGAAGCTAGGGTTTGAGGTCATCCAGTCTGTCCCCAGAGTCCAGTCTGATATACAAAGGCATCCCGTGAGAGGCTAGGCTCCATTCCATCCCAGCGCCCAGTGTTTGCAGAGAAGGAAATCCATGGTATCCCTGGGTGATCCACAGGTCTGAGTGGGGCCTCAGCTTCTCATTTCTACAGGCTCCCAGGTGATGTCAGTGTGGCTGATGGGGGTCCTCGTGTTGAGCAGGAAAGCCTTAGTAAACTACCCCATGGTTTCCATGCCAGGTTGTACTTAACGGGCGTGGCAGAAACCTTTGCATTTAAATAGAGGGCTTTTCCAGCAAGAGAGTAACACCCATATGAACTTAATGAGTGATCCACTGGGAAAGAAAAGAAGTACAGTAGCAGAGAATAATCAGTTTTTGTTTAAAAGAACTAATTTTCCTAGGACTTGAATAGAAAATGGGGAGATTATGTCCTCGTTTTCCATGTCTTAGCCGAGGGTCTTCCTTTTGTTTGTGGGCTTACCTCAGCACTTCTGGCTAGTTTCAGTCGTAACTTTTTTCCAGATCACCATTCCGTACAGTTCTCCCAGCCACACCCAACAAGATAGAAGGGATCACAATTAGATTCCATCACAAAAGCAGCGTCACCATGGTAACTTCATCCTTTAACTCTTGAGTGCGCCCAGCAACCTGAGCAGAGCTGGTAGAACAAGTGAACAAGTTATCCTGCCAAGAAGTGGAGGGCAGTGGTGTCCTGCCTGCACTGGGCTGCTGTATCTTCACCTCCACAATAGGGGCCTTCCACTGGCTCTGAAGATTCTAGACCCTCAGAACCTGCTCCCCTTCACAGAATCTTGGCATTGGCCTGCAGCCATCCGGCACCATGAGCGCTCTGCGATGCCTTGAGATCATCTTGTTCTTCTGGTTTGAGTCTTGCTGTGTTAACATGTCAGTATTTTGGTTCATCTGCTTAGTGGTGGTGTGGGGCATATGGCAAATCCAGGAGTGAATGGCTGGGGCAGGTGAGACCGAAATGCATGGGGCCTCATGGGGAAACTTAACTCCAGTGTTGGGATACTTGAGAATGGGGCTTTTTGGATCAGCTTTTTATTTTATACATTAAGGCAAAAAGCTACCCACCATGTGGAACAGTCTTCTCTTCCTCTCCTTCCTTTCTGCCTCTCTCCATGGCCTCCGTGTTCAGGGAAGATGGTGTGGGTTCCCTCTGTCCACCTCATTTGGATCATGTCATCAGAGAAGCATTCTGTAGCTCTCCAGGGAGACCCACGAGGTGACCTAAAGTTCTATGGAGCCGAGACAAAGCCATGGAACATAAAGGCTGGTTTCAGTTACTGTGTGGGGGAATCGGCGTGGCCACATGACTTACTGAAAGGCACCTTTCAGATACAGAAGCACTGCGGAGGCCATGCGGAGTGTCCGGGAGGAGCTCCCAGGGGGACATGTGCAGCTGGGGAGGAGATAGGCCCTTCTGCCTCGTATGGAGCCTCATTTTTAATGATGTCCCCTTGTGAAGATGGAGGTCAGGAGAGACTAGATACAATGAATTCAATCTCACTTGCCTTACTCTTCATTTTTTTATCCACACTTCAAGAAACCAGTGTTAGCTAACTGCACTGTTTTTACTGCTAAGCAAAGCTTCAGGAAGGGGCAGCCGTTGACTGAACATTAATGAACACAGTTGCTGTCAGTCTAAATTAAGCATTGCACTGCTTCCCTCTGCCCTCCCAAACCCTACTCTTACATACTTACTCCAAATTGTTTTAAGTGGTATAAAAGTGACAGTGATTGGTTTTAATATTGAAAACCTAAAATTAATAAATGCAATTTTGACTGCTGCTCCTGTCTGTGTGTTCTTTCATGTAGGTTTATTTAAAAGCCAAACAATATTGCTGCTTCCAGAACCTCTCTGTTCTAGCCTTCATCCTCCAAGCCCACAGAATCAGGTTTGAGAGCAAGGCTCATGCACATAAAACTGGGAAACTATTATGCAAAAGAAGCACTTTTTTTTTCAGAGTAACCAATAGAGATAGTAAGCATGATGTGTATATAAACCAAGAAGTATTTCCTGTGAAGGACAAATGAGGTGACTGGCTGACTTTGACACGATCCTCCATAGAAATAGTGGTGCCGAATCAAAGACATACTTCTACTGAATTCAGAAAATGCCGGAGCATGGCCAAAGAATATGTCTCTTCATCCTTGCTTTGAGTCTGATTTCTGTGTTGCAGACCCAGTAGCTTCTTACAATCCATTCTCTGGCTATCATGGTGAAAGGTGAGAGGTTTGGGATACGGGGAGTATGGTAGGAGCTCCACCATAATCCTATTGAATATTACAGTAAAGCTGGAAGGGGATCAGTCAGCCTGACTCCCTCCCTTATGTGTCAGAATCAACAGGTTGCTCTGATGGGACCTTGAAGGGTCGAGTTAATGTGGAACAGGCCTGGAATGGATCCATGAAGAGCCCAGAGAGGAAGGGTGCAGCCGCTCTAGAGAAAAGAGGGGGTCTGGATCACTTGGTCCCTTGCATGGAAGGTCACTGTGTCCAAAGCTTGTCTTTGAAGAGGGTCTCATCTTCATGTTCATCTTCTCTGAGAAGCGGAATGTGAGGGTTATGCTTGCAGAAAGTGGAGAGGAAGAGTTGAAGTCAGGCGAAAATGTCCATGGCTACCACTGAATACTGCAGTTGATGATCTGGAGAGAGTCTGGACTTCTGAAACTCTGGCCTTAGAGGTCAGGGTTTTTCCTTGCACCGGCTCCTTAGCTAGTCAACTTATTAAATGCCTCTGATCAAATTGCTTAAGCACCCTAAACTATACCTGCATTTCCTTACCTGTAATGTGGGGATCATGCTTGTTCCAGAAGGTTGTTAAGAGAATTATATGAAATAATAGATGTGAGTCATTTAGTTAGCATCATGGCTGTCACATAGTAGCTCTTCAAATTTTAAAAATTATTACTACTTCCAGTTCTATTACAATAGCCTACCTATGAATGAGGCAAGGAGAAAGGAGCGGGGAAACAGGCTGCAGCATCAGAGCCGGGACGGAGGGCCAAGTGCCCCCTTTAGCTCCATCCCCTGGGGCCCGTGGCTGCCATGTGGTATGTTAGTCACCCAGCAGACAGAAGGGGGGACAGCAGGACCTCTGCCAGATCCTGGGCTGCCTACCGCACAGGCTTTCCCCAGTGTGCGGTTCATCCAGGAGAGGCTCATGGTGGAGCCGCAGCAGGGATGCCAAGGGAGGACGTGGATTTGGGAATAGCGTCAGTCTGAGCCACCAGGAGCCTGCAGAGGGTTCAGCTGCCCGCTCCCAGCCTCTTGCCTGGTCCCTGAGGTCACAAAGGCTGTCTATTCCCAGGCTTTCTCTCCCCAGACTCAGGGTTCCAGCTTCCTTTCTGGGTTGCCCAGTTTTTAACCAGTGGAAGATTTTATTCCAATAGTGTCTGTTTCTGACTGTCCCCCTTCTCTCCCAGCAGCCTCCCACTCTGCCCCCTGCATGCCGTGCCTCCTTTCCAATTTTAGTGGCATCACCAGGGCAGGCTTGCAGAAAGCTCTTTTCCACAGTGGCTGTGCCAGGCACCATTCACTGAGGCTTGGCCCATCTGCTCCTCTGGCCGCAGCCACTGAGCATCTGTGGGAGGCGGTGAAGGCACTGGTGCCAGACGAGGGGCAGGGACCTGCCGCATGATGGCCAGAGCCCCCAGGGGGCCCAGGAGGGGCCTGGGAGTAAAGGGAAACAAGTGGAAAATGGAGATCGAGTTAAAATTTAAATGTTTTAAAAAGTGATTTGTGAAGAATTGAATTTCCTTCAAACTGTTTCATTACATAGGAATTGTATCAATCAACAGTGAGCTCTAAATTGCTGGATCAGTCAGAAAATATTGTTGCCGCTGAAGAATCAATGCTAATTGAATCATTAGGGCATTATTACATGAAACGCAAACAGCCTGGAATGACGGCTCTCTGCCCTGCCTGGTGTATAGCCTTCGGAGAGGCCGAGAGACCTCCCCATGCATCCAACCCGCAGCCAGGCGCCTCCAGGGGCGGCCCTCTCATCGCAGTTCAAGGTGGCGGCAGGTGTGGAAATGTCCCCTATTGAAATACAATACACAACATAGTCTGTCTTGAAATCAGTGATACCGAACAATCTTGACAAGTAAGAAGGTGAAAGAGGAATTTGGATGGCACGTTGGACTCTTCCAGCGGGGCCCAGGGTGTGAGGGTGTATCTGCAGCCAGCAGGCTCTGAACTAAAGCCTGGGCTCAGTACAAGGCAGGCCCTGCAAGCGCCGGCAGTCACAGCCAGCACGCTGGGGTCCGAGCCCCCGCTGGCCCGAATGACCCCCAGGGGCGCAAGGCCCTTCGGAAGGCCCTGGAGGCGGGTCTCTGGGACAGGCTTACTTGTCCTTGAAGCACTCGGGCCCCTTTCCGCAGAGCGACACGGATGATGGCTGTTGGGCAAGGAGAGGCCTCTTCACCCACGTCTGGGCCTCCGCAGATGGTCAGATGGGCCCCACTGACCTCATCATTCCCTTCTCTTACCCACTTTTTGCCCCTCTGACCTCTGGCAGCCCAGAGCCATGTGTGTAGTCCTCACAGGCTGCTTATCTCAGTCAGTGACCCCTGTTCTGAAATGCCTCCCAGTCACTGCCACTTGTGAGAACGCCTAGGGGCCTGGGTTTCCGCGGCGAGCATCCCCACATCCCGCCAGCTAACACTGCTGTTCTGGCCAGCGTGGGGTTCCTCCCGGGGATTACGTGTGCATTTTAATAAGAGGTTCCTGGCAATATATTTCCTACATTGTATGTCCCAGTGGACTTATCATTGACAGGATTTCAAGTATTTCTTAAATAATGCCAGCGAGAGACATGGTTCACATAACCAGTCTTGGCTGTGTCTCTCCTGACACCATGAGGTGACAGGGCTGGGAAGAGGAGAGGCGTTTCCTCCAAGGTTCCCAGCAGCTCTGTTTCTAACAAGTGCATCTTGAAGCCAAACTGCTCCCACGTGTTGGGGAGCAAAGGAGCAAAGCAAGGGCAGTATTTATGGCAGACCCACTATGACCTGTGCCAGAATGGCTGTGTGCTCACACAGATCACACCGTCCAACCTCACAGAGGCTCTCCAGGGTAAATATGATTACCCTCCCTGTCAAGTACGGGAACACAGGAACTTAGACTTACTCACTTGCCCAAGATCAGGTAGAAGAGCTGGAGTCCAAACCCAGGTCATCCCATTCCATACACGTGCACACGCACGTGCACACACACCCGCACTTCTCCACTGATTCTTATTTTCCGCAGTTGCCTGTGGCAGTCACGTCCCTGCTCATTCACCTCCTGGACCTCCTTCTCAGCTTCCGTATCCGGCCGCCGTCCTTCTGCAATCTCCTCTGCCCTCCTCATCCCCTCCATCAGGCTGTCATTTGAGGTGCTGTGGCCCTCGGCTACCCTCCACTCTCTGTGTCCCCTCAGTGGCCCTGGTGGCAGCGCAGGGCCAGGCACGTGGCCGGTGCTGGAGGAAGCATCCTCGCCCCACTGCATCTGGCCCAGTCATGTCGCCGCTCACCCCCAGCTTGCACCAACTGCTCCTTCTTACCCTTTTCAACTCTGCAGAGACCCCTTGATGCTGGAGAGCAAAACAAGCAGATGTTTGGTCAAAAGGAACCCTTGGTGGGTAGCAGTGTGCAGCGGGCACATGCCTGCTGTGTGTTTCCCTTGGCCACTCCTCGGCAGGAGAAGCTTTTACCAGGTGTTCACTTCACATGCAAATACTCGGTCATGTGAATATTTTTCTCTATATATAATTTATATAATTATTTTTTCTGACTCCTTCACCTTTGGAACTAAGAGAACTGCCATAGGTGCCATGAGCTGTGCTCGTGTGTTTCCCCCATTCCCAAATACAGGGTTCTTCCTACCTGGGATTACCTTGCTGTCAAGGTGACCCCCTCTGAAAAAGCTTAAAGATAGAAGTGTGCACATGCATGTGTGTGTGCACACACACAAGCTGGAGAGCAGGTGAGAAGAAGAGAACACTTGTGGGGGAATGTGTATGTGATCAGTCACGTGATGTGAGAAGCCCAGAAAAATAGGTCAAAGGAATGGCACGCCCACTGTCTATGCTGTGGTTCTTCGGTTTGTCCAACCTCTGAGATCAATGTGTGGGGTTGTGAGCTGTGTGCATCTGTCAGCTGAGCAATGACAGGCCCTTCCTTTTTAAGCCCACCTTCCCTTCCCCTCCCCTGTTCAGCAGTCCTCTTGGGGAAACCACCAGCTCTGATATTTGTCTGTCCTCCCCTGCTCAAAACACGCATCTGAGGCTCTTGGTGACTGAGGCGGAGTGATTGACAGGAACTTTGTGGCACGATCCCTCCCAGCGTGGCTGTGTGATCTGTGAAGGCAGGGATTTCTGCCTCGTTTATCCCCTGCTGCACCCCAGTGTGAGACACAGTAGGTGTTCAATAAAGTAGTGTTGAATGAATGAGTTTGTCAAGCATTCCTCCCCGATCTCGGCCGTCAGCCTCTCCATTTCCGCTGTACTCCAAGGCAGTATGAGCGGCCCGGTTCCCTGGTGTCCTGATGTCTCCGTCTTCACTCAGGACCCTCCCTCATAATGCAGCCTCATTTCCTCATCTGGATGTCTTCCCGGCCCTTTCCCTGTCCCGTCCCAACCACACAGTCTGTGAGGTGGCGTCTTCGAGGTCTCCACGCTCCCGCGCCATTTTCGCAGCCTTGCTTTGCTCTCGCCACGGTCCTGCCTCCCTGACCCCTGAGATTCCCATTGTCCTTCAGGTCAGAGATCGCGAACTCACATGCCTACCAGAGCTGGTCAGGAAAGGCATATAAGTGAAGCAGGCCAGGCCTAGGAAGAGGGCTCACTTTCCCCTAGAAATACACTAATTCCCACTGTTGCATGAAAGCGACAATGTGAGACTAATGGTAAATAGCTGCTGGCATTTGGCCTCCGGGCTGGAGGACAGTAGGGGATGGGGGTGTGTGACGAACTCGAGAGCACAGGTTCCTAAAGGTGCGGCTGCAGCAGGTGATCACCATGAGGCAGCGTCTGCCTATTGCTGGGAGCCCTTCTGGTGTTTTAAAGACAGGAAATATGGATTTTAGGTGAAACCCACCACTCTTAAAAAATTGGCTCCAAGATTTTTTTTAAACAACTCTGCTGGCACATAAAGCTCACGTGGCCCCGGGCCCCTGGTGCGTGTTCCCTGCTCCAAAGAGCCCCCCAAGTGGGTCTTTCTACCCGAGTCCTTCTAGCACTTAGAGAGCTGAGGCCATGCTGGGCAAAGCCCGAGGACCTGCTGTCTGTCCTGGTCCTGGCACTGGCCTCGGTTTCCTCTTCTGTAAATGGGAGCAATGATATTTGACCTGCTCGGTTGCTTGGCTTATGATTTCAAAGCGCTTTCACGAGCATGATTTCATTTGACTCTCAAAAGAACCCTGAGTAGCAGGCTTGGAAAATGTTATTATAATTTAATGGGAAAGAACTGAAGCTCGGGGGGTTAAGGGTCAGCGAGTTCGGGAGTTGGTAAGTGGTAGAGCTGGCCCCAGCTTCTGGGTCTTGTGTCTCCTGGGGTTTGGTGTTTTGTTTTTTAAACTTCTGGGTAGAATGAGACCCTCTATCTTGGTAGCTCTCAGGTGCCATGTGGGCCCATAAGAAGCAGGGTGGGGCTTATTGCCACATAGGTCATTACTAATCAGGTATATGCCACACATTTCCACATAGTCGAGCACATATCTGTACACTGTGGTAATTGATCTCAGACTGTTGGATGTGTAGTGACCTCACTTGTCCGACCAGACTCCTTCTGAGAGAGAGCCAGGCCTCAAGCTGAAGCTGGGCTATGCCTGAGTTTGCTCAGGGCCTGGTGACTGTGGATCTAAACCCTCTCCGTGCACAGTCTGCTCGGAGCCAGGGGTCGCATGTGCAGTGCAGTGTGTATGGCAGCCGCCTGGAAGATGGTCACCGTCCAGGATCACCAAACTGGGACACGGGGAGGGATGAAATGGCCTGGTGGCATTTTGGAGTCAGACCTGACTTTGACTAATTCCTGGCTGCTGGCAATTTAACTCCCGAGCCTCCGTTTCTCACAACAAGGTAAGGATAACAAAGCCTGCGTCAGGTAGCTCTAAGAGGGCTAAGGAAAAGCAAAGGACGTGATGCCTCTGCACAGTGCCTGGCAGAGACAGTGCTCACATGGGCACACGTGCAGCCGGGGGTTCCTTTGTCTGAGCATCTCCAAGGGCTGGGCACAGAGTTCCTCTCTGCGATTGTCAGATGAGCACACTCCAGCCCCACATTCCTTTATAACAGTACCTGGAGGAGCCTTTTAACTTGAGATTTCATGAAAACAATAAAAATAAGTGGAAAATGACTACGTCTACACAGTGGAAAGAGAGCTATTTCCTATTTGCTTAAATTTCAGGCCTGCTCTGCACAACTGTGGGCACCCAGCTGAGTCATGATGAAATTCAGCTCCTTTTCACTAAGGGGCCGGCTGAGAGCCTCTGGCAGGGCGCTGGAGAGAGTGGCCTGGGCCAGCCCTGAGAGGCCCCGCACCCTCTGGACCCGTCCCTGCTGCTCTGCGCTAGGAATGTCTGCCCTGTTCCCAGGCTGTCAGCCGCCTTGGACTAAGCTAAGCGCTCACTCCTGATTCTTTCCACTGCAGCCTCTGTTGGTCACACTATGGGGGCCTTCGGCACCCCTGGCATGTCTTGCGTGTGTCAGCTGCCCACTTTGCTCATGGCCACCAGCCTAGGAACATGGTGTTGGTGCTGGTGGCAGCTCTGCTCTCTGGCAGAAGCACTTAGGGCCCCGTGTCCACCAGGCAGTAAAGGGCATCCTCTTCAGGGTCCCAGGGGACACAGACCCCATCCATCCATCATCTAGCATGGGCTCCTGGAGCCACCTCGGTGCAGGTCAGCGCTGTCCTGGGCACCCTGTGCTCACTGAGGCTCAGTCAGTGCACGTTGGGAGCTGGCAGAGGGACTTGGGATTCTGGTGTGTGGGGCTCGTGCAGTGGAAAGCCACGAGAGGTCCTGTGAGCACCCTCCTCTTCTGGGAGCGGCCACCAGCTTGCTCCAGGGTGTGTGAGGGCTCTCGGTGAGCGGCTCAGTCTTATGTTGTGCTCTCCACTCCAGGAATGCACCAAGGATCATTGGTTAATGCCAATAAAGCAGTCAGGCTATAAATGTCAAGTTTAATGTTAATAAACAGGGGGATTAGGTTCATTTATGCAAAAACGAACTCTCTTCACAATGGACATTGGAGGGAAGATTTTACTGTTACCAACAAAAACAAACAGAGTAAATTGTGAACCAGACTCAGCGCAAGGCCTTCGTCCCATCTTCCCAGCCTGCTGTTCCCACAGGTTCTCTCGAGGACTGGAAACTCTATTCCACTGCTGACATGAGTGCCTGATTATGTTTATGTGTTTGATGTCTTTTGGAATGAAAGTGTCTTAGGAAGGCATTGAAAGGAGAGCGCACAGGCCGAGAGCATGCGGCCCAGTGGAGAGGCCCCTGCCCATTGTGACAGCAGGTGGGATGCAGTTACCTGGGACTTGGCACGCTTTAAAGACGACGGTCCAGTCCATGGCGTTCTCATCTTCCTGTTTGGTTTACAGCAAAACTGAGGCCTAAGGATTTGCTCTGAGTCCATTCCCCCTAGGAAGCTCCATAGCGAATCCTCTGCCCAGTTGTCCTGAGAGGTTCCTTCAGCCTGAGCGTGCCCAGCCACCCAGTGTCCGCACTTTCACTGACAGCAGTAAAGGGGAGAGCCCTCACAGACTCACAGACTCCGGCGCTCTGTAAGCCGCTCCTCATCATGTGTGCATCATCCCATTTTGCAGGCGGAGCTGTTGAGGCTCAGAGGGGGTCTGTAATGTGTCTGTCTGTCCTTATGCTCTTTTCACTTATATTGTCTGTTTTTATTTTTATTTTTGGTTCTGTCCCATAGCACCTAGTAGATCTCCATGCCCCTTTCTCTATAATTTGGGAATTCAAATACCTCTGAAAAATGAAAGTTCAATTTTTATCCACCGGGCAACAGAATTTGACCAAACTCCTGTGGAGGCGAGGAGGACCTAAGGTGACGCGGAGTTAATGACAGTCTGTATAATGACAGTCTGTATAACCCGCTTACAGTGACTCTTCTACAGCCCATGGCAAAAATGTGTTGGCGTGTGGGTCCTTTGCCCTGCGCAGGTGTCACATACAGTACATGCACAAATGACCTTTCTAGAGCCTGGAACATTCTGGATTCTGAAATGCACTTGGTCCCAGGGGTTTGTGATAAGGGCCTGTGGTCCTCTGCACACATGAGCACTAGCTGTCACTTTATTAGCAGGAAACCTCAGCACCCCGATGACCTTCTTAAGCTACACACCTGTAGCAAGGTGGTCGTAGCCAAGTGCCAGGCCCGTGATCTTCACTAGACCCCTGCCGTCTGGTGGTGAGAGGAAGGACCAGCAGAGAAGGAGCAGGTACCTGGTGCGGATGGTTTCAGCGCAGGCCAGTATGCAGGTGACAGCTAAGGAGTGACCCCGTCAGGGCTGCAGGGGGACAGGAGTTGGGGCTGGTTGGGGCTGTTCACCAGTCGGGCCCTAAAAAGTGGGCAGGCCCTGATTAGGCAACAGGACAAAGTGGGGGTCAGGGAATCCCTGGCAGGCTCAGAAGCTGGGAAGCACCTGGGCCATCCAGGGTCCCTGAGGGAGGGACATGCCCACCAGGAAGCAGTGGGGAGAGGCACTGGAGGAAGGGGCACACTCTGGAGACCTTGACTGACCGGCAGAGGGCCGAGGGGTGTGGGCCGGTTCTGAGGACATGGAGCCCAAGGCAGAATCCGAGCAGAGAGGTAACCGGCCAAAGGCAGGGCTTTGCTGAGGCTTCCGAGTGCCGGCTTCCAGAAGGAAGTGGATTCTGTATCCCAGGCTTCACCACCGGGAACCACAGGCCCTTTCCTGAAGTGTGCTTGGAGGTGGCAGCCAACACTTACACAGTACTTCCTGTGACATCGGCACCATTCCTTAGGCCTTGGTTACTGAACCTACAACTCTAGGAAACAGATACACTGCTAGCCCCACGTCGCAGATGAGAAACCGCGGAGCAGAGAAGGTAGGCAGGTGGGTCCGTTGGGGCAGGTCCCAAGCGACAGTGAGCGTAGGGGCTGCAGTGAGGACCAGCCAGCACGGACCCACGTCTGCACTCTAACTGCTCCCCTTTGCCTTAACTTATTCTCCCACACATCCCAGAAATGGAGCCTTTAAAAATCAACACTGCATCCTCGGTGTGGATTAATCCCCCAGCTCCAGTGATTTTGGTGAGCTCTCTCTCTGCCCCTGGCTAGTGGGATGGTGGTGGGAGGGGGAGCAGTAGGGCAGGTCATGACCCAGGCACATGGGACTAGTGTGGGGGTGAAGGCCTGAGGCTTATGACCCAGTCAGTAAAAAATGCTATCTGGACTCTTTAGGGAGACCAGTTGTCTTGGCTGACAGCTTCTTGCCACCTCTCCCACACCCAGGCCGTCCTCCCCCTGACACTCACCCACTTCTTGTGTGTTACGTGCCCTGGAATAAACTCCCTGATGGGCAGAGCTAAAATGCTTTCAAAATTAAGAAAAGCTAAGGCTGTAAAGTAAGAAAGGCTACATCAATTTCCTTCCTTCAATTCTTTGACTCCTAAAAATCTGTAGCTTCCTTTCATTCATTCTGAGCTTGTCTTTTCCAGTTTTAACCTTTTATTCCAGAAACAGATCTTATTCTTTTCTTAAAAATATACTGGATGATGAGGGTGGCCTTTGAAAAGCGTGCTCTCTTTACGTGGTCCAGTGCACTTCATGGAATGAAAAGTGGGAGGCCCTTGCATTTTCCCTGGAGTCCACTCTTGGGTTCCCTGGCCCATCTGTCCTGTCAGCACTGTGGGGTCCGTTTTTCCTGTTAAGTCTGATGCTCTCTCGTCCTGGACTCCATTTGCCACATGGGTTTAATTAGCTAAATTTGCATATGCCAAAATTAGATATAACCTTTGTTGGGAAATTCCTCAGGGACTTCTGGGTTGTGAGAAAGCACTGCTGTACCAGCCCTGATGGAGTGTCCCAGGTTGGTGTGGCCACGTGAGCCCAGACTCCATCCTCCTGATGGGCACTTTGTCCCCGGGGCTGAGCTGCAGGCTTCCTGGTCTTCCTGGTGAGCAGCTGAGGTGGGGTCCAGCTTCTCTGCTTCTTCCCCAGTTCCCTGTGGACTGTAGTGGCAAGACTTTTTGAAGGGACAAAAGAAACCTTTGCTGAAACTGGTTATATCTTTAGTCACTCGTTCCTTTTCTCCTTAAATTCTGAATCTAGTCAAGGCTCTTATCCTCCCTCCTTTAATTATCTGTCACCTCCTCTGCCCTCCTTCCTACTTGCCACTCTCTCCCTTTGTTCCCCAGGGAGGGGAAGACAACTTGGATTTTAGGAACAAAGCAAAAAATAACATGTGGAAAGGAGAAAAGCTTTGTGGCCCTGCCAAGGGTGGGCAGGTGGTCGAGAACCTTTGTAGACCAGAAAAAACTCTTCTTTCCTCTCCTATTCTCAAAAAACTTATTTCTAAAATTGAACTGGACTATTGGGTATCTTTGTCTACTCAGAGTTTTTTTAAACCCAGAAATTCTGTGTATGTGTAGGTCATTTTATTGAAGAAAAATACCACAACAATGTGGGCAACCTGGGAAGGTTTGGCTCAACTGTCCACTGTAAAGCAGTTAAGCAGCAGTTTTTCTAAGAACTGTCCACACCGTTACACTCTCTTAATGTCTCACTCAGCTTGAGCTCTATAACAAAAATCCACAGCCTGGGTGGCTTAACCAACAGCATTATTCCTCCCCGTTCTGGAGGCTAAAGTCCACAGTCAAGGTGCAGGTAGACGTGGCTCCAGGGGAGGCCAGATCCCTGGCCTGCAGGCGGCCTCCTCTCTGTGAGCTCACAGCATGTGCGTGGAGAGAGAAAGTTCTGGTGTCTCTTCTACTCAGAAGGTCACTAAGCTCACCATGACGCTTTGTCCTCACAGCTCATCTAAAACTAGTTACCTCCCAAAGCCCCATCATGTGGGTTAGGACTCCGACATATGAATTTTGAGGGGGACACACATTCCATCCATAACACTTCCCCTCCGGCTGATGGACACTTCTTTACAAATGCAACCACTGAGGAGTGTCTCTTCCCTGTGAGCCAGCATAGAAATGCCGGGAATCCCCATCATGTCCTCCCAAGGGATGTTCCTCTGACTGTCCAAGAAGCCAAGGAACCCCCCTTCCATCATGAAGGAGCTGGGCCATCTCTGTGCTCCACGTTCCTGGGCTAGCAGTCAGCAGGCCATGGGGTGGGCAGGGGGTGGTTCACAGTGCCACAGAAACTTACAGGTGGTGTGTTGCGTGGCATACAGGACAATCAGGGAGGGTGATGGATCAGGGACAGCTGCAGTGGGCATGGAAGCGGGCCCCCTCTCTCTGGGGTTAGGTGGACTGCGCACCACCCAGTCAGTACACACATGCTTGTGCATCCATAACCTCAGCGGGTATAAACGCTGGACGAGAACAGCATCCGCTCCACTTTCAGTCGCTTGGAGAGAAGGGAATGATGAAGGGTGCGGGCACAGCCTCTGGCTGTCGCGCCCCCGTGCAGAGGCGAGGGGCTGGCCCTGGAGCCTGCAGACAGGCCCCCTGATGACTCTGTGACTTTGAATGAGTCACCTCAGCTCTCGACCTCAGGCCCTCCACCTGTCACATGAGGGTCCTAATAGCACTGATCTCGGGCTGGTACGAGGGTTGCGTGGGATGCGCCTGGCACGGTCCCTGGCACACACTAGGCCCCTGGTAACTCTGCCTGTCCCTATGATCGTCGTGTCTGCGTGGCATCTCGGTTTATTCGGTGGTTGTTACACGTTCTCTCTGGTGGGCTGAGGGGCCCATCAGCAGAGAGGCAAAGGCAGCCCCTGTCGATCCCAGCCCTGTTCACATACCAGCTGCACGACACTGAGCCAGTCACCCGACATCCCCAGGCCTCACAGGTGTGGAGCCGTGCGCACGGCACAGGGTTGTCATGAGTGAAGGCGTGTGAAGCAGGAGGTGGCACACGATGGCCAACAGGCCAGACACCACCTGCGTCTGTGCACAAAGCTTCAGCGGCACTCTGCCGTGCTCATTCCTCCGTGTACCATATGTGGCCACTCTTCTGCTGTGACAGCAGACATGAGGCTGGCCTGCACCTGAAGTATTTACTCTCTGGCCCTTTAGGAAGAAATGTCTGACCTCTGAGTCTAAGAATTAAACAGTGCCTGGTGCAGAGCCACTGTGAGATAAGTGCTTCCTTCCGTCACTCCTGGTATCCCTTTGCAGCTGGTGGCCTCTCTAGACATTCACATCAGTCTTGTGAAGTAGGTTCACACAGGCTCTGGTCATTCCCCTCTTACAGGTAAAAAATCAGGATTCAGAGGATTCAGGCGATCTGCCCAAGGTAGGGCCAGGCCCTCGGTCTCAATCAGGGCTCGCTCTGCTGGTGGTCTGGCACCAGAGACACATGCCTGGCCTTCTGTGTCCTTGATTCCTCAAGGACAGGGCCATGTCTGTCCGTCCCTGTGTCTGCCTTTCTCCCTGAGGCACTGGTGGCGCCTCACATAGGATGTCACCCCAGGGTGTCACCAGCTGAATTCAGGCCTCCAGCACTCACCCGGCCAGCCCCCAGCATGGAGCTCGCCGCTCAAGACCTCTCCCGCTCTGGGGTGCTCACCTCCCAGCTGCTGGAACTGTAGGGTGTGGTTTACTACCCCCTGCTCACGCACATAACACGGACTCCGGGAGGGCACAGCCCGAGGCCCTCTCTCCGTCCTCAGACTCTGAGTCGGGACCCTGGGCGTGGCTGGTGAGGCCTGACCTCAGAGAGGCTCTTGGCGGCTCACTGGGCCCTGCGATGCCCATTATCTCACTTGATTCTCGCTGCAGCGGCTCTGGGAGGACCCGGTGACAAGTGCCTGTGAGCTGAAGCGGGGAGCCTGAGCCCTCACCCAAAGCCGTGTGCTCGGTAACTGTGGGGTCAGCAGTCAGCTGGCCCCCAACTCGGTCCCTGCAGCCACACAGACGCCACGCACCTCGGGCATGCAGTCACTGGCGAGGATGCCACTGTCCGATGCCTTTCTGGCTGCCACGGAAATTCTCTGGCCTGTAAGAGTTTGTCTCAGTGGAGATCGAGAGAGGCCACCCAGAATCATAACTTTTGTCCCGCTTTCAGCCTCGACAGTGTCCTCTGCCCAACCAATCCAAGGTGGCTTTTGAACCCATACCATCCGCCACTGTGACTTATAACCAGATCCCATGCTTACTGGATTCACGACCTCCAGGGTAAGGCAAGAGGAAGGGTGACTTGTTTTAAGCCAATTCAGCTGCGCTGTAGAACAGTCATGCCTTTTCAGGGGCCCTGAGTGTGGTGTGTGTTTGTGGACTCCTTGGTCATTTAATTTCTATCTCATCAATATCTGGGGAGTGGAAAGTCATTCTGGAAAGCTTCTGAGGAGCACAGGAGAAAAAGGAACACATTTACAGTCATTGCAAGGTCACAGGGGTAAAGGGCAAAGGGAACTCAAATTAGCAGTGGAGGATGTGGCTCACCTGACCCATGTCAGGGCCACTCTTCAGCTCAGGTGTGGACAGCCAGTGGCTAGTCAGAGGGACCCCTAACTTTCCAGTGTGACAGAATGAAAGGGCTCGGCTGCACCACAAGGAAGAGCAGGCGCTGGAGGGGCGGCCTCACCCCTGCGGGGTCTCCAGCCAAAGGCTACACCCCGGCAAGGTGAGGTAGTTTACCGGGCAGCATGCAGACATGTTGCTGGGCCTGCCATGGCCCTGGAGTCTGCCCATTCCTGGCCTTGCTGACGCAGTGGAGTCCTCTGAGACCCTGTCAGAGCAGTGGAACCAAACCCAGCCCCAGGCCATGTGAACGAATCCACACAATGTCCAGGAGATAGAACAAGAAATTGCTTTATAGCCAAAACTCTTTTTTGGTTATGCATCTGTCTTGGACAAAGAGTCAGGAACGGCTGCCCTGCGGCCCTCCGGAGAATGGAATCCTCCCGGTCTCCCAGATGTGAGAGCACGCCGGAGCCAGAGCATAATGAGGGCTCGGGTGGGAGGTGGGGCTTAGGACACACTCCAGGCACCCCGCTGATTGACCCGAAATCACTTCCTTTCTCTGGCCTTCCGTGTCTGCTCTGTTAAGCAGGGCTGCTGAAACCCGCTTCTCACTGCCGCTGCGCACCCGAGAAGCTGTCCCCTCACCCGCAGCGGGCATAGGCAAAGTGGCCGGCCGCATAGACAGCTCAACTCCTTGGGCATGGTAGCTGAGGCTGTTTGAAGAGTGAGGCTGTGCGGCCTGCCCCATGTCTGTCCTACATTACAACTTCTACTGTTATGTGTGAAGTATCCATCCAAGTTCGGACACAGTCTGCATGCCACTAAATCAAGTCAGCAGCTCCTACTGCAGTTAAAACAAGCGCTCTAATCCCAACAAATAATGTTTTTTTCACCACCAGAGCACGGCTGCTTGCATGAATGTGTTATCTGCTGGGGAGCCCTTGTGGGGCCTGCTCCACTGTGTAAATATTCGGTCTGCCTAAAAAAGAAAGCCCAAAAAAGGTCTGGTTTTTTCAGAGTGGCCTCTGTGATCTGGCTACAGTCAAGGGCCTCTTCAAATCATCAGCTCTGATATTATACACAAACGCTGGGCCTCCAGGGTACTCCGGGAGGAGGATGCAGGAGGGAGGGCAGAGGCTGGGTGGGAATCGGGAGGGGGAGGGGACAGAAGAGAGAAGAGTGGCAGCTGAGGGCTGAGGTGGGAGCCACGGAGCAGGTTGAAGCTTCTGCCATGCTTCGTGGCTAGTCCTTCTGTGCAGGCTTTACGTGTATCTGGAGGCAGAGAAGAGCGTGTGGAATGTCAGGGTGTCTCTGCCAGCAGGAGAGGCCTGCATTGTCTAGGAGGTTGTTCAGATTCTGCTTAGAGCAAATGCCAGATCGGATCAAGATCTGTGACCTTGGACATCTGTGTGTTTTGTATTACAGACCTGTTGGGCCAAGCCCCTAGCCCCTTCTTTCTCCGCCCTGTTTATTATTTCCCAAGACCTTCATGGGTCCTTCCAAGGCCTCCTGTGTCATCGCATGGAGGATGCCCTCCACTTGGTCCACGGGTCACACCACTCTCACCCTCCCTGCACAGTCGGCTAGTGGAAACCCCACAGAAGACACCCCTCTTCTCTACTCCTTGTGCTTCCGTGGGCGGGAGGGGGCGTTTCTGCCTTATCTCCCTCCAGGGGCGGCTTTGGGAGGGGTTTCTCTGCCTCCTCCGGCCCGGGCCCTGGGGAGGAGAAGGGACTTGTTTCAGTGGGGAGTTTGGCTCAGCCCCTCAGGGATTCTTTGGAATCTGCTTGTCCCACAGAAGGGTCACCTGCCTTCTGGGCTGGCTTGGGCCCTGTGGGGAAAGCCTGTACCGGTCCTACTTTTTGGTTGTATGAGTACGTGTAATTTTGGATGCAATATCAGGCAGCCTTTGTAGCCATGCATCTAAGCCACATCCTCCAATTTCGATTTTGTTCAGAATAAAGCTTTCAGTTGGATTTCAATCTGCGTGCCTCCTGTATCTAATTTCTTAATTGGTTCTGAACCTGCAAGGGGAAGAAAAGACCGTTGTTTCTTGGCCAGCACCCAAAGCCTCAGGACGCCTCCTTGGCTGCCAATGGCGGTGTGGAGGCTCTCTGAGCCGCCCTGGATATGACGGGTGCGAGGCAGCGTCTGTGACCCCTTTCTCCCCCCGACAGTTCTATTTAGAATTCATCAGAATCTAAGTCTATGGCTCCTGTTTTGAGAATGTTTGCCATAGAAATATGATTTTCCTCATTCCTCATCTCTGAAAGAATGATACTTTCCTGACAAGGAGGCATTGAGGATTGAATGAAATAACTCATACTCACACATAGTAGGTCATCATCTCTCCCATCATTGCCTGTGTCATGCTTAAAGAGTGCTTGCTGTGAGAAAGCTTATTCTGATGTCTAAAACATGCCTCTCTGTTACAGCTGAAGGTCATTTCTTTTATCTCGTTGAGAGCAGTTGATAAGCTTAATATGTGATGAGAAAAACCTGATATCCTGTATACCTGATTTAGAGGACTGGTTGAAAAAGTAAACTTCAAAACCAACAAAGAGAAGTGAGGCATGTGCTGAGTGCCCGAAGCAGCCAGGGGACCCTGAGGAGGTGGGAAGGGTCAGGAGGTGCTTGGTTATTAGGATAATTAAATCACAGCGATGTGCCATGGAGGGCTCCATGGGCTGACCCCACGTGGGCACTCCTGCTTTGGCTGTGCCTAATTTGAAGCAAGATTGTCAAGGTGCAGAAAAGGATGTTGAAGATATCTGATGTTAATGTGTGTTTCCTCTCCCACAACTTTGGGATGCAAAATCAACTCATTTTTCTGGACTGGACAGCATGTGTCCAGCATGGTGCTCACCACCCTGGAACCCCAAGATAGGCACCCACACTCCAGTTGCTCACAGGCCGGTGGGGAGAAGAGTCAAAACAGAGGAGAGTTGAATGCAGCACCACTCAGCCAGCTTCTTGAGGACGTGGCCTGGGACATGTATCCTGGGACCCCTGGTCGTCTGCAGCAGCCCTTCATTTCTCTCTTACATGAGTGTTTCATTTCTCCTTCATTTTAGCTCTGGATGGGAACTCTGTAACTGTATGTGCTAAGTGCCCCGCGTGGAGGAGGGCAGGAGGAGCCTGTCTGAAAGGCCTGGGCCCTCCCTGCGCCCGTGTCCATCCCGGCTCCGCGGCAGTGGCCCCCGCCAGGCTGCGTCGGCCGCACACTGTCCGCCGCTCTGGGTCAGGCCTTCTCCTGGCTTGCCTTTTGTCCACTTGACTGCTAACACCTACTCCGGAGGATGAGGGAAAAGCAAGAACCCAGTCAAACAGCTCATTTTGTTGCTTGTTTTGGAGTCGGGGTGCAAGTCAGCCTTGTTGAGGCACCAGAACGCTGGCGAAGGGAGAAGGTGTACATTGAGAAGCCCCTCAGCAGTTCTGACGTGGCCCACCGCCCACCCCCACCTCGAGGGCCGCAGGCTCATCCCCACAGTGGGAGGAACGACCTTGCATTCACTCCCCCACTTCTCTTCCGCTTGGGCGGCAGCTGAGGAGTGGTCTCTGACAGACTCATCCCAAACATCTTTTAAGTGGGAGAGACAACGCTTAGCTTGGTATTTCTTTTCTGAAGAACATACACTATGATGCAAAACTTAGAAGCTACAGCCCTGAGTTACAGCAGCCACAGCTCCGCAGCAGCCTGCAGGTGCCCTGGCCGCGGGAGAGTGGCGGCTTCGGCTGCAGGAGCTTGCACACCTTCCCTGGCTCCATGGCTGTCCTGCTGTGTAACCTTGGGCACATCAGAGTTCCTCTCTTTGCCATGGGTAGAAACATGCATAGAACGCTAGCTACCTACTGGCCCCGCTGAGGTCCTGAGAGGGCTGAGTGGGTGCTCAGCCCTCTGCCAGAGGAGTAGCGCTTGCCCGTCAGGAAAGCATCGCCCGATGCAGGGAGCTCTGAGATCTGGGGGGGCTTCACCAACAGCCCTGGGGTTATCCCAGGGTGTGACAGGCAGGCTGCCCTCCAGGTCCTGTCTTCACCAGCGCCCTTGCCTGTCAGCACCATCAGAGCAGAGGGGACGTTTGGGCTGTCAGGAAACGGTGGGTACAGATGGTCTCCAGCTGAGCACAAGGGAAGTGTCAGTCAGGCAAGGTTGGCCTCCTTGACTGGAACTTGGAGCAGATGGATCTGAGGCAGCCGGGAGGGCCCTTCCCAGCTTACTAAGTATGTCACGGTGAGCTGGTGGCCTTCAGAGAACCAGAGGGGTCACCTAGTTGATTTCCTTTCTTCGAGGATGAGCTGTATTTAGGATATGTCTGACAGCAGGAGTGTCCTCATTCAGCAGACAGATAGTAAGCTTTGCTGTGAGCTGGGCAGTATGCTAGGCCCTGGGGGTGACGTATTAAAGCAGACAGACCTGGCCCTGACCTGTGTGTCACCATCACACAGTTTGTTGCCAATTGCATGGGAATCGTGGTAGGCTGGGAGGAGGGATGTTACAAATGCAGGTTCCCAGGTCCTACGCCAGATCTAGATTTTAGACTATCTGGGGTCAAGCCCAGGAACCTGCATTTTTAATATGCTTCCTAGTTCATTCTGGTGCCCATTAAAGTCTGAGAACTGGACAGCTGTCCATCAAACAAAGAGGGATCCATCACTTCCTTGACCATATTTGTGTCTTAAAAATGAGTTACATGTATCACCTGGCATGGCTCGCTAAGTCTAGCCTCCTGCATGTAGGCTGCTTATGCGCCTTTTCTCCCTTATTCTGGTCATATGGAAAATAGCTGCTCAAAGCCAATGAACTGAAGTGCTGATTGAGCTTTCATTACCTGCATCAGGTCCTGCTGTTCAGAAAAGAAATATGAATGCTATAATCTCGGCCCCTGATGAGTTTGCGGTGTTCTTGGGTTGATAACGCACACCAGTTAACCAGTTAGAGGTGAGAAGGTCGTGTAAGGTTAAGCCAAGATGCAGAGCACACAGCGTTCCCAGGCACGGAGAAATGCGACGTTTTGCTGATGGGGACAGGGTTGCAGCCACATCCTTTCTGATTCCAATCGGATGACCTGCAAGAGAGTCAAAGCCTACAGAAGAAGGTAAAAAAATATCCTGGGAAACCTCCAGCGATCGAGGGCGGGGTGTAGAGGAACTTGTATCGAATCCACCAGTGACTGAGGTGCGACTGGGTTTGGGGACCAGAGACCCATGTTTCTGAACAGTGAACAGCAGTCCTTACCCTTCGGTCAGGAACAGCTACCTTACCTCTTCTTCCGCCCAGGAGCAGTTCCTCTATCCACTCCTCTGTTACATTAGTCATGTCACAGCTGAACTCTGAGATCTCTGAAGGTTATTTATCATTCATGTCAGTCCAGCTGGGAGCTCAGGGAGGTTCCACTCCCGAGTTATGGAGGGACCAAGGCTTTGCCGTCTTTGACGGGTGTCTTCCAAGGTCTTCCTGAGTGTGAACATCCAGCACCCAGGCAGACAAAGGACTGGGCAGGGAGGGTGATGGTGGCTCCTCTGGGCAGGCCTGGAAGTGGTGACCATGGCTTCCACACTGTCTGCAAAGGAGGCTGGGAGTGTAGTCACCCTGGGTGTCCAGGGAGAGGGGCCTGGGGAGAGTGGCCAGGCCTAGTCCCCCCAGCACCAATCATATTCATTGATCACTCCCAGGCCAGACGCCCCCAGGCTCTCAAGCAGTGACACCCTTCTGTCTACAGAGCTCCTTCATACTTACCAGAACTGCAAAGGCGGCCTTGGCAGTGCACGTTTCTCCCCCACCGTCCCACCCCGTCGCCTCCTGCCCCTCCTTACTCCTCTTCCTCCACTTCATGTGGCCTTCATCTCAGGCTGAACCATGTGAAGTTGCTGATGCTTACAATTTTTTGCCCTACAAAAACAGCGTTTTCATACGGTTCCATAGAAATGAAATTCTCAACTGTCCCTGGGCCTGCCTGCAGTAAATGCATTTCCAGGCCAGGTAGGCGGAGATGCCTGAAAATCAAGCCGAAGAGACATGAGAGAAGATGGAGGCAGGGTTTTCTTGCGGCCGTTCTTCTTGGTGGATGTGTTCTGGGTCTGCTCTCACCTCGCCGTTGAACCTGAACCTTATTTCTGGCTCTTTACTAAAAGCTTCCGTTCTCATTATCTCATTTAATTGCTTCGAGGAATTGTTTTGTTTCCAACTCTCGATTAATGAGATAATGACAGTTGTATAATAATTTCCTTCTTTAGCTTAACTGCTGGGAAACTTAGGTTGGTATTTGTGATTAGTCAGAAAAATTGCACTATGCTTTTGGCTGGTGTATTTGTTTTTTTAGAAACATATTTTTACCTGTTAGTTTTTGATAATTGTCATTTTTGCCTCAAGTTCTTTATTTTAAAGATGTAAGGAAAAAACCTCTCTCAAGTCCTTCTTTAAAAAATGATGTGGGATAAAACAAATAATTTTAATTATATCATAACAGTCTTTTGAGGAAAACTTTATTATTTCATTTTACGTGTGTGGGACCTGAGGTGAAGAGGCTTCCCCGGATCCGTCCCTCTGCTCCGTGTGGCCGTGGGTCTGGTGCCCCTTCTGCGCCCGAGCTGCCTTTTCCAAACGGCCCGCTGGGATTCAGTCCATCCTTGTTGATGTCACGTGACTCGCGCGTTTTAAGAGACTTGGATACTTTCTATCTTGTTTATTCTTGGAGATGCATAGGCATCATCTAGTTAAAAGGAAGTCACTATGTTTTTAAATCAAATTCTGGTTAGCTTTGTCCCATTAAAATGAATTTTTAAGTTTTCAGAAGAAAGGAAAGGTGGCAAAAAGCTCTTTTAAAGAGTAGGTTTGAAAGGTGGGTTAATAAAGTAATGCTACGAATTCAATATAAATTAACTTGCATACACTTTTAAATTCCAAAATCAGTGGGGAAGGTGAAATTACAGCAGTGAGTGAGCGTGATTGCCACCGGCGCCTTTTCCTCACAGGAGGTGTTTTACGTGGGCCTGGGGGACGTCACCTCAATATTTCCTTTACTCTCTTGTTTTTTCTTTTCTGTCTGGAGGAAAAAAATTCAGAGGCCACAGAGAGGCCAGGAAACGAAGTTTGCAGCAGTTCTCAGACATGAGCTTGAGCCAGTAACATTAGAATCCCCTGAGAACCCAGGAGCTGGGCACTTTTCTGGGTCCCAATGACAGAACCAGGACATGCCCCCACCAGGTGGGGCCTAACGGCTTGTGTTTTAACAAGTCCACCAGGTTTTTCTAATGCACGCTAAAGTTTGTGATCAGTTGGCTTAAAACAACCTCTGAGATCAGCTGCAAGCCCCCTCTTAGGGCAGGAACTAGGAATTTGAAATGTCTCTTGAGTGTTAAAAATGCTAATCCAGAAAACTAATGCCCTTGCCCTTAAAAAACAAACACCAACAACTTACAAGTCAGTGGTAAAACACCAGAAGCAAGCGACTCTGGAGTGCTGAGTGAGAACCAAGAGCAACACAGACTTTCCGAGGGTCTCCTGTTGGCAGTGTTGGAGTAAGAATTGTATCTGATCTAGGTGCGTGATTCTCTTTATATAATTTAGAGCGAGAGTTGTATTTAAAAATATTTTTATCACAAAAATTAGTCACTTTATACTTTTAAAAGATTTTAGAAGAAAAAGCAATCTGTAACAGCATTGTAAGTTAAATTCCTGCATTCTTGAGTGTTCTCATAGTCACTCACAGAGCTCCTCTTTCTGGCTGGCATTCCACAGATGGCACCCAAGTGTCCAGGGAAAGCACTGGTCCTGCGATCTCAGCCGCCCAGGGGAAAGCAGGCAGCCTGTCCCTCGAGGAGCTCACTGACTCCCACCGTGCTGAGCACACCGGCCTGGTGTAGGCGCTTGGCGAACACAGTCTGGGAAGGAAAGAGGCAAGCAGATGGCCCAGTCCTGCACAGACAGAGGCTGTGGGCCCGTCCTGCAGTCAGTGTAGCAGAATGGTCAAAAGCATGGACTTGGGATCCTCGGGGAACTTGAGCCAAATTGTTATTGTGATCTTAGGTCGCCTCTCTCAGGCATTCCAGAAATAGGGCTGTTGGCAATGTATACCTTGCAGGAATGTTTTTCAAGAATTAAATGAGTTAATGTGGTGGTTCTCAGCCTTTTTGGTCTCAGGACCCCTTTATACTCTCCACATTTACTGAGGACCCCAAAGAGTTTTGATTTATGTGGGTTATAGCTATAATGTTTGTGATATTAGAAATTAAAACTTAATTCATTGAATAACCCATTACATGTTAACATAAATAACATCTTTTTAATGAAAAATAATTATTTTCCAAAACAGACATAAATTTTCGTGAGAAGAATGACATTGCTGTACATTTAAAATTTTTTGTTTAATGTCTGACTTAATAGAAGATAGTTGGGTTCTAATATCTGCTTTGTCACTCAATATGATGTGATATCACATATCATGCAGTCACATAGCCTCTGGGAAATTCCACTGTGAGAACATTAGAGTGAAAAAGGGACACAGCATCTTAGAATTATTTTGAGAACTGTCTTGAGCTTCGAGACACACACAGCAGAAAGGGTCTTGGGCACCCTTCTAGTGTTCCCTGGGACACAGTTTGTGGACCACTGAACTAAAAAATCATGACAAGTTTAGTATACTTCCTTGCTCATGGTAAGCACTAAATAATAAACTGTGATGACAAACAACAGCATTAGCTAGCAGACAGCATCAGAGGCTGTGTCCACACATAATGGGGCAGAGGTCTTGAAGAAAAAGAGCCTTAGCTTCCTGTAGGGTTCCTGCACCGCACACATGCCCACCAGATGCCCTGCTGCTGCTCAGGGGGTCCCCTGACCTGGCAGCCCCAGTGAGAGCCCTGAGGGGGCCAGGTGTGTTTCGGTCTGCAGGGATGAGATGTGCGCTTGCGTACTATGGGGGCGGGGTCACGAAGATGCTGTTTCTCCTGAGAGGCAAGGCACTCGCCTGTCCGTCATCCCTGTTTGTCTTCCCGGTGTCCCATGGGAGGCAGGCTGGGCCCAAGGTGAGTCGATGCCAGGGCCAGGACTCGCCCTGAGTTTCCTAGTCAGCACAAGGAGGGAAAGGGCAGGGTGGGCAGAGGCCTGCCAAGCGGCATAGTGCTATGCTTTCAGGACTCCCAGGTGCCGGAAACAGAGCTTGTCAGTTCCTGCCAGTGGATGGTCAGTCCCTCTGGAGATGCAGCCAGGGCCCGGGATGTTGTCCTCCCCTCAGGAGATCCACACGCCGCACGACAGTCAGCTGGCCCTCCCAACCACCTTTCCCTTGGCCTTGGTCTGAGTCCAGCAACCATGCTGCCGGCAGTGGGCTAAGTGCTGCAGCAAGCTGCTGTGTTAGCATGCCTCTTGAAGCCCTCTTCACGTAGCCACCTATTAAACACCTGGTGTGTTTTGTGCCCCCGATCTGTTTCCTCCCTGTGTCCCCCCAAGGGAAGAAACAACGGCATGCTGGCCAATCCGAGTGAGGGCTCGGACTGCAGATGCAAAGGCCCAGTCCTCGTGGCCAGCACCTGAGGCTGGGGCAGCGAGCCGGGGCCAGGAGGCCGACGTGAGTAAGCGCCCGGTGGCAGATCAGCGCCTGGGGACGGCAGAGTCGGGGCAGGCCAGGCACTGGGACTGGGAAGGCCAGGAGGCGGCTGGGTGCTCAATGACACTTCACAGGACCAGCGTGGGGGAGGGGGTGTCCGAGATGTGGGACAGATGCTGAGAACCCAGAAAGCTAGTGGGGTCAGGAAAGAGTGATGGCAAGTAGAAGACGGCAGATTTGGGAAGGGGCTCCTGGCCCCTGCTTCTTAAGTGTTGGTTGGGTGCCCATAGCATAGGGGCTCCAGGCATTCAGCAGGTATTTGTTGAGTGCCTGTTAGGTGTCAGGCACCACTGCAGATATATCAGGTCTTACACTGGTAAACAAAACCGATAAATACCTCTGTCCTCTAGGAGCTTACACTTTCATGGGAGGATGAACATAAAGGAAAAGAGAAAATAGAAGGAAAAAAAATAGTGAAATATATAGTATTAGATACAGAGGGGGAATAAATGCAGGGGAGGCAGGGTGCTTCCAGATGGAATTATAATTTTATATATATGGGCCAGAGGAGGTCTCCCTGAGAAGATGACATTTAAGCAAAGACATGTAGGACATAAGGAAGTAAGTCTGTAGATATCTGGGGAAAGGGCATTAAAGGGCAGAGGGGACAGCAGGTGCAACGGCCCTTCGTCAGGCGTGTGCCTGAGGAACAGGGAGGAGGCTGGTGTGGCTGGAGCCCAAGGAGTTCTTTGCCATGAAGCCAGCGAGGGACAAGGGGAGAGCACTTGGAACCTTGTAGGTCAGTGTGTTTCTACGGCGCTTCCTCCGAATAAAGCGTTAAGCTCGTGGCAGGTGTTAAGCAAAGGAGTGACATGAACTGATGGTGTTTTACGGGGAACAGGAGGAGGTGCTGGGGCTGGGGGAGCAGGAGGATAGCCAGGAGGTCCATCAGTTGTCCAGCACACAATTGTCAGCAGCTTGGACCCGGGTGATGATGGCGGAGTGGGGGAGAAGTTGCCATGTTCTTGCTACATTTCAGAAGTGTACCTGAAACGATTTGCTGACAGTAGGTATGGGAGAAAGAGGGGTAAAGATCAACTCTAAATTTCTTGGCCTTAGTAACTGAAAACCTGGAGATGGCCATTATCTGAGGTGGGCAGGAGATGGTTGTGGGTTGGGAGAAGTTTTGGGTACATAGGTTTGAGGTTGCCAAGTGGAGATGTCAGCGTGCTGGAGGGTCCAGGCTGGAGTAGCAAGAAGCAGGACAATGACCTGAGGAGGGAACTGCAGCAGCTCTTGTGGAGCCAAGTCCTACCCCCAAATGAAAGAGCATCTCAGAGCCAGCCTCACACCATGAGCCTAACCCCAAAGGGCAGCGAGTGGCCTGGACGTCCACCCCTTCCTTCCCGCTGTCAGTGCTCCCTAGTGGGCAGTGAAAGGCAGTGCTCAGGTACTTCAAACAAGGCTGGCTCCCAGGAGGCCCTGCTGGGACTGGAATGGGCACCCTGTGCATTGCAGAGTCTCCTAAGACAGGGCCGCCTCTGCAGGGGCTCCGGGGGCCTCCGGGCAGGAGCCAGACTCTGCTTTTTCCTAGGCCAGTCCTCTGGCCTTCCCGTTCTCCTGGGTCTGTCTTTGGATGACTGTGGCTCTCCAGGGAGATGGAACTGGCAGATCAGGAGCCTTTGATTAGACCTGCAGAATGTCAGAATTGACAAAAAGATCATCTTGTCCAGACCTCTCTACTTACAGATGAGGGACCCAAGCTCCAGAGAGATCACATGACTCATCGAGTTAGAAGCTTCAGGACCTCGGGCAAACCACTTAACCCTTGCCAACCGGGCCAGGCAGAGCATGTCTTCCCCAGTGCACTGGCTTGGAGATGGCAGAGCTCATAGTTCCTCCTTGTACCCGGCCCTCATCCACGTGGGCCTTGGTCTGCCAGGCCAGGGCTTAGAGAATGAGTGGTAGCCGTGAGATCGCCCAGCCCTCCGGGCAGTCTGGCTACTCCAGCACGTGAGCCTTGGGTTCCCTGGCAGCCAGCATTTCCTCAAGAAATATCTCTCTTAAAATTGAAGATGGCCCTTTCAGCTTTGCTATTTCCCATGTCCTCCGTGGGGCAGAGTTAGCTCCGCACCAAGGTGTTGTAGTCTATCTGCAGAGTCACCCCCACCCTGTCCCAGAGCTGTTTTCTCTGGCCTGCCCATACCCACACCGGCCCCTTCTGTTCTCCGCAAATCCCTCTGCCCTTCCCATTGTCTGAGCTGCCTTTCTCTTGACTACTTCTTAAGCCTCTGGATTTCTCCTTAAATATCAGCTCCAGGATGCCTGCCTGATGAGCTGAGGTCATTCCTACCCTCATGTGACCTGGTGAATTAAGCAACAATACCAGGCATTCCAGGACAGTGAGTTTGAAGATCAGCAACTCTGCTGGCCTGGGGAGGCCCTTGGCCCTTCGGGAAGTGGGTAAAGTGATCCTGACCCACACACTGGCTTTGGGAGGGAACTTCTAATGGCCATGAAAGTCTGCTTCTCTAGGTGGAGAGATCCTGGCCCTCTGCCCCCCAACCAATGGCTCGGAATTTATAGAGCAGGAACCAGCAGATTGAGGTTGGATACACTTCTGTTTCATGTGAAAATCCTAGGCCTGGGCCTTTCTCGATGCTTCATTCCAAGACAAGGAGGGAAGATGCCCTCTGTCTTGCACTGTGACCCCACAGTTTCCGCCTTGCTGGATAGTGGAGGAGGTGAGTGTCAGCAAGGATCAGGGCCTCCTGGGTTCCTACTGCACTCTTCTCTCACACTCCATGCCTTGTCTGCAAGCACTCAGCCCTCTTTATTTCTGTGGTTGCTGAATGGCATCCCCAGGGAGCCATCTCGCCCCTGCAGGGTGAGGTTGTGCTCCTCTCCCATCATCTTTCTCTGCTGGAGATTCCAGGGCTCAAACCCCTGGCACAGCGGAAGGAGCCAAAGATGAGAAGGAAGATGCTGAGGTCCCCCTGCCTCACCTGACAGGTTCTTTACTCCTCTTGGCCTTGGCTCCTGCAGAAAGGGCTGCCGGGTCACTTCTGGCCCAGACATTGCATGCTCCTTTGTAGCCTTTTTGCTCCCAGTGTATTCTTAAAGGCTCTGTGTTATTTATCTCAGGATCTCCACTCCCCTCTACTGTGCACTACTCTCCATGCAGTAATGACATCAAAACACCCACACCGTATCTCAACAATCTCATGAGATAAATGCCTCATCCTTGGGCTCTGTGGACATAGAGTAGCAATCCTCCCATCCCACTACCAAAGAGCTCAGAAAATACAGGCTGCCAAGGAGGAACAGGCAGGCATGCGGATCGCCATGTGCATGTCATTAGGCAAAAATCACATTCTCTCAGCCCCAGAGCCCCTGTTTTCCCCAAAGCCGCCTCACTTTTTCCTTTCCTCTACCTCCAGAAAAAATGCCTGTGAGCTCGCTGGCTCTTGAGAACGTGCTGGGAGGGCTGACATGGGGGCATATGGCCTTGTTACCCAGCATGCAGCTCCTAGTTGGATGCACGGCAACTGGCCGGGTCCTGGAGATAATTAAGCTGTGCATATTGATCGGGTGGTGCAGGGGGCCTCAGACACCTGCTACTGTGCTCGTTCTGCAGTGTTCTCTCACCCAGTAGATGCACCATGGATTGGCAGTCAGTGCTGCCGGGTAGGCACCATGTATTTGTGCCTCTCTCCCTTTATGGACCCAAGATCTGGGAAGGCATATGGGTCTGCACAAGAAGCTTTAGCAGGCATGGTGCTACAGTAAAGACAGACCTGGGTCTGGTGCGCTGAGGGAGTGACCTTGGGCCTCAGTTTCCCTTAGGTAGAAAGGAGATAATAACGAGGCCCTCCCATCTCCAGGAATGGGAGATAATGTGAGAGCCCTTAGGGAGGCTTTGAGGGAGTTTGCATACCAGACAGTGTCCTGTGTGGAGGCATGGGACTCAGAGGGAAGAACGAGGCTCTGCAGCTGGGCAGGCCAGCCTTCTGAGGTTCGAGTCCCAGTGATTGGCGTGGGACATGCCCTTAACTGTTCTGAGTTTCTCTTTACTCATCTGTACACAGAAGACTAATAAAGCTGCGCTGACTGATTTCTGATAATTATAAGAAGAAGAGCATCCATTATTTATTGAATACTCATTATGTGCCAGGATCCTCCCTTTTCTTTATAAAACTGCCATAGAATGTAGCACAATTTGAGCTGCATGTTACTTTGTGTGGATTTTTACTGGTTTGCCTGTGGCTCAGGGAGGAGACAGTAAGTGGTGTGAGAGTGGGGGTTCTGCTGGGTGCTATCTGCCACTGGGCTCCCCAAGCCCCGCACAATACCAGCCCATAGTAGGTGCTCAAGAAATGTTGATCAAAGGGAAGCTAAGGGTTTTATTCACACTCTCTCCCTTAATCCCTCTAACAAACCTATTAGCTACATAGGATAATTGTCACCATTTTAAATGAGTAAAATGTGGCCACGAGAGGCTAGATAATGGACCCAAGGTCACACAGCAAAGGAATTGGTGAAGCCAGGAGCCCAGTACAGTACTCGTTGGAACTTCTTTGTCAGTTTGGGGATAGGGTGTGGTCAGCACTGGGCAGGGGAAACAACAGAGCAGCCCCTGCGTGCACCACATGCCTCCCACAAAAATATATATCATACATCCCTCGTAGCAGCCCATAAAGTGGGCATTATAAGGCCCACCTTAAAGATGGAAGACTGAGGCTCAGAGAAAGGAAGAGCCAAAGGACTGCCCAGTTCTGACTAGGAACGTCCGAGTGAAGGACACTCGTCCCCTGAGTTCTTCCATCTCAGAGTGGGAGTCCCAGTCCCACGGGTGGCCTGAACTGGGCCCCTGCCTCCCGGGGGGAGGGCAGGTTGGCGTGTCTCTGGCTGCTGAGGGCAGTACGCAGCAGGCCAGGCCGGCTGGAATTCCTTCCGCGCAGCACATCTGGGAGGGGTATACCCTTCCATGGTTCTTGGGAAATTGTGACGTCTGGCAGCCCGTTGCTGGCTGCTCTTTCGTTCTTGGAGCACCTGCCAAGCATCTGACAGCGTTCAGGATCGATCGCACGTCAAATGAAGAGTGGGCTCTTCTGTTTTGGGGTTTATCCCCCCCTGTTGTCATCTAAGAAATAGGGTTGTCGGGCGTTTAGTTCCTTCTCAGAATAACACCCATATGGGGTCCCACTGACGGTGAACAGCCTGCGTCTTTTGCGTGGGATGGGTTTGTTTACATTTGTCGTTGAACCTTGTCTTGCTCCAGAAGTTTTAATCAGGTGGCTTCTGAAAGAGGGAGAGACTGTCAGGGGGAGGTGATGACTTGGTCCCACTTTGGCTTAAAGGGTGTGGCAGGAGCAGGGCTGAGAGCCCAAGAGGTAAGCATGAGAAGCCCAGGGTATCCAGCGAGGTCCATGCTTGGTGGGGGGAACAAAGAACACTTTGAACCATGCAGGGCTCTGGCATGTTTGTGGATCGACTTAGCCAGGGCCAGGGCCAGCTGTGTTTGTTCCAGAGGATTTCATGGACTAATTCCCTGAGCTTCAGAAAATTGTTTCTCTTTAAGAAAGAGAAGTTTGGAGGTGCCTGCAAAGGAAATGCTCCTGGGCAGGCTGGGAGGCTGGGGGAGCATGGGAGGGAGAGGGAGGTCACGCATTTGTTGGTGAGACCGCCAGGGGCTCCCAGGGAGAGAAGAACTGGACTTGTGGTGTCCACTCTCATACTCAGGGTACCTCCCGGGCCTCTTGCAATAAGTGGCGTGTTTGGTGGAAAGAGGAGTGCAGATGTCTGATGCCTGAGGCCGGAGCATCCTGGGCACCGAGCTGGACCGCAGCAAGGACTCCCCTGCCAGAGGCTGCCAGGCACTGGGGTGTGTTTCCCAGGGAGACCGTAGCTACAAACACCATCTGCCAAAGATGACTTAGTTCCGGAAGAGGCAAGGGAAAGAACAAGCCGGTCCTTTCTGTCCTAGTTAGTCTGGTTCTGTTCACTCAGGCCAAGCACTCCCTTCCTGAAGTGGAAGTGAAGGCTAACTTGGTCCTGGGCAACCTGACCATCCTGTGAAAGGGGGCGCTCCGTTCCTGCCCCCTGCGCAGGCCTGGGGTCTTAGGAGCCTGCCTGCCGCCTGCTCACTGCCCTGCCCCGGCAACAGGGGCCAGCCAGCCCACGTGGTGGAAGTGGCATGGGGTGTCATGGGAATATGATTAGAGGCTCATACTTTGTCAAAACACTGACAGTTACAAAATGCCTCTGCTTCCACTCAGGGAAGAGTGAGCAATGAGCAAAATGACTTCAATCTGCAAAAGACATTCCGTGGAGGCCGGGAGGGAATACTAATCCTGGAGCCACGAGGAGTGATGGGGATTAGTGCTTGATTTAGGGGCTGGCCGAAAGAGAGCAACTAAGCTAAACCAGCCTAAATTCTGCTATATGTATGTAGCCAAATGGGAGATGGGCCCCATTTGCTTTGAAAAACTGTCTTCTCTCTGTTGAGGGGATGGAGAGTAAAGTGCCTGACCAAGGCTGAGGGGGAGAAATCCCAGCCGTGGGTTCTGGACTCACATGAGTCCTCTAGACAAGGGAAATATGTTGTCTTGTGGAGAATCTATAAAACAGGAATGGTCATTGCCTATGTAGGAGAGGTTTGGGTACAAGCACAGAACCAGCTTCTAACCCCAGAGGTTCTGTCTCCCTATAAACCTTCCTTGACCAGATCCAAATGATGGGGATCAAGTGACCCGCTGGACCCCAGTAAGAAATGGAATTCTACACAGATGGCCCACCTGAAAAGGCCTCATATTTATAGGGGGGTCAGGGCGCCAGCCAGGGTGGGGAGGCACCCAGGGCTAGCAACCAAGGAGAGCTGGTGCCACCCTAGGTCTAAGGGGAGGAAGCTGTATTGCTGGAGCCCAGTGGGAGCTGGGGAGGGGGCCGTGAGCTGGAAGCTGTGGACGCGTGAGGGCTTGGCTCCTGCAGGCCCGTGGCACCACACCGGGTGGGTGTGGAAAGAAGACGCTCTGGCTGCCCCCTCCTGTACTCCAGTGTCCCGGCGGCACTTCTCATCAGCCAGACTGGCGGAAGCCCGAGAGCACGGGAGCCTGGGAGACGCAGTCCAAAGGCATCAGCCTTCCAGGGCTCACGGCAGGGCTGGCCAGGGTGGAGAGTGGGTCTGGGGAGTCAGCAGGAGACAAGAACTTATTTGTAACATTAGCCTAGTTTAGCCAACTCTGGAAAGTCCCTCCCGAGAAGGGGAGTTCATAGAGGTGACCCATTTTCAGACTATTCTATCCCCAGCCAACATGCCTATGTTGCAAACACCTTGAGCAAACTATAAACAAACTCTGAAATGCCCACATGCACTTGTTTCTCTGTGAAATATCAGCTTTCTGAGGGCAGGGACTGTGTCTTATTACCGATTGTCTGCAGTCACGTTAGCAGCCTGCACCCATGTGCAGTGCCGTGCTATGCACAATAACTCAGTGAATGCCTGGGACGGCACCCCACGGCCAGCAGGCGACAGCAAGGCAGCCCTCTTGCCCAGTGGCCTGAGCTCTCCAGGGAGCACAAATGAATGGGCCTGACTCAGCGAGGGCCACAGGTACTCCAAAGGGGACACTACGCCCTCTGTGGTGACAGGCCGCAGCCATGCCAGCCAGCAGGAGCCCGTGGCAATGGAGGGCAGCAACCAGGAAGCAGCGGTGGGAAGTCCTTGGAGTGTCCCTGTGGCTGAAGGCTGTCCCAAGTGTCCATGTTCCCCTGAGGCCCTGATGTCTGTATTGCCACTATTTCAGTTGTTCTTTTGGATAAAGTTTTAGTCCACCTGAGGAGAGAGACATGGAGTCTATTAGCATATCCAGGCAGACCAGATGGCTGCTTCCCTCCCTGGCTGGGCCCTGGTGATGGCTGGGGATACAGGCCAGGTGCAGAGGAAAGGGGAGATGAAGGGCGCCAGACATGCCCTTTGCCAAGGGCTGCTGCCTGCGCTTGCCCTCCGGGGCGACGTGGGCCTGTGCTGGGCGACAACAGATGCTCTGCTCGTGTGGCTGTCTCTTGCTTTCTGGAAACTCACTGGGCACTGCTCCTCCACAGCGCCCCGGGACAGGTGGGCTTTGTCCCCTACAACCTTTCGGAGTTGGCCCACCGCCACCACTCAGGCCAGGCTGCGAGGGCCCAGGCAGAGCGGGTGTGGGATCCAGTTCATGGTTTCCAATGCCAGGTGCAGCCCTGGAGCTGTATTTTCCCTTTTGACGCAAAACAGAATATGGAGACAGCTCTGAGCGTTGGGAGCAGCATTCAGGACAATGTCCCTGACGAGGCAGGGTAGCTCATAGTCTTGAGCCAGGCTGTCTGAGTTCAAGACCCGGTTTGCCGCTCCTAGACCCTCAGGCCCCTGGTCTATGAGATGGGGGTCACCATCGGATCGACCTTAGGGATGCTGATGTGAGGACTGAGTGACTTCAGGTGTGCAAAGTGCATCCAAGAGTGCCTAGCGCATGCTGTGCCATGGAAACTGTGCTGTTTCACGAGGCACACTCTTCTCGGCAGGGCACCCAGGGGTCTGAGGAGGGGCCGTCTGTGAGGCCACTAAGGGGCCCACGTCCCCCAAGCGACTCTTTCATTAAGAAACCTCCAGTGAGTCAGCGGGCTTGAAGTTAGTCTGGAACTCCACCTTCCCCATTCCTTGCTTCAAACCCTGAGCCTCACCAGGGAAATATTTGTGCCCCCACCCCCACCCCATACCACAGACTTGCTTTTACGTGCGAATTTACTTCGGTATTTGAACACTTCCTTCAGGACACAGAGAAGGGAGCTCCTTCCTAGCAGTTACTCCCAGGTCCCAGGGCCTGACTCTGTGGGCCGCACCCAGTGGGCAGCATAGGGACCATCCCCTCAAGGTTTCTCTCGACACATCAGTGTTGCGATGCAGGGACGACCTGCACTGGGCATGTCTGTGAGGTGGCAGCAAAGGGCAGTGGCTGCTGCCTCTGACTCCTTCTTTTCCTGGAACAGAGGCACTGTTGCCATATGGCCAGTGCTACAATGTATCTGTCTGTTCCATTGATCACATGTTCGTAGGCCCAGGGCCTGTTTCACAAGATGTCAGCTAAAAGAAATCAATTTATAGGCAAGTATGACCGATGTTGGTCATTGAAAAGAAACTGCTTGTATAATTTATTACACTTTAATTTTTTCCCTGTGAGAAGTTGAATGTCTCAGTGATAACTTTGCTTCTTAGCTATAGTTTAATTGTTAAGGGTTATTTACCCATTTTGATTATCTCAACTCTAAACATCTCAAAGTGGGGACCCAGGGAGGGGCCCAGATACATGACGTCAGGGGAAGAAATAAAACCAGTGGAAAAGAAACTGGGCCCCGATCGCTGCCTCACTCTGCACCCTGGGGTCCTCCTCTGAGTGCTAGTTCGGACCAGCAGGGCAGCCAGTCCCTGGGGACACGCTGTTTCTGTCAGAGTGGGGGAGAGGGCCTTCCTTTATGGGAACCAAATCCGAGTAAAACCAGAGGAATCTACACTTCTTGGAGTAGCTTGCCTAAGAGAGTCCGGACAAGAGAGCTCTGCGTGATGTCCTCTGGGCTGAAAGGAAGATGCTTGTAAGTGCGAATGGGCCCCATAGGGAGAACTTGGGCAGAGAAGGGAGGGGACCACCTTCCTGGCTAAGCAAGAGGCCCACATGCTCAGGAGGTGACAGGAAAGTCAGCCATCGATGTAAGGCCCTGGGAAGGGCTCTACAGCCTCCTGCGTGGGAAGCTGGCTCCAAAACTTCCAGTCCTGTGGCTGTGGACAAGCGCTCTTACCTTTCTGTTTGCTCGCCTGAGAGATGGTCATGATAACAGTGCCCACCTCTGAGGATTAGTGTAAGAACTGTCTGAGTTAAGGTATGATGCTTAGAATAGAACCTGGCCTTTACAAAGTACCCAAGTATTAACTATTATTATTGCATTTATTGCTATTAGTGTTACTCAGGATTAATCAAAGAAAGGTTCTACCTTCTAATGACTTAAGGTGAGTCCAATATTTCCTTTTTAGTTTGCTGCCTCACCCAGGTTTACTGGTACCAGATGCTTGGCCTGAGGATTCTATGAACGTTATTTCCCAGCCTACAATGGATGCGAAGATGATGATCAATGAAATCATTGGCTTTGGCAAATGTGGCTCATAGGTGGGAGTGCTCCGTAGAATGCACTCCCCCATGTTCACCTGAGAGTCACCACCAGGAGCTTGGCTCGGCTCTGAGGGGTATAGATGACACTTCCTACAGGGTTTTCAGGACTCAAATTCCTTTTTTTCCTAAGTTGGTAGAGGATATCTTCATTTATTTTTAAATTTTAATTGAAGAATAGCTCACATATAACATTATATTAGCCTCAGATGTACAACATAATGATTTGACATTTATATATATCATGAACTACCACAGTAAATGTAGTTACCATCAGTCACTTAGAGGGGAGGAGGATGGGGTGACCAGTGAAGTGGGTGATGGGGATTAAGAGGTACAAACTCCCAGTTATAAAATAAGGACTCAAATTCTTCTTGGCAGTAACTAGCACAAGACAGAACATTGGGACTGATGGGGACTGGGATGTTCGGCTGGAATGGGCCACATCCATAAATAGCCAGAGAGCTACACTTGTACCAAGGGTGCTTCTGGACGCTCATTTGGGGCAGGACTGAAAGATGAAATGAACCCTCACACTTGAAAGATAAGGTTTGATCAGGGGACAGAGAATGCGAACGGGGTAACAGGTGCTCTGGTTTCTGCAGTACCGGTGCCTGGATATCACTTGTATGCAGGCCCTGTCCTTGACCTGATGAACACTTGATGGGTTGCTGTGGATTGACTGTACAGTCAGCGGACGTGGGTTTTACATGGCAAATTCTATCAGGCAGGGCTTGCTTTTCTGAGTCTGTGCAGCACACTCAACAGGAATTATAATGGCCCTGGCTTTAAAGAGTGGCATAATATCACACTCAGGTACTTAATTGATGACGATGATGATGGTGATGATGGTGGCGATGGTGGTGATGGTGGTGATGGTGGTGATGGTGATGGTAATGATGGTGGTGGTGGTGGTGGTGGCGATGGTGGTGATGGTGATGATGGTGGTGGTGATGGTGATGATGGTGATGGTGATGATGGTGGTGGTGATGGTGATGATGGTGATGGTGATGATGGTGGTGATGGCGATGGTGGTGGTGGTGGTGATGAAGGTGGTGGTGGTGGTGGTGGTGATGGTGATGGTGATGATGGTGATGGTGATGATGGTGATGGTGATGATGGTGGTGGTGATGGTGATGATGGTGATGGTGATGATGGTGGTGATGGTGATGGTGGTGATGGTGGTGGTGGTGGTGGTGATGGCGATGGTGGTGGTGGTGGTGATGGTGATGGTGGTGGTGGTGGTGATGGTGATGGTGGTGGTGATGGTGGTGGTGGTGGTGATGGTGGTGATGGTGATGATGGTGGTGATGGTTCTGATGGTGATGGTAATGATGGTGGCGGTGGTGGTGGTGGCGATGGTGGTGATGGTGGTGGTGGTGATGGTGGTGATGGTGATGGTGGTGGTGGTGGTGATGGTGATAGTGGTGGTGGTGGTGGTGATGGTGATGATGGTGATGGTGGTGATGGTGGTGATGGTGATGGTGATGGTGGTGATGGTGGTGGTGGTGGTGGTGATGGCGATGGTGGTGGTGGTGGTGATGGTGATGGTGGTGGTGATGTGATGGTAGTGATGGTGGTGGTGGTGGTGATGGCGATGGTGGTGGTGGTGGTGATGGTGATGGTGGTGATGGTGATGGTGGTGGTGATGGTGGTGATGGGATGATGGTGGCGATGGTGGTGATGGTGATGGTAATGATGGTGGTGGTGGTGGTGGTGGCGATGGTGGTGATGGTGATGGTGGTGGTGGTGGTGATGGTGATAGTGATGGTGGTGATGGTGATGGTGATGATGGTGGTGGTGGTGGTGATGGCGATGGTGGTGGTGGTGGTGATGGTGATGGTGGTGGTGATGGTGGTGGTGGTGGTGATGGTGATGATGGTGGCGATGGTGGTGATGGTGATGGTGATGGTGGTGGTGGTGGTGATGGTGATGGTGATGGTGGTGATGGTGATGGTGATGGTGGTGGTGGTGGTGATGGTGATGGCGGTGGTGGTGATGGTGATGGTGATGGTGGTGGTGATGGTGATGGTGGTGGTGGTGGTGGTGATGGCGATGGTGGTGGTGGTGATGGTGATGGTGGCGGTGATGGTGATGGTGGTGATGGTGGTGGTGGTGGTGATGGCGATGGTGGTGGTGGTGGTGATGGTGGTGGTGATGGTGGTGATGGTGATGATGGTGGCGATGGTGGTGATGGTGATGGTAATGATGGTGGTGGTGGTGGTGGTGGCGATGGTGGTGATGGTGATGGTGGTGATGGTGATGGTGGTGGTGGTGGTGATGGTGATGGTGATGGTGGTGATGGTGATGGTGATGATGGTGATGGTGGTGATGGTGGTGATGGTGATGGTGATGGTGGTGATGGTGGTGGTGGTGGTGATGGTGGTGATGGTGATGATGGTGATGGTGATGGTGGTGATGGTGATGCTGGTGATGGTGATGGTGGTGGTGATGGTGGTGGTGGCGGTGGTGGTGATGATGATGGTGGTGATGGTGATGATGGTGATGGTGATGGTGGTGATGGTGATGGTGGTGGTGGTGATGGTGGTGGTGGTGGTGGTGGTGATGGTGATGATGGTGGTGATGGTGGTGATGGTGATGATGATGATGGTGATGGTGGTGATGGTGATGGTGGTGGTGGTGATGGTGATGATGGTGGTGATGGTGGTGGTGGTGATGGTGGTGGTGGTGGTGGTGGTGGTGATAATGGTCATGATAATGAAGGTCTAAAGCCTTGTACTGCTACCTACATGTCTTCCTCCTTTGTAACAGAAAATCGTCATTCTATTCATCCCATTTATAGCCTGAATACCCAGCAGCAATCTCAAAAGCATTGAGGCACCAAATATTAATCCATGAGATATTAACACTCCTGAGTATTTTTTATTAAAAAGCCCCTTTGGGCTTCATTCATTCAGTTGTGAAGTATCTGTTTCGTGTTTCTGAACTATGAGTGTTGCCTCCTGCCCTGGGAAAGGGAGTGTTTCCCTTTGTCCTTCTGAGAGAGTCCTGGGACACTCTGACCACCCAGAAACCACCTCTGTCCCCAGTGGGTTGTGATCAGAGGCCTCAGCAGTCTGTGAGTGCTCAGCTCAGGCTTGAGAACGAGATCATAACAACCATGATGAGCATGGCAGCCCTTAGTGAAATATGCCAGGTGGTGGGTGTCTTACGTGCATGATTTCTAGTTCCTCCAATGACTGCATGAGATAAGCATTCATATATCCTAGTTTCAGATGGAGAAACTGAGGCCTACAGAGCTCAACATCTTTCCCAAGGCCACCTAACTAGGAGCCAGTGGAGCTGGAATTCAGCCCACTGGAGCCCAGGACCATCTGATTCTAAGGCTAGACTCTTTCTAGGACACAATGCAGGGGTGCAGCCTGGAACAGGAGGTGGTGGGGTTTGCTTTAGAAGAGCACCAGATGGTGGAGGAGAGCCAGAGCGAGCTGGCATGGTGGCTCCTGGCCTGGATGGGATCTGACTCCCCCCAGTCTCCCAAGTGTCAGGCATGGGACGAATGTCTCTGTCGGGAGACATCGGTCCCCAGGCGGCCAGGCATGCTGGCAGCATTCCCAGCCCTGGCATGCCCTGCACAATTCCTTCAGCATGCATGGGTCTCTTGACAGGGAGTGACAGCTGTGATTCCATGCCTGCACCAGTGGCAGGAGAAATGCGGGAGAAACAAGGGGGAAAGGACTGTAATTACCTCTTAACATGTTTCCACATTTTTCTGCTGTCAGAATGATTTTGTTTTCTGATTTATTTTGATCTGCCTGAAAATTAGTTACTGCAGTGCATTTGATGTGTAATCATTGTCCTGTGAATCCAGCAAATGTGATTCTTCTCTCCTTCCTCCAATTTATGTCAGTTTCTGTGTGTACTGAGGGCAAGGGAAGGGGTGACCATAAGGCATTAGGAATGTCTGCTGCCTGTTTGTGTGTCCTGCCTTCTCACCAGGACCCTAAGAGGCCACAGCCTTACAAGTTCTGCCTTCCCAGAAGGTTCGGGCCCCCATGGAGTGTTCAGTGAGCCTACAACCTGAATTTTTCCAGCTGCCCTCCCCCTCCACCACACAGCCACATGCTTTTCATCCCACATGCGACTCCCCGTCCCTCCATCCCAGACTGCAGCCCGCACACAGTCAGCTCCCACCTTGACCTGCCCCTCCATCTGCTTTCAGGCATCCACACCCACTCATGGAGCTTTTCTGTGAAACAGAGAACAAGGGCTGACCATGGCACCAGGAGATCTTGGCACCACTCTCCGTGGGAAGGTGACCAGGGTTGGTCAAGCTGTATGGCGGCCTTTTCTCCCATGGTCAGGCCAGAATGAGAAGGGGGCCTGGACTGTAGGATGGTGAGGGGCTCGGGGCCATCCGGGGATGGGCATTCCTCAGCAGGCCCTCTCAGGAGACAGCTGCCATTATGAACACTCAAGAAACAAGTTTCAGAGACAGAAGGAAACTCTGTGGTCACTGAGTCCAATGACCTCATTATTCAGAGGAGAAAGCTGGGGCCTGGAGGTGGGGCAGGGATAGGCTCCACACACAGCTGGTCTGGGCAAACCTGGATCTCTGCTGTATTCTCCCAAACAGGCTGGTGTCAGGATAGGAGCAGACAGCTGCCCATGTGCTGGAACTTGGGGAATCTGCCCTTTTCTCCCTGGGATTCTCACCTTTAGGGGTAGGTCAGGCCTTTTGGGGTGGGTCAGGGATTAGCAAACATTTTAGAATCCCAGGATCACTTTCTTCTAATAAACCCTGATGCAGAAAGAAAGGGCAGGGTTACCCTGGTTCAAGCATGTGAGGAGGAAAGAGCAGTCCAGGGCCCTCTGGCCAACTTGTCATGATTCTCCAAGGAGGCCCCTTCAACATCTCTCCAGAAACTTTAGCACCCATGGAATACGGTGAGAAAACATTTAAGGGCCCTGTTACCAGGCAGAGGAGTAGATGAAGACATTCACAGCCCTACACGTTGGCATGGGTGTATTCAGTAGAATCCTTGGAACTCCAGGACTATACCAGGATCAAGTTACCAGCAGAATAGTTTTTGATGAAGGGGATACTCAGGAAGAGGAGGAAACGTTTGCCGCCTGGGAAGGACAGGTTCAGCTGGGAGAGTAGGTCAAGAAAGGGGCAGCCTGGAAGCTAGGTGCCTGAATCCAGTGCAGGGACCCGAGAGACCAGAGTTCTCAAACGTAAGACTCTAGCCACCCAGTGAAATTACCTGGAGTACATAAACTCTGATCTTCCACCATGGCCTAAGTTCTTTCTCGCATGTCACAAGGGATGCAAAGTCACTGAAAAACATTACAACATTAAGCTTTCCTCTCAGAGACTATGCCCTCCTCTAATATTGATCACTGGCATTCACATAGTCCTTCACACTTTATGAGACAGACACTCTCATGTGTCAAGTGACTCTTCCAATACCACATGAGGTGGCTGTTATTATTATCATCCTCACTTACCAGATGTAGAGACACAGGGTCAGGAGCCCAGGAGCCATCGCTTGGAAGCATCATCATAACATGACTCCCAACAGTATTTATCAACTCATGTCCTAGAAGCATTTAGTTTAATTCATCTCTCTCCTGCCCTCTCCTTCTCCCCTACCCCAGCTTCCTACCACAAACTGGGCTGGTTTCCCTCATGCTTCTTTCCTGTGTGTTAACACCTAATTGTTGGACTCGATCCTGTTACATGTGCACCAACAGAGAGCAAAGCAGAAGGGCCCTCAGGTGTCATGTCAGATGCAGAGACCATCTCTGACCCCCTCACAGAGGGCGTCACACACCGTCACCACTCCTCACACAGAGCGCCCCAGGTGCAGATTCCTGGAGGCTTCAGGCCCTCAGCAAGGATCCCCCGCACTTTCCACCTGCTCATGCTGGGGGTGGTTCTAGAACCCTGTCCTTGCTGCCGACGTATCCACATGGGACACAGAAGCACACCTGATTCTACAGGGACAGGCCAGTGGGTGGAATTACCAGACACCCAGATGTCTTCTCCTGGCTTTTATGTCTACCATTTATTTTTGAAGACATTTTTGTTTACTGAGGTATAATTTTCATACAGTAAATTTACCTCACTTTAGGTCTACAATTCTGTGAATTTTTAAAAATAGTTTAATTGAGGTATAATGAACATAAATCACACATATTTCAAGCATGTACTTTGAAAATTTTGAGATATGTGTGCATCTATGAAACCATCACCACAGTCAAGGTAGCCAGCATATCTGCCGTCTCCAGAAGTCCCCATAATCCCTCTTAGCTCAACCTCCCCACCTCCTCCTCTCTCTTCTGTCACTGGAGATTAGTTTACATCTTCTATAGTTGTATGTAAATGGAATTTTTTACATATATAGTCTATTTTTGCAGAGTTCTTTCATTCAACATATGCATTCTGAGGTTCATGCATGTTGTTGGATGTATTGATAATTCATCCTTTTTTATTCTGAGGGATGTGCCATTGGATGTACTAAAATTACACAGTTATTCTGAATGGATATATCACAATTTGTTCACCTGTTGATGGACATTTGGGTGGTTTCTGGTTTGGGGCTATTTAAGTCACTATGATATATATACAAATCTTTGTATGGGCATATATGCTTTCTTTTCTCTTGGGTAAATACCAAGATATGGACGGTTTCATCATATGATAGTACATATTTAACTTTTAAGAAGTTGCCAGACCATTTTCCAAAGTGGTTGTACTATTGTACACACCCATCAGCTGTGTATGATGGTTTCAGTCCCTCTATATACAGCCTCACCAACATTTGGAATTGTCAAAACTCTTTTATTGAATTAAATTATTAATATTAAAAATATAATAATAATTATTAAATATTTATTTTAATATTAATTTGAATTTAATATTATTTTAATTAATTTTATATTTAATTTAATATATTGATTTAATATTAATTTTTAAAGACTTTAGTATTGAGCTATTAATTAATATTTAAAATATTTTTAATTTAAGCTGTTACAATATTTATACAGTGGCATTCCATTGTGTTTTCCATTTGCATTTTCCTAATGACTGGTGATATGGAGCATCTTTCATATGCTTATTTGCCATCCATGTATATCTTCATTGGTGAAGTATCTGTTCATATTTTTTGCCCATATCATAATTGGGTTGTTTTCTTGTAATTGCATTTTGAGGGTTCTTTATATATTCTGGATACTAGTTATTTATTAGATATGTGCCTTGTAAATATCTTATCTCAGTCTGTGTGGCTTGTCTTTGCTCTCTCATTTTTGCTGGAAATCAGTTTCCATATATGTGCGGATCTATATCTGGATTCTCTGTTCTATTCCACTAACTCATTTGTCCATCTGTACACCCAGAGTGCCCTGTTTTGATTACAATAGCTTCATAATGTCTTGAAATCAGGTAGTGCTAATTGCCCCTTCAACTTTGTTCTTTTTTCAAACTTGTTGGAGTGTTCTAGGTCTTTTCATTTCCATACGAACTGTAGAATCCACTTGCCAGTTTCTACTAAGAAAAGTTTTTGGCTTCATGTAGTTTGAAGCGCAGTTACTAGATGTATAAACATTTAGGATTGTTCTGACCCCTTGAAGAGCTGACTCCTTTGTTGTTGAGAAAATACCTTCTTTATTCCTGATGATATTCTTTGCTCTGAGCTCTACTCTGCCTGATATTCATATAGCCACTCTCATTTTCTTTTGATACATATTGCATGTTGTATATCTTTTTCTTTATATTTAAAATGGATATCTTGTGAGCAGCAGATGGTTATGTCTTGCTCTTTCATCCAATATGATTGCCTCTGACTTTTAATTAGGGTTTTCAGATTGAATATAACTATTTCATTGGGGTGTTTAGACTGAATGTGACTATTGATAGATGGTTAGGGTTAAGTTTGACATCTTGCTATTGTTTTCTGTTAATGTTCTTTGTTCCCTTTTCCTTCTTTTTCTGCCTCCATTGGGATTGAATATTTTTTTATATTTTTTTCTTGGCTTCTTAGCTAAAGTTCTTTGTTTTGTTATTTCAATGGTTGCTTTTGGGTTGATAGTATACAATCATAATTCATGATAGTCTGCCTTCTATTATGCCACTTCACATATACTACAGGAGCCTTACAATAGTATACTTACATTTCTCCCTTCATGGCCTTTATGCTATTGTCATGCATTCTATTATGCATTTGTTATGAACCTCAGTACACATTGTTATTATTTTTGTCTAAGCAGTATTTTAAAGAACAAAATCATATCTACATTTCTAGTACTCTTCATCTCTTTCTGTAGATCCACATTCCATCTTGGATCACTTTCCTTCTGCTTAAAGGACTTCCTTTAACATTTCTTGAAGTACTGGTAATGAGGTCTTTCAGCTTCTGTATGTCTGAAAAAGTGTTTACTTTTCACCTCTATTTTTGAGAGACGTTTTTCTTCTTATAGAATTCTAAGTTGACAGTTTTTTGTTTCAGTAATTAAAGCTGTTGTTCCACTGTCTCCTTGCTTACATTGTTTCCAACAAGAAGTCTGCTGTTGGCTTGTCTTTGTTCCTCTGTACATAAATGTGTCTTTATGCTCTGACTGCTTTTAATGTTTTCCCTTTGTTACTAGCTTTGAGGAGTTTGATATGATATGCCTTGGTGTTTAATTTCTTTTTTATCGTTCTTATCCTTGCAATTCATTAAGCTTCTTGAATCTGTGGATTTATATTTTTTAAATTAACTTTGGTGAAGTCTTGGCTATTATTTACACAAATATTTTTTTTCTGTCTCTCCCATCCCCCATTCCTGAGAATTCTAATTGCACAAATATTAGGTGACTTGAAGTTGTCACATAGCTCACTAATTGCATTTTTCATCTTATTTATTTGTTTATCTTTCATTTTGGATAGTTTCTATTACTATGTTTTCAAGTTTACTAATCGTTTTTTGCCATGCATAATTTGATATTAATCTAGTACTGTATTTTTTTCATAGAATAATTTTAATTTTATTTAATTTTATTTTTTATTGAAGTATTATTGTTATATAATCTTACATTGGATTCAAATATACAATACGGTGGTTCAACGGGTAGCCATATTATTAAATCCTTACCCCCTCTAGTGCAGTTACTATCTATCAATGTAGAAAGATGTTACAGAATCACTGACTATATTCTCCATGCTGTACTAGTGTCCCTGTGACCAACTTATATTGTGATTGTGAATTATTGTGCCCCTTTATCCCCTTCATCTTCCCTTCCTGCCCATCCCAACCCCTCCCTGTTGGTAACCACTAGTCACTTCTCAGTGTCTATGGGTCTACTGCTGTTTTGTTCCTTCTGTTTTGTTTTTATATTACACAAATAAGTGAAATCGTACGGTACTTGTCTTTCTCTGGCTTATTTCACTGAGCTTAATACCCTCTAGATCCATCCATGTTGTTTCAAATGGCAGGATTTCTTTTCTTTTTGTGCCTGAATAATATTCCATTGTGTATATGTACCACATCTTCTTTATCCATTCATCTACTGATGGACACTTAGGTTGCTTCCATACTTGGCTATTGCAAATAGGCGATAAACAGAGGGGTGCATCTGTCTTTTTGAATCAGCTAGCCGGTGTATTTTTTTTATCTCGAACATTGTAGTTTTCAATTTCTAGAAGGGCTGCTTGGGTCTTTTAAATATTTTTTCATGTCTTTACTTAAGTTATTAGCTACATGGAGTATAGTATAGTACAGTTTTAATATCCTTATCTGCTAATTCTAACATATGCATCACTGGATCGGCTGAGATCGGGTCTTCTTCCCACTGTGGGTCGCATTTTCCAGCTTCCTTGCATTGGATGATAGGCCATGTAAATTTTCTCCTGGGTGCTTCCAAATTCTTATAAATTCAATTGATTCAAATAGTTTTATAAATATTCTTGAACTTTATTCTGGAACACAGTTAAGCTACTTGGAAACAGTTTGATGGCTTTTTGTCTTACTTTTAAGAATAGTTAGGCAGAACCAGTGCAGCATTTAGTGTAGAGATCATTACACCCCATGGCTGAGGCAAGACCCTTTTGAGTACTGTCCCCAGTGGCCTCTGAATCCTGAGTTCTTCCAGTCTGGCTAATAGGAGCAGGCATTATCCCCAGTTCTGAGGGAGGGCTGGGCACTGTTCCCTTTACTCCTCTTGGATGGTTCTGAGGCAGAAAGACCCTAAGGTGGCCTCAGTGATTACTGCCTCTTCTTGCTCATGCCTTTGCCCTTCCCTTGAGTATGAGTGAGATCTGGGGCTTGTTTCTAACTAGTGAAATATGACATGGGTGATGGGATGCCACCTCTGTGACCAGGTCATGTTATAGGGAAAAGGTGATGGCGGCGTCCCTCTCATGATTCTGTTATGTTACATCAGAGTCCGACGTAGCCAGCTGGAGCTAGAAAGCCTCCTGTGGCTTATGATGTAAGTGGTCTATTGGAGAATGCCATGAGTCAAAGAACTGCAGGCATCCTCTAGAACTCAAGGCTGTCATACAGCCACAAGAAATGAATTCTGCCATTAATCTAATGAGCTTGGAAATGGATCCCCCTCCAGTTGAGCCTCCAGATGGGACTGCACCCTGGCCAAAGCCTTGAGAGGCTCTAAACAGAGGATCTGACTCAGCCATGTCCAGACTTGTGACCCACAGAAACAGTGAGGTAAAAAATGTGTGTTGTTTTAAGCCACTAAGTTTGTGGTATTTGTCACACAGTAATCGAAAAAACAGAAATGAAAACGGTTCTTTCCTCAGCCTCAGGCAATTTCCTCACACACAGGCATCTATCAGTGCTTTGCTGATCACCCGAGGGGACCCTCTGCAGATCTCTGCCTGTGACGTCCTCCCAGACCCTCAGCTCCATCTCCTCAGCTCAGGGAATCTGCCAGGCTCCACCTGGATCCCTTCTCCTTCTGCTGCGACCTGAAACTCCAGCAGGGCAGTGAGCTGGAGTGGCTGCAGAATTCACTGTGTCTGCTCCCCATGTCCCAGGGATCTTGGACATTGGCCTTTGTCTAGTGTCCTGAAAATGTCCAGTGTCCTGAAAACTATGGTTTCCTTTTTTTCTCTACTTTGTATTTGTTTTTGTTTTTTCAGGTAATGTAAATCTGGTCCCAGTTTTCTCGTCTTGACCAGAAGCAGAATTTTGTCAAATTTATGTGATCTTACAACCATTATTACAATAAGATAGAAAAAAATCCCCTCATTCCGGAAAGCTCCCTAATCCCTCTCTGTAGTTATTTCTCATCCCTAACACCTGTCAAGCACTGGCCTGGTTTCCACACCAGTAGCTTTGCTCTTTCTAGAATATTTTATAAATAGGATCATACAGCATGAAGCTTTTTGAGCCTAATTCTTTCAATTTAGCAAGTTGCTTTTGCAAGTCACCCATGTTTTTGCAGGTGCCTGTGCTTCACTCCTTTTCACCACCGAGTAGCATCTCACCGCATGGATGTATCATTGTCCTTTCAGTGATTTAGGGAAATTAGTGCAAAGGACCATAGACATAAAGGGGCAGATTGAATTCTATGCACCAAGTCTTTGTCCTCCTGCCTTCCTGCCTTCTTCTGTACTATCTGCCTTCCTCTGCAAGAACCTAGGTAGGTTTATCTAATAATCTGATAATGATTATTATTTTTAAACCAAACCAGAGGTTTTCAGCCTATACTCCACAGGCTTGGAACTGCCATCTATCCCCAAAGCCAGGATACTAGTTGGAGATTCTGGAGGGAGGCCGTCCAGGATGATAGCAGAATTTGGTGGACTTTGCATGACATCACATGTCGAAAACTGGACTGGAATTCATCCATTTTCCTGCTTTCTCCTTCTCCTCCTTTCTGGGCCTCAGAGTGAGGGTGGTCCTGTGAGCCAGAGGCACTCGAGCCCCTGAATCACCTCGGCTCACTGAACTTGCTGCCTGGGTTTCCTTCCTAGGAGAGGCGCCTGTCTGAGGGGTGAGACAAGACAGGCCCCTGTGCAGAAACCAAGAGTCAGATAAACACCTGGGAGAAACCCCAGGCTTCCCCCGAAGGCCGGGCAAGCCCTGGTGGGGCAGTGAGTGTAGGAGGAGGTCACCACGACCATCTCTTCCCCCATGGCTATGCCGGAGAGTGGCGTGCATGCAGGCTCTTAGGAAGAGGAGAGGCACTCGTGCTCCTCACACGTGTGTGCTCAGGGCCAGCGCTGAGCTGCCAGGGCCGGTGAGCCTCACCCCGCTGCTGCCAGTGAGGAGGGGGCAGGGACACAGCAGTCTGGCTGTGGCAGGTCTTCGTGAGACCTGTAGCTTTCTTCAGGCTTGGTCCCCTCCTCTAAGACCCTTCCTCATTCTCAAGGACTTGGCATATATGTCACTTCGGGATGTTTTCGGCTCCAAGTAATAGGGTAAGAAGTTAGAGGTAGCCTCGGGGTTAGGCTGGCAGCTCAAGGTGCCACTGAGGCCAAGGCCCTTCACCTGGACCCACTTCCTCATGCTCACACTGTTCTCTCAGTCCTGCAGAATGGTCGATGCAGCACCGGGCCTCGCACCCACACCTCACTCTCTCTTCAAGGCAGAGAGAACTAGGAAGGTGGGACAGGGACAGGGTAAGCTGCCCTCAGCAGTCAGGCCTGTGTTCTGGGCTGGTGGGCTCACTGGGGCAGGGGTTCCACCCGAGATCATCACGGCCTCGGCACCCCACACAGGGCCCATCCCCTGGCAGTGCCCAGTGAAATGTCTGCCCAATGGAAATGGTACTTGCCTGTCTCCTCATGGCAGAGCTTCTCGAACCTGTGGACAGTGTGCCCAGGCTGACAAGGGAGCCTTGTGAAAATGCAGGCTCTGACTTAGCACGTCCAGGATGCTGTGTTTGGAACAAGCTCCCCAGTGATGCTGGGGCTGCAGATCTGGAGCCTGTTTTAGGCAGAAAGAGCCTAGAATGTGAAGTCAAGCCCTTGCAGCACTCACTGGTTCATTCACGCAGGCCAAGTGCAAGGCCGTCAGCAGCTGCAGGTGCAGATGGGAGTGGACAGGGGCGTCATGGTTGTGCTTGTTTCCCAGGCAGGGGCTGGGCACCTGGAGACGTTGCTTGCTTCCTCAGGCCCTGTGTGCCCTGAACAAAAATGAGTGGTACCCGGGTGAGAAGAGAGACCAGCCATGCCAGTCTCTCAACAGCTCTTAACTTGCTTGTCTCTACCCACGAGGCAGGAACACGCCACCCAGAGCTGGGCCCTGGCCGCCGGAGGTGTGTGACGGTCAGTGCCTTTCAGATGTTGGCGTTTCCCTGGCAGAGTGGGGCTTCAGTCAGGGGATGCTGGGGGGAGGGAGGGAGCAAGGAGTTTCTGTGAGCACTGTGCCCGGGGGAGGAGCTGATTTCTCTAGAGCAGACATCTGGATTTTTTTTTAATAGCAGGAACCCAGTTACTGGAATTTCTTCTGAATTAAAAGCCAAACAAAAAGTTTCTTGTGGTTTCAGTTACACAAGACGCTGCTGCCAAGATGGAATGAATGGGATGAGCTGCTGAAAGGGGGAGACAGTGAGGGCGGGAGGAGGGGCGAACGGGAGGGACCCTGCCTCACAGGGCAGTTCTCTCAGGGGCACCCTGCCCACTTCTATGCCGCCAGCCTCAGGGAAAGAACTGACTGTACCCGTCTTCAAAGGAGGGTTGGGAAAGTGATGTGCTCACTGTCAGCCGTGTCCGCATGTGAGTGATTACTGGCTCTGTAATTTACCATAATTCAGGCCTCGCACTCCAGGGGGACTGGCTCTGTTTGGTTTCCCAACTGACTGGCAGGCAGACCAGACGTTCTCCTGCACCTAAGCTACAGGGCTGTCCCTCCAGCCCCGCTCATATGAGGCTGGAGGCAACGCCCGCTGCTCCAACAAGCAGGGAAAGTCGCCTGCACTGGCGACCCCCCCCCCCAACCTCACCTTCCCAGAGCCTCCAGCCTCCTCCCGCTTCCTGCCTGGCCAGAGCTGTGTCTCCTCTCCCTTCTCCAGCCTGCCTTCTGGGGAGCGCGCCCTGCAGTGGCTGGGGCCTCGCGATGCACAGTCCACACCACCCTGGTTTGGCCTCCCGGGTGCCTGGCTCTTCCCTGGGGGGCCCCCGGGGCCACTCAGCACTGGCAGCCGCTGTCTCTCAGACCTTGCTCCCCTTTAGTAACATTCTGTGTGTCCCCAGCCCACCCCCGCAGGACCCCACCCCCATGACCCCCCAGCACGGATCTCCCCTTCCTCGGGTAAGTGGGTTGAAGTGGGTCATGAGAGCAAATCGGACTCGTCGCTCTGACTCTGCTTTCTGGGCCATCAAACTGATAACGTAACCTGGCAACAGCGGGAGTGTCCACACCACGGAAATCACAAAGGCTGGGGTCAGGGTCCCCTCCCACCGCCACCAGGACACCGGTTGTAACCGACCGTTGCCACACACCCCGGTCATGCCCACCTGTGCAGGGGGAGGGAATGCACTTTCCTTCCCCACAGCCTCTGCTGGCCGCCGCTGGGCAGCTCATTGGAACTCAGGAGCTCTGCTCTCTGGAACTCGCTTTGCACAGGTGCATCCTTATCCCGGAGGGCAGGTGCAGCTCCTCTGCTCTGGCACAGAGCTGGACTTGCTCCAAGCTGAGCTGATAAGCCGTATTTTCTCCATTCCTAGTGTCGTTTCCATGCCCTCCTATCCAAACACCATCTTGTTTTTTTTCTATTTAAAAACTTTTTTTTATTAAAGTATCGCTGATACACAATCTTGTGAAGGTCTCACATGAGCAACATGTGGTTACTACATTCATCCATATTATTGAGTCCCCCACACACACCCCATTGCAGTCACTGTCCATCAGTGTAGTAAGGTGCTGTAGAGTCACTGCTTGTCTTCTCTGTGCTGTACTGCCTTCCTCGTGCCCCCCTACATTATGTGTGCTAATCATAATGCCCCTTAATCCCCTTTTCCCTCCCCTACCCCTTCCCTTTGGTAACCACTAGTCCCTTCTTGGAGTCTGCAAACACTGTCTTCTTATCTGGCATTATTTGTACTCTTTTAACAACCTGCTGCCAGTGTACTTACTCAAGAGAGATCGGTGCATACCTACCCAGCTGCTTCTTTCACTGGACAGGATGGGGTGGGGGGATGGGCTTATTAGGGATTAAAGTTATCAGTCCAAGGAATACCACAGTGACAGTGCGGGTCAGTCATGTCCCACTGGAGGTGGGGAGGTACTTCCCCCATTGCACAGCATTCAGACTTCATAGTGTTCTAAGTCATCAGCTTCTCGGGCCGTGGGCTGGAGGTCACCCCGAGGCGCTAGTCTAGCACTCCTTGACTGGCAAGGAGGCTGAGGCCCACCGAGGTTTCCCAGTGGCTGAGCTCAAACAGAAACACCAGCCTCCCTGTCCCTTTGCCTGTTTTCTCACGGGAGTGTTAAGAGGCCTGCTGCCTCTCGTGCTCATGGATGACCGCTGGACTTGTTCACATGAGCAGAGTTACCAAGAGCAAATACTCCTCATGTGCACCCGGCCATTTCTGTCTCTACTTATGCTGTTTCTTTGCAAAGAACTTTGAAACTAGACTGGCCTGACTTTCCATTTAGACCTAACGTCAAAACTCACTGAGGCCTGAGAACCAGGTTTGGCTATTTACGTGAAAAGGGAATAGGAAACAAGAACTTTGATTTTCCTAGGCTCTTACGTAATCTTTAATAAAGGAACGCAAGGAAATGTCCTGGAGACTCGTGTTCCTGCGATAGGACCCTTTTGAGGTGGAGCGAGCCTTAGGCAAGATGCCAGGTTTTAAGAGCCAGTGTCCCCAGGATATACGCCCAAGGATCAGCCCAGGCCCTTGTTGGGAAAGACATCACTGGTCAGGTGCAGTTCCATGGCTCGGTAACCGCCTGCTCTGCCATACTCTGGCTCTGGGATTCCTCTTGCTGGTAGAAAACCAGGTTCATGAGATTCCGTCCGCTGATCACACTGGCTGAAGGTGGGTGATGTGCTAGGCCCCGGAGGGGCTGCAGCAGCGAGGACAGCACCACCGCTGCCTGGAGAGCTCACTGGCTTGTCCTGGGCATACGGAGCAGCAGATAATAATGAGCAGCTCTCTGGAGGGAGGGGACTGCAGCCAGGGGAATCATTTTTCCAGAGTTGCTTTTTCTCTTACTGAGTGGTATTCAATCACAGGATACAGGAATTCTTCACTGTCCCTAAGGAATGTGTCTCAGGGGCAGAAATCTGCCAGACAATAATTGGTAGCAGCCATCCCTACTCCAAACATGTTGGAACCCCAGTGGAGTTTTAAGCATATTTTTATTCTAGTTTTCTGGATATAAACTCCACAGCCCAGGGGTAGGGGCTTGTGTAAGAACGTTGGGTGTTGTGTGTCTGGTCTGGCTAACTGGACTCAATTGCCCTTCTGCAGTGGGGGACGCAGGGCCCGGGGGTGGGGAGTTCCCGCAGGAGCCTGCCCTCAGTTGACAGTCTGTTAGCCACTTAGACCCCCTCTGGGCTCCCCATGGTAGCCTTTCTGTCCTCTCTGTGGGCTGGCATTTTTAACCCCTTCTTTCCCTTCTTCAAATGTCCCAGAGAGGAAGGTTTCTGGGAATGGGTGCCCTTCTCACTGACCTCCTCGAGGGGAGGGCTGAGAGCTATGGCTGTGTCGCCCCTGCTCATCTGATGGCGGGCCGCACGCATGGGCTGTCACGGCGTGTGAGTGCTCACGGATACATGGCCAGTGTCCTTGAGGCAGTGCGATTCCAGAGACAGGGGCTGAAAGTAAAAGTGGCTCATTTGTTCAGCATTTATTTAGGAAGCTCGGATCCACTGGGCTCTCTGTTCCAAAGAGCAGTTCCAGCCTGCGTTGTCTGCTGGTCAGTTGTCTCCACTTTTGTGATTCTGGGTAAAGGAGGTCATGTGCCATTGGGAGTAACTGTGTGATTCTTCAAATTAATAATTCTCATCTGGGGCCACATATTACCATCACCTTGGATCAACAGAAACAATGCCCAGATCCCACAGTCTAATTTAGACTCTTGGTTTTTGAACCTTAATGGACATGAGAATCACAGTGTCACTTGCCCTCAGCCTCCACACCGCGTCCAGCCAGCCTCTCTCTGAGAGTTGATGCTTTCTTGCCAAATACATGATGATGGGCCATGTACCTCACTCTGGACGCTTGAGGCTCTAGGGCAGAGTCTGCCCCCTTGGGCAGCTCAGGAAACAGGCTGCTGGCCCTGGCCACCTGAAAACACCATCAGTTGCTCTGGAATAGGTTGATAGCACCCAAAAAGAGCCCTTTCCACTTCTCCCCATCAAGAGTTTGAAGTTCCAGTTTCCTCTTCTAGTCATCTCTTTTGTTACTGGGTTTGTGTTCTTTGATGGCGTCTGCATTTTCCGAGGCCTTCAGGAGTTGCTCTTTCTGTCCAGTTTGGTGCTGAGCTGTGAACCTGCCTTGTGTTCTGTGCTCCGTGTCCTTGGCAGGTCTGAGCCTCTCTGGTCTGGTCTCCTGGAGCACTCACTATCCCACGCATGTGTCCTGACGCGTGAAGCGGAACATGCAGATGACTCGCCATCCTGCCGGGCGCCTGTGGCCCAGCCAACGGGCTCTGTAGTCAGCCTGCATGGCCAGGCTGCTGCTGCCAGGAGCTGAGGCAGCACTAGTATGCATGTGTTACCTGCAGATCACAACATGCACAGCAGGGCAACACATGTATAGGAAGGTGCATTTAATTAAAAGTCTGCTGCCCAACTCAGCCTGCCTGTAAGAATACGGAAATGTCAAGCTGTCTGGATGCCAGTCAGGTTAAAAGGGTTTCCTCATGCTAAATGGACCAAGCAAAAGAACTAGAACTTCACTGAAATCAGATGCCTTTGATTAATTATGCACCAAATGGCTCACATGGGAAGATGTGCCCCAGGCCAGTTAGCAGGGCTAGCGGAGGCCAGGGCTTCCTGAGGAATGCTGGGTCTCCTCTGTGTGGTGTTCTGGGGGTGCAGGCAGTCGGGGGAGGATGTGGGAGTTGGGCTTTTGTGAAAATGGAGCAAGTGGGAGAGAAGAGCACACAGGCTCATCGGCACTGGATTCAGTTGTCACCCCAGTTATCTGGGGTGCCAGGGAGGAATGGACTGGACAAGGGAGGGAAAAAATTCTGATACCATCTCCAGAGGCCAATCTCTGGGGGCAAGGCTCACTGTTAGATTGATTTCCCATGGCAATTTCCAAGGATGGGATGGTGAAGAGCTACAGTCTATGAAATGTGTGTTTGCACACATAAATTATATTCAGGAAATCAGATCTGGAATGCAAGGGAAACGCATTCATGTGACAACTATTTATGGAGTTCTTAAAAGGTGCTGGCACAGTGCTAGGCACCTGGGATGCAGCGGTAGGACATCATCAACATGGTCCCTGCCCTCCTTGAGATTCATGTGCCATCGCAGATATGAACAGAAGAGGGCACTGCATGACGAATGTGTCAGGGCCGTGTGTGCACCGTCCAGGGTGCCTATGCCTGCACACTTGGGACACCTAAGTCCGAAATACCTCTTTAGGACCCAAAGTAGTCAAACGCAGATATCCTTTCTTTTCTTATTTATTTTTGCTCACAAAAGAACAGCTTTTCTGTTTTGCCATTTACGTGTTCACCGTCAGCTCAGAGTCACTCTTGTACTGAAAAGAGGAACTTTGTGCCAAGTCATATGGAATCACTGAATATTTGCAGCACCTAGTCCACCTCTTCTACTTAAACATGAGGATACTGAAGCCAGAGAAGTTAGGAAACTTGTCCAAAGTGATGCAGCTAGGTAGCAACAAGTTGAGAGGGAAATCTGCTTTCCTGACTTCCAGTTCCTTTGACTTTACCTCATTGTATCACCTTTGCAAAAATGAAGCCAATTCAGGGGAAGTTCCTGGGACTGTGGCCGGCTGCTCTCACTCTAGAAAGTTAATGCTTTACTTGGCCCAGCGGAGCTCAAGTCTGCAGGTGGGTCAGTGTGGGCAGGTGGAGAATCAGCGTGGAAAGACAGCTTTCTGGCCGGCCCCTGATACCTCAGCGGCTGCTGCGGGGGTGGGGGTGGGGCGTCAGGCAGGCGTGAGACTGGGCCCTGGGCTCAGCAGGCCAGTGGATGTTCCCAGACAGGGCCCGGGCACAGAGGGCAGTCCCCTGCCTGAACTGCTGGCAGAGAAGCCTGAGAATGAGGGAGAAAGTGCTGGTTGGAGGCAGAGAAAATCCCTTCTTTGCAAGAAAGAAACGATCTATGTCAACGAACTTCTTCCCTGGCCACACAGATCTGGGGAAGCTGGCCAGAAGGCAGGGCGGGAAGGCTGCCGTGGGAGCGTGAGCAATTGTACTGTGCATGGAAGGGACCAGAGGGACCCCTGCCTGGGCTTCAGCACGGGACCTGCTCAGGGTTGCCCCACCCAGGGCCTTCCGCTGGATCCAGGACTGCCCCATGCAAAGGCACGGAGAGTGAGAAGGGACACCCGTGCTTAGCGGAGGTGTCAAGGACTCACCCCAGAGGCAGTGTTAGCTCTGTCTGGAGACGCCGTCCTCACAGGGGTGTGAGCTGGGTGTGGAAGGAATGGTACTCCAGGAAGAAGGGGCCTGGGTCATCACCACTGGTTATAGGGTCTTTGAGACCCAGGGATGCCTTCCTGGCTGCACTCAGATAGCGCATCCTTGGCTTTCTCAAACGAGCTGTCCGAAGCAGCCAGCCTATAGAAGAGAAGTGGCAGTGGTTTGCAGCACGGATTTTGGAGTTATATAGACTGGATTGAGATGCTCAGTGCTACAGGTTGCCAACCACGTGGGCAGGTCACCGAAACTTGCTGATCCTAGATCCTTTGTAATGTAAAGTAATAAGTAATACATCACAGGGTTGTTGCAAGGATTAATAGTATTAAAAGCTCCTGGAAGTTTGCTGGCTCCTAGGAAGCTCTTAAATGGCAACCCTTATTAAAACAAAACAGTAAAAAGGTCTTTCCTTTGAAGCCAAAAAGGTTATTTGGAAATGGAGCGGTCTTTTAATGAGGGAGCCTCACAATCCAGAAACGCCCGCCAAAACAATCAAGGTGGAACCCAGACGGGTCCCTGTCCAAGGCCCTTGCTGACCTGCCCTCCGGCCCCGCCCCGGCGCCGGCGCAGAGGGCTTGCCGGCACCACCTACTGGTGGTCTCTGAAACTGCAGGCTTGTTTCCTGGATTTGGCTCCTGGGTAAGAAGGACCCCAGGTGGGGAGAAAGAGAAGGTAATAGTAGTTTTGCAACTGTTTTGATTACTTCAAATTGAGATGCTTGTAAATATGTTAGAGTCTGGAGATTTCGTTTGGTCTTGCGTTCGGCATAAGTATAGTTTCATTAAAACTGGTCCGGGCGGCATCCCGCCGTGGAGAACCCCGGCTTCGGCTGGGACAGAAGCTGGAGGCGACTTCGGGATGGCCGGGTGTAGAAGGGCTTTTTCTCGGGGCACAGTCCAGGCCGCGTTCCTATGCTGTTTGTCCTTCCAGAAAGCAGGAGGCGTAAACGCTACCAGCCCCCTGAAGTGGGTCCATTCGCCATTAACATCACCTCCATTTACGACGTGGGAAGTGATGTGCATACAGGAAGAAGGCCTTTTCCAGAACCCCCCCGGATCCAGAGGCAGGGGTGACCCACACGGGGCAGCCGAGTCACATTTCGTTCTGAGTTTTTGGTTTGGACGCATGTTTCCAACTGAAAAGGCAGGAAAGGGCTGTTCCGGCCTCACACTGCTCAGCTGGGCGTCATGACCTTCCCAGGGCTGCAGCTGCCCTGAGCCTGTCAGTAAGACGAGCAGGAGGGCGTCACCAGGACTGCAAATGAGGGAGAATCAATGGACAGACATCCATGAAGCTTCACTCAGTGCCAGGCCTTGTGCTGGCTCCTGGGAGGCAAAGAGGCATAGGACCTGACCTCACCCAGAAGATGATAGTTCAGGAAGTGAGGCAGGCTTGTGCTAAGTAAGTACCCAACAGTGAAGCAAGTGAAGAGTCTGGTAAGACAGGTCCACCACCTGTGGGACATCAGAGATGGACGCGTGTCTGTGTTTGGTTAGATGTGGTTACTAACCTCTAAGGTGATGACCAGCCACCTGCATTTATTGTGTCCTTTCTCTGTATAGAGAACGTTGTTGTAAATGCTCAAAGGGATTTGGAGAAGGACATGGGTGAGCGCCCCTCCTCACCTCTGTGCCCTCCCACTCCCATGTCGCACAGCACAGAGGTCAGGAGCACAATTGCAGGAATCAGCCCACATTGGCAACCTCCAGCACTTATCAGCTAGGTGACCTTGACTAAGTTATTAAACCTCTCTACAGCCTCTGGTATTCAATCAACATGGATTGAGCGTCTACTGGGAGGGCCTTGGGGTGTTGTGGTGGCCAAAGCAGACGGGCAAGAGGAGTGAGGTAGCCTGAGGCATGAAGGGCATGCAGATGGAGGTGTGCAGGGTGGGGAGGGCGGGTAGTGTCTGAACAGAGCCATCTTCTCCAAGTAGCCTGGGGATCTTCTCGTTCTCAGCCAAATCTCCCCCCCAAGTGGACACACCCTGGTGGAGGGCCAAGTGGAAGTGTGTGTTCGTGCCTTTCCTGCCTTTCTCCGTGCTGCATCTTGTCTGTGCCCTGCAGCACAAGGTCTGTGTTGGGGTGCTGGTGGGGACCCATGCCTGGCTGTGGGAGCACTGCCAAGGGGCCTTCTGTGACTGCTTCCTTTCTTTTCTTTGCTGGCATATTTATTAGTTTGAATAGCCCTTGGCATCTCAGGAACCCTACTTCCCTCTGCGGCTCCTTTCTGCCTCCCTTGGGTCATGCCCAGGCACGTGGTCTCTCGTGGGGGCTCTCGCGAACTCCAGAGGCCCAGCGCGTGCATTTCCACCTGGAGGGGGAGAGGGACCAGCAGGAGGGGAGAAGCTCAGGAAGCATCTGGACGTGGGGATCTCAAGGAGTTCTGCACGTCATGTTGACCAGTCATCTCGATGCTTCTCCATGTCTGAGCATCTATCACCTAACAGTGGACCGGGGGGCAGAAGGTGCATGTGACAGCCTTCAGGCCCACGAAGGCCCCTTCCGAGGAAATGGTGGTACTTTCCAAATTCCTCTGCAGAGCGAGAGTGAAGGAAGTGGGCTGGCTGAAGTGTAGGTGTGCTGGCGTGGACCCCTGAGGGAGTGAAACCCTGCTCTTCTTAGCAATAAGGTTTCTTCGGCTGGTGGCATGGTGACAGAAGTGTGGGCCTGTCTGTGGGCAGGGGGATGGACTAAAAGGCTGGTATGCCTATTAAGTGCTGGTGTAATTCATATTTTTCAGTCCTGTGACTCCATGAATGCATCTAAACCTAGAGTCTTTTACAATCTGACCTTTAGAAGAGATTGCTTTGGCTTATTAGTGATTTTTTTATGTATATATACTTTATTTTCCAAACCAGATTATACATTTATCATTTTTATTCGTATCTCTACCAGAGCCTAGAATAGGACTTGTTATGAGCAACAATGTTTGATGAATGACCACTAGGTTACAGCCACTTCCAGATTCTACCGAGGCCTATACTTTGTTATAATCCATCCTTTTTCTTGAGGTTTCAGGGGACTCTTGTAGTAACTAATACCAGATCTTTCCTTGTGTACTAGTATATTAATTTCACCATTTTTTAGCTGTCTAATGGTATGTCCAGCCATTGCTAGTTGTGGGGAATCCAGAGTAATCCAAACCACGGTCTTGGCCATGAGGAGCGTTCACCATCTGCAGGGGAGATAGTCATTCAAACTAACATAAAGATGTAGCTTTCCGTATAGTTTAAAATAAAGTTTCAGTAGTGTATTAATACCAAATATGCATCAATAATTTTAGATGGAGGGGATGCTTTCTGCCTGGGGTAAAAGGAGAGGTTTCCATAGAGGATACAGCTGATCTAGAACTTGGAGAGAGCAGGAGTTAGCCAGAAGACAATGTTGAGAGTAGAGGAAGGAGGACGAACGTTCTAGGCAGAGTGGCCTGAGGCACGAACATGGCTGATGTGTTTGAACGACGAGCAGGGGCCTGCCTGCGAGGGAACCAGAGCTGGAGATGTACACAGCAGCCAGGGCACAGGGGCTGCGTCTGTCCCCGGAGACAGCCCAGGAGCGCCATGGCGGTGCCTGGGAAGGCCCGTCTGGTGGCGGAGAGCAGATGGGAGCAGGCAGACGACAGGAGGCTGGCCCGGAGGCCACATGGCAGGTCAGAGAGATCAGGAGCCCGCACTGCAGCAGCGAGGGTGAGTGCCTGGCAGAAGGCAGTGGCTCTGTGGGCAGGAGCACCTCCCGGAGCTTGAAGAACCCCAGCAGAGCCGAGAAAGGGAGAAGAGAGTTACAAGAGTGGAGTTCATGCCATCCAGCTAGCCAAGTCCCATACAGCTGCTGGTTAAAGTGGTTTTGCTGGTATAATACGTCACCACAATATGGCTGGCCTCTGGTGGCTTCTGGGATTGCAGACACAGTGTTGGTCACCTGACCCAGACAAGTTGTCAAGGCAACTTTCACCCACCATCAGGCCGAAAACTCAGCCACAAACCAGCCAGGCAGACTCTGTCCACGTGTGCCTGTGGTAGGGGTGTGCCACGTCTGCCCCAGGTGTGCCATCTCCTCTATCAAACTGGGCTCCAAGTTTGTTTGGCATCTGTCTCCCATCTTACCCTCCTTCCTGTTTCCTTTTCCAGCCCTGTCTCCTGGGGACTGGGTCGCTGGAGTATTCTTCCTGCTGACTCCCTACAGACAGCCCTTCATGCATGTCTCTGCTAGTTTTCTTCCTAAACTTTCTTGTTCCCTTTAATGCCCCATGAGAAAAGCTCCATTGGCTCCTAGAAGCATAGACATAACTATCCTTCATCAGACAGGTGGCCCTTAGCAACACCCCAGCCTGTCCCTCATCATTCTCCTTCAGGAATCAGCCAGTATGGCCAAGTTGACTCGTATCACTCCCTTCCCGCCTCTGTCGCTCCCATCTAAAATGCCTCTCCCTCTTCTGTTTTCAAAGGTTTAATTCAAACCAAACCTCCTTCAGTGAAGCACCCCTCCTCCAATGTCTTCCATCCCTTGCTGTACACATTACATGTTCAGCACATGGAAAGAGTATCTGTTGCCCCTATTTCTCTTTCCAGGGCTGGAAATTTTCTCCTGTCTCCTTGTATTCCCAGTACCTAAACAGAATTCCCTAAAATTAACACTATTCAATGAATGTGCATTGACAATGATAATTCTGGCCCAGCTGAGGGGGCCAAATAGATGCCAAATGGTGTTAAGAGAGGTAAGGGTTTAGAAAGAACAATACCTATTACGTATTCATTGCAATAGGCCATTGCGGGCACAGTGTGAGGCCACCGTATGATTCAAGTGTCTGATCACTCTGGATTGGCAGTGCCTCCATTTTGCAGAAGGGTCGGCTGAGACTCTCAGGAGCCCGGGTCACACAGCTTGCAAGGGGCAGGGTGTGGAAAGGGAGCAACAGTGTGATTCGGAGCCCACACTCCTAACCCCTCCGCCTGTGTTCTTCATCGGCGTCTCACCTTGCAAATTGCATGGAGTGTTCCCACTGTTTTATTCTGTGACCATGTTGCTTCTTTATCCCTGTGACTGGGTCTTGCCCTCCTCAGTAATATGGGAGCAGCCTTGGTAAGAATCAAGGAAAGTGGAAGGGGTGTCACATGCCAGAGTGGTCAGAAAAACAAGGTGCTTGGCAGGTGTCATGAAAATGGATGGCTTTGCCATGTGCCTTAGAGTAAAGATGGAAGATGAAAAGGGGGTGGGAAGGAGAGAGGTTGACAGATGAAGGGTATGCACAAACGTTTATCCATGCTAATGGAGTAGGGACGTGGTGACCCTCTGCTCTTATGGTGACAGGGAGCCATCTCTTGGCTGTGAAGTGTGGAAGTGTGGGGAGTCTTCACCCTAAGGACAGAGGAACCTACAGTCCATGGCTTCAAGCAGGGCTGAAGCATTTCTATGGCGGTCTTGCCTCACAGGCCAAAAGACAGCTCACAGGCAGCAGAAATATTTGCTATTTAGGGAAAACTTAACCAGACACTGCTTTCGGCTCATGACCCTATGGCCCCTCAGGGAGTCTGAGGCCCTTTGCTGCCCTGGGACAGGCAGGAGGCTGGAGGAAGGTCACTGGAGGCAAAAGGGGTGTGGGCCCAGTTTTTCTTTCCCTCATAAGGCCAACCCAAAGAAATATTGAAAGCTGCTTTCAGAACATGGTCGGCCTGGCCCACCGTTGCCCACCCCAGGCAGTGCACCCCACCCTCTTGCTTAAGGTTCCCCACCTCAAATGACAGGCTATTCTGTTGTCAACCTGGCGGAACCAGGACACGCAGGGTTTAAATGCCCCAGTGGGTCTGCGGCCCAACAACAGGGTGGCATGCTCGGCACCACGTGAGTTTTCTCTCCCTTGTAGACATCCTGCTGCCCGCAAGTCCACCACTCTAGCTTTGCTTTGCCTGCCTTATGCCCAAATCCTCCAGGCAAAGACAAAACTTTAACCGGCTAACACCCTTCTCAGAATCACTTAGTTCATCACAGATCAAATAAATCCTCAGGATTGACTGAAGAAATGGAAACGGGCTTAGAAAGCCAACTTTGTCTTCATCACCATTTTGCCTGGGTTAGTTGGTGGGGAAAAAAGATCCAAAGAGGAAAGATGTTGAGTACAGGACAGGGAAGCACATGACACAGTAACAAACCCAACTCTGATTATGGCCGCAAGCTTCCTGAGAGTTCTCCCCCCAGCCCGCCTTCCCGATTAGGGTCACCACTTACTCGCGGACACGGGGAGCCCGGAAGGGTGGGAGCAGCCTTCCCGACAGCAGCATCTGCTAGAGGCACATGAGGGATAATCATTTCATCCACAGTGTTGGCTGAGCTTTGAGAGAGAAATTCCACCCGCGCCAGGAGGATATTGACAAACAGAAAACCACCGGCAGAATCAGGAAGTTGTCATGAGCGGACAAGCACACTGGCCTGAGTCCCTAGTACTGTTATCATAGTTGTTATTTTTAATTCCTCAGGATATGGTGCATTGTAGAAAAGTGGGCTCATGCTCTGCTTCCCAAGAGGAAAGGCAAAGGGCAGAGAGATGTCAGAAACGATCTCTGCAGAATTCAAACACCCAGGTGGTACAGTTTCCCCACTGTTGCTAAGCCTCACAGCGTGCTTGTGAATTTTGTGAGTGATACTTTCACACGGAAATCATTCAGGCTGCATCTCTGTGAGAATCTGGGGTCCTCTCCTTCAGCTTGGTCTGAATATATGCAATATATGGTGTGAATGTCTGTTTAATATATATGCGTGTGTGAATATATATCATATGTATATGCAAATATATATAATACGTGTGTGTTCATATAGTCATATGTTTTATACTTAAATACTTCACACCCCGGGCATATACGTATGTGTATAACATGAATGTAGGTGTATATTTGTAATAGCTGGATATAGAGCTGATTTCCAGCACTCCAGGCGCTGCCCCCCAAAACCAAAACCACACACATCTTTAAAGAAGGAGGAGCAGGAGAGGAAGGTAAGAAAACCACCTGGAGAAGCTCGTCTCTTCCTGCCAGGCCCTCAGCAGTTGTTCCAAATTACACTTCCTGGCTGGCTGTGTCTGAAGGGGACAGGATCCCTGTGGTGACAGCCAAGGGCTTTGCAGTCAGATAGTTTGCTTCCAATACTCACATGTGCCACTGTGACCCTGGCTGGGGACCTCCCCCCTCGAACCTCAGTTTCCCCATCTGGGAAGAGGGCATAGGCCTTTGCAAGGCCTAAGGAGAAGGAAGCGTATGGGGAACAGGGAGTTGGCCCGCCCCACGGCAAGCTCAAGGCTCGAGGTTCCTTTGACAGGGACAGCCTGGTTCATGCTGGAGTTTAAGATGCAAGCATCCCACAGGTGACAGTATGTGAACTCACACAGAGGCTTCAGTATCAACATTATCATTTCTTCTCCAGGGTTTGAAAGGCAAGAAGTAGAGTCTAGAAGCCTCTCAGGCTACGGTCTGCTGGGCACAGTGCTGTCTGCAGTTGCCGAGCGGGGTCCTGGGCCCAGTATTGTAGGCAAGTCCCTTCCCCTCCTGGGCCACAGCGTGCATGTGGGGGGCTGTCCCGAGTCCCTCCCACACCGACCTTTAGCTGCAATAGCTCCAGTTGTGCAGTGCTGTGTAAGGGTGTGAGTGAGTGTGTGTGTGTGTGTGTGTGTGTGTGTGTGTGTGTAATATGTTTTGTTTTATTTACTCTTTCTAATGAGGTGAACTGAACTGGTGAGGGTATTAAAACATTTTAGTGTTATTAGTTTTAAAGTAGCTGGAGTGTTAAGGAACATCCCTGCTCACTTGTTTATGTGATAAAGGCCAAGGTTGAATGGCCAGTCTTTCATCCTAAAACAGACAAGTGCGTGAGCTACTCACTAGGAGGCTTTAACAGTACTGAGGTGGGCTTCCCCAGGCCCCACCTCCTCCTTGGCTTCCCCCGCCTTCCCCAAACATCAGTATGTATTTTTTAAGCTCTGCAGCTGGTTCTAACATGAAGCCAGGGCTGAGGCTCATTGAACTAAACTAGATACATTTTCCGGGGGGAATGAGGGATGGAGGAAGGGCTGGCCCATGCCAACTAGCTATCCATTGCCTTCTCAGCAGAGTTCAGTAAGTGTTCACCGGAGGTCTCTGATGCCTGGCAGGGTTCCTCAGTGCTGTGGGCAGAAGGGCACAGATGGGGTCCCAGCTGGTCAATCCTGAATGATCACCAGAACTCACCTGATGATCTTTGAGCAAATACGGATTCTGGGCCCCACTCAGATTTGCTGAAACACAACCTCTGAGGGTAGGAACGAGGAATTTCTAGTATTACTTGATAATCAGCCAGATTTAGAACCACCAGAAGGCAAAGACTCATTCCAGTCTCCACTCCAGGAAAGGAGATTCTGTGTCTTCCTTTTGGTCATCCAGTGGTTCTGGGTCTGCTGGACAGACCACCTAGGAGCTGTGGGACCTGCAGAAGATATTCAACTGTCCTAAACCTCATCTCATCATATGTCAAGTGGGGATGGTGCCACCTCATTAAAGTGTTGGGAAGATTAGATGAGTTAATACATATGTAGTGTTTGTTACATCATTCAGAGTAAGTGTTAAACGTCATCGTCATCTATGTCACCATTTTGTAACTCAAATAGAAGCTATAGGCTAAGAGAGAAATTCATAAGATTTTGAAGATTATGAAGTCAAAATTCTGTCCCTGAAGTCGGGGCAACTCCAGGGGCTGGAGGTAGCAGATTAGTTTTGAACTTATATTATATTTGACCCTCTCTGGAAAGGGCTGGAATAAGAGTATACATACCACACTCAAGACATACTTGTGAAGAACACAAGCTGTCATGGGAAGCAGGGAGGGCCTGAGAACCATCAGAATGAAGTAATGATTCATTTATTGAGCACCTGCTGTTTGCTCAGCTTGGTGCTTGGTCGTATAGCATAAAAGGGACAGTATTTTCTTCGTTAGGGCATCTGCAGTCTGATTCGGAAGCACAGTGAGCCCCTTTGAAGGACTGGAGCGAGGTGAGCAGATTTGCAATCAGATTCTAAATCGTGCCATTCAGACGCTCCAGGGCTGCAGGATTTAAGGGCAGGAGCTCACGGAGCCCTGAGGTGGTTAGAGAAGGCCTCCGGAGAGTGCAGGAGGGGGCCCTGAGTCAGGGAGATGTTGGGAAACCCAGAGGAAAGCAATGTCCGAGGAGAGGCCTCCAGGAGCAGCCTGGGACAGGGGTGAAGAGGCTGAGATCACAGATGAAGAGTCGCTGGCCTGGGTCATTTCATGTTGTGACCTCTGGCCAGCTCCCGGTGGTCGGCGGGTATGTGCCCTGCTTCCTGTCATAAGCAGGTGCCCAGGCCTCAGTCTGCCCAGGAAGCTGTGGCGTGCGCCAGGAGCACAGGAGAGTCACAAAGACGCTCATTAGCATTTTTAAGGTTCAGGGAAGCCTTGCAGCATAGAACCGTCACCTCCAAACTTCCTTGACCACAGGCCCCCTGCTTCCACACAACTCCTAAGAACATCCTGAGAAACTGGTACCCTAGGCTAATCTCCTCTAGAAAAACTGAAATAATAAAAGTCCTGCAAAGCAGAGCCTGAAGGAACCTTACAGATAATCATCTGCCCTTCCATTTCCCAAGGGAGGTGCACCCAGGCCTTGGACGTGGAAGAGATTTTTTCCCAAGACTGCCCAGCTTGGCCGGGGCAGTGGTGGGAGCCCCAGGTCCTAATCTTGGTTTAATGTTCCTCAGTTGTCAACCAGCTGGAAAAAGAATGAGGAGACTGTAGGCAGGCTTTACAACTGAATGAGCCATCAGCGTGGTTTGAGAGGCTGTTTTGAAGACATTTTACATTTGTTTCTGGGTCAGCAATTTTACAAAAGGGTTATGATCCAACTGATTTATTAGGAAAAAATTTGTAAACTTTGGTTCCCTTGCAAGAAGCATTTGGGTTCCTGAAAAGGATACTGTTTTTGAGGCTGGATGATTTCCAAAGCTAGCTGCCTCTGCTATTCTTGAGCCCTGCACAGTGAATTCCTACCAGGCTCCATCCATAGCCAGTTAACCCATTCCCCACTGGGGGCTCTCAGCAGGGGGCTCTCCTACCACTGGGCCTGGCTTGTGTCTGGGCAGGAGCGGAGCAGGGTGTTAGGAGCACGAGGCAATGCAGGGTGGCCCTCCCTCCCACCGCTGCTCGGCCGGGCAGGTGCTGAGAATGAACACCGAGCTCGGCTTCTGGGGGAGGCAGGTCAGCTGGTGCAGACGCGCATTCTCTCCATGCTCTTCCAGAGGTGAGCTGCAGGAAGTCACCAATTCCTGGAAGCCCTTTCCCAAGTGTCTCTGCCCTCCTGGAGGCCTGAGGACCTTCTGCCCTGCCGAGCAGGGGGTTGTCCTACCTCTGTGTGAGGCCGCTGCCCTCTGAGGCCCACAGTGAGCCAGGGTTGGGGGTGCTGCGTGTAGTTAAGGAGTGCCCACTGACCCTCTCTTTCTTTAGAAGGGTTAAATATGTCAATAGCTTGTTCACCAAGCTGCCTCCAGACCTATTTTTAGTGCTTTGAACATGTCGGCTCTTACATAAGATTCATTCAGTATATATAAACTATCCAGTAAATAGTCCCTCATGAGAAGAATGGTATTTTAGTCTGGTTTGTTTCTCTGCCCTTCATGTTCTGCTGTGGGGCTGGGGCACATGTTGGTTGCATGTCCTTGTTGGTTCCCTCAGGGCTGAGTGCCTGGCTGGGTCTCGGGCCTTTGCATTGCCTGGGGGGCTTCATAAACGCAGGACACGCGTCACTGGGGAGGCCAGAGCGCAAGCCACAGAGGTGGCTCTTCATGCCACGGGAAGGTGCTGGCCGGTGTCGGGGTGCCCTTGTGGGGCCTGGAGCCCCACACCCTCATTCTTTATGACGTGTCTCTTGCTGCAGCCGAAGGTGGAGGTGGGCCCCAGGCTGCGGGAGCTGCAGGCTTGAGCGGGGAGCTGGGGCGCGGTGGAGCATCAGGGCCAACGTCCTGTCGGCTCGTGAATGTGGCTTCTAGCCATGCGAGTGTCTCGGGCTGGAGATGAGTGAAGAGGTCTGTGCGTTTGCTTCAGCTGCCATAAATAAGTATCACAGATGGGGGGCTTAAACAACAGAGCTGTACTTCCTCATGGTTCTGGAAGCCAGAAGTCCAAGATCAAAGATTTGATGGGCAGACTCCTGAGGCCTCTCTCTGGAGCGTGTAGACAGCTGCCTTCCCATGTCCTCACACCACCTTCCCTGTACATGTCTGCGTGCAGGCTTCCTCTTCTTGTAAGGACACCAGTCATACTGAGTTTGGGGTCCATCCTAATGACCTCTGTGAAAACCCTATAGCCACACTCTGAGGTACAGGAGATCCGAACTTCACATGGGAACCTGGGAGACAGAATCTGCCAGCGGATTTGTCTAACAGGCCACACTGCCGTGCGAGGTGGTGCAGAGGGTGAGCCCTTTTGTCCAGGTCCCATCGAGGTGCCCCATGGGTAGGCATGGCGCCAAGAACCAGCGTGTTTGGGGAAATGAGCTGCTCTTGGGTAGAGACAGGTCTTGTGGGACTTCCATCCTGATTCTGTCCTGCACGGAGCGAGTGCCACGTGTCACAAGCGGGAAGATGGAGAGAGTCTGGGAGGGTGTCCGTGCAAGTGGCCTGGCTGCCCCCATGAGTATGGTCCCCCCTCGGGCCAAGCTGTGAGGCGCCTGGGTGGATGGCTCCATCTCCCTGCAGGGTGGGAAGTGGGTGGTGCTTGTCACTTCTCCTGTTCTGAGAGTTCAGGCGAGGGCAAACGAGAGGTGACTGTCAAGGGCTCTGGACTCCAGTGGAAAGTGAAACGTCAGAGGGTGGACTCTGGGGAGTCCCAAGTCTGTCAGTCAGTCAGTACAGAGCCTGTGTGGGTGTGTGCACACGTGTGTGTGGAGGGGCCTGGGGTGTGCAGCGGGTGGTGCACGGCCCTGGATCCGGAGAGTGAGCCGACCTGGGAGATGCTGGAACTGAGCTCTGGGCCCCCTCCAAGCAAGCAGTGGCAGCCCAGAGCATGGCTGATGTGCCTGTCCGCTCCTGGAAAGGCCCCCGTGCAGGCTCTCTGAGCATGTGAGGTCACCTCCAGGCACCGTGTTTTGCCCCGTCTCCCTGTTGTTGCTGTTCCGCCCCACGAGCAGGCCAGAGTTAACTCCATGAGGCTGGAAGAACCAGAGCCGCTGTGTGACAGAGTCTGTCTGGAGGGGGCACCCCGTCTCCTTCCCTCTCCATAAAGGTACAAGAGCAGATTTCTGTTCAGGCCATGAAGCTTTCCCAGAGGGCCATGGCAAGCCAGCCCTCCTAGTGTACAAGCCCCCTCTGCGGCATGCACACACATTCCAGCCAGAACAGCCAGTTGCTTTTAAATTCAAAATATGCTCTTTGTGTCCAGAAGCCTAGTGAAGGTGAGTTTTGCTTGGTGTCAGCTCCAGGCACAAAGAAAGGGTCTAGGGGGAAAAGACATGCAGGGCACGGTGAACCAAGTGCGTGGGTGAGAAAAGCAGCTGGGCCTGAGGGCTTCGCATCTTTGCAGCTTTTATCCTGAATACGACATTAAATTCTTACCTAGTTGAAGACGGCTCTAAGTAGCTGGATGGGCAGGTGTTTTCAGGACCACGTCTGCCTTGGCATGAGCGCCATCCCGAGCCACGCAGAGCACTGCTGAGCAGAGCCTCCACGGCAGGGCTGAGCACCTCCGTCTTCCTTGAGCTCCTCTCCCTCACAGATGCGTGCGCCACAGGGCCGGTCTTGCTCGGCCTGGCTCTCTGTCACCCCAGGCCTTCCCGTGCCCAGTACCTGGGCTGAGACACAGGGAACTGAAAAGCGGGGAGAGATTCTGATGTCCCTTAATTCAACCCCGTTGCTTCCCTCAGTGTGGCGGGGGATGGGGGCAGGGGGCCCAAGGCTCAGCAAGGTCAAGAGACCCGTCCCTAGGCACAAAGCAGAGCCTCAAGGGGAGGCTGCCTCAGCTGCTCCAGTCTGGCGCACCTCCCCGCAGGAGGACGTGTCTGTCTTTCCTGGACGTTCTCCATGCCACCATGCCTTGCTTTCAGAGGTGCGTATTTGTAGCTGTTCAGAAAGAATTCAGGCTAGGTCGTCTCCTCCCTACCACCAAAAAGACAATTCGCTAGGGAGGCAACATTTTGATATAATAGTAATAACATCGATTAATGAATGTAACACTATATTATAATATATATATATAATACAATAATATATAATAATTATACTATAATTAATATAATCTTAAAAGAAAGCAGACACATTTCTATTGCTTACTTTGTGCCAGACACTGTTTTAAGTATATGACTCGTGTTAACTCCTTTAATCCTCATCTTGACATCCACATTTTATAGTCGAAGGAGCTGAGGCACTGGGAGGTTAAGGAACTGGCCAGAAGTTTTGTAGCTGGGGCCAGGATCGGAGCCCAGGTAGTCTTGCTGTAGGAACCAAACCCGCCTTACTTCTGAAGGAAGAGCCGCTATGCACTCATCCTATTGGGTGATAGGCTGCTAGGATGTGAAAGGACTTTGGAACTCCCAGGAATGGTAGATCGCCGGTGCAGCGTGAGGTTCCCTGGTCTGTGGGGGAGGCAGGGAATGAGCAGACACGCACGCCTTCAGCATATGCCCTGGGCTGAACGCCCTGGGCTGCACACAGGGCAGCAGGCCCCTTCAAGGACAGAGTGACGCCTGGCACTGACCTCCCATCCAGGGCTGCTCTCTCGTCCTGGGGTTGTGCCAGAGAGAGCATGCAAACCCGGGGGTCCTGGAGTCTGCTCTCAAAGAGCTAGTTTGAGTCCCAGGACTTAAGTAGCCATAGAGCTAAGTTGTGTAGTCTTTTGTCCATAGAATTATAAAATTAAAGGGGAAGAAATGCTCAAAGTAATTCCTCAGAATGTCATTTGTGTCCCAAAACCCACACTCAAGCACTTCTGAAACTTTACCTCTGGTATCACAAACTGTCTTCCAAAGAATATTGGGTAAACTTTACTTGTAAAAAAAAAAGGGTTTGTCAGTTAAAAAATGTTTGAGACATGCTGGCTTAGAAGCATGTGAAACAAGTCGATTCGCCACAGGACTTACCATGCAGGTCTTTAACATGGAAACGTCTTTGGAGAAAGCACTGGGACACGGCCACCTCACAGACAACGAAGAAGTGTCCCCAAGGCCTGCTTGTCTGGGAGCAGCTCCTGCGATGGCAGAGGTGGGACAGGAGAGTGTTGGTCTGCTGTCAGGAAGATGCAGTGTCTGGGCTCCCACATCCCCAGGGACCAGACTCAGAGGGAGCTGGACCTCCCTTGACAAGCCACCACCTGCCCCCAGAGCCCCCTCTCAGCCTCCCGTGGGATACCCAGCTGAAACAAAGAGCCATCGTCCTGGCAACCGGTTCTTCTCATCTGCTCGTGGTCACGCTGACACCTCCCTCTCGTCCACTGCTGGGCCGCAGCCTTAGGATGGGCAAAGCCACCAGTCTGGCCTGGACGTAGGACGGCCCAGCCCAGAGGACTCAGAGCTGCATTCCACCACATCCAGCATCCTGCCTTAAGAGCCCCCACAGCTGCTGCAGGTGGGGCTTACCATGCACTTTAATCTGTTCTGTGTCCAGGTACTGGGTAAATTTCTTTGGAAAACATAATTTCATTGCCAAGATAAAATCTGAAAGCTGCCAATTTAGTATGACTACCTTTATTTAATAGTTGAGACCAGTTAAGGCTCCAAGATGTGCAGGGACCTCAGCTGGATCACACAACTCCTTGGAGGCAGTGGAGTCAGGACTGGAACCCAGCTCCCACTTCCCAGGGCCCTTGGGTCTCCCTGCTGCATGGCTGTGCCTCCCTGCAAAGCTTGCTGGAACCAAGGTGTATGTCCTTTGGTTCCCAAATTTTACTGTGCAGCACAACCACAAGGGTGCTTTCTACGAATTACAGAGACATCCTCCTGGGAGGATCAGGGCCCTGCAGGATGGATCCACGGACATCGCCATGGAAAGACGCTCATCTTTTGAGGCTCTGGATGGAGTACTCTCTGCACAGCTGGAGCGCTAAGAGGCTTTGCAGGCTCTCTGGTACATTTGAGTCTCCACAGTCTCTTGACAGGACAGAAGGTGCAAATTCCTCTGGCATAAGCCCATCTATGTAACTAACTGGCCACACCCTCAATTCCAAAGGGCTGGTCTAACTGCCCACTGTCGCAGACTCTGAAAAGCAAGGGTAGAAACAGAAGCTCCTAGAGCCAGAGAAGCCACACCAGGTGGGCTTATTTAAATAGAGGATGCCTGGCTCTGGCCCCAGAGGTTGTGATTCAGGAGGTCTTGGGCGCAGGCCAAGAGTCTGCATGTTTAAGTAGCACACTCTCTTCCCACCCCCACCCCATGTAGTCTGATGCCATTCATCCTTGGTCTACACTGGGCAAAATAACGGCATACATAGTAAAGACCCGACATTGCTTAATTGTAGGAATCATTCAAACACCTATATGCTGGGGTATGAAACTAGAACCCCAGTCCACAATTGTCCAGGTGGGTCAGAGAAAGAAGCAAGGCATTGTACATTTTAATGTGGGGGACATGTGATGTAGTGATGTCATCTTGATCATTGAAAAATGTAGGTACGGAGTACCACGTGGCGGTTGGCATCGCAAGTGCTGCATTGCACCCAGTGATCTGAGAAGATGTGGTCCCTGCCTCCTAGCGACTTGCAGTCCAGGAGGGACGGAGTGAGAAGTGGAGCATCAGGGCCAGTGGAATGCTGGGGCCTCCAGAGTATCCGGGAGGGAGCGGTCAGGGTGCAACTAGGGCACGTGCTGTCAGAGACGTGGTGGCCTGGGAGCCTGTGAAATCTGCACTGAAATCTCGCTTACTCAGTTCCTCAGTTCCTCAGCTTGCCGCTCAGGCCCTCAGCCCACAATGTCTGAAGCACTCAGCATGCAAACCCTTTACAACTCTTAGCTCAGTTAACCCGTGAACACCCCAGCCAAGGCCTCAATCCAGGTCTGTTTGACTCCAGGACCCTCAACTAGAAAGGTGGCCAGCGTGCTGTCCCGTGCCCCACGGTTAGAGAGACTGTTAGAACGTAGAATTCTTGAAGTGTGTCACCAACAAATCTAACTTGGCTTTTGAATGAGTGGGAGGCAAAATGACATTGACAAATAATAGGATTTACATGAAGTTTTTATTTGTTTAGAGAGATACCCATTAGCATTGTTGACTCACTTGGAAGTTTGCCTTCTGAAGGAACAAATGGAAGTATTTTCCATAACCCAGCCCTCCTTTCTTAGATCTAAAGACGAAATAGTATGGTAGGTGAATGAAAGTGTCAAGAGGCTTATATTTAGCTCTGCCTAAAGGCAGGGGATGGACGAGGTCAAATTTGCAAGGGCTTCTACTTACAGGTTTCCTTCATTCCGTGTGTTCCAGTTCTCAGTACCTAAGATGTGCCACGGACCCAGTGTGTTTAGGAGATAATCATGCAACCAGCTTGTAATGTTCTGAAGTGCGACATCAGAAAAACAACTGTGGCCTCCAAACACCCTTCTTAATGCAGGTGGAGTTTTCTGTGAGTCCTGGAAGGCACCCCTGGGTGGCAGGTAGATAAGGAATGGGAAAGGAGCAAAGTCCAGAGCTGCTGTCTGTAACACATAAAATAATTTCTAGAAATCTAATCCTGGTCATCAGTGTAACATCTCTCCACAGGCTCCCATCTGAGGCTTCCTCTCATGCTGGTGGCAGTCAGTGTGGGGCTTTCCTCTCTCTGCTTGGAATCCATAGGGCATCACCCTCACTCTGGAGCTAGCCTGGTCCTTTCCTTATGTCAGCAGCTTGGGGGGAAGCCAGCATCACCTCATCTCTCTCTTGAAGCACATCTAACTTTCCCAAATAGCAAACTCTGTCTCTTTTAGCAAATGACTTCCAGATGCTGGAAGCAGTGGCCAGTGGAATTTTATTGCCCCCAAACTGTGGTTCTGGGCCACATACTTCTGACTTGAAGGTAATTTGGAATGTAAACATTGCAAGGCGTGCACTGGAATTAATTAAAGCTACCCTGTATTCTCCAAAGCCCTACAAGACTGCAATTAACTGTTTACACTAACACCAAGCCAGGCAGATCAACAGGAACGTGCGTGAACCCTTGATTCTCACTTTTCCCCTTTACCTTCAGAAAGAAGTGAAATCGGACCCAAGCTGACCCATTTCTCCGGAGTGCTCATAAAAAGAAGCTTATTGAGCCGTGCTCTCTACCAAGGCGACCAGAAGGCAGGCTGTGCATGGGAGGCATAGGTGGGCATCGTCTGTCCGCCTGGAGCCAGTGCCAGGCGTGACCTTCTGTACTTGCTCTGTCAGACATCAGAATCTAATTTAACATGGTGTGCAAGTGTGCACATGGAGAGGGGCAGGCATGGCCATGGTGGGCCTGCAGAGAAAGGCCTGCCATCTAGGACCTGGCTGATAAAACTGGGAAGAGACTCTGGGAATAATTTTTAACTTCATGATAACACTGAAAAGTAGGATGGAAGCTCTGGGCATGGCTGGTGGTAATGGTTGTGCACCAGTGTAAATGTACTCAATGCCCCTAAATCGTGCATATAAAAATCGTTAAAATGGTCAATTTTATATTTATGTGTATTTTTACCCTCCCCCACCAGTAAAAAAGCAGGACGATCAGGCTGTACAGGCTCTTGGGATTGTGTGAAGTATGAGAGTCCCTGGAATATTCCTTACTCCCTGTAATCCAAGAGGGTGAGTCGTGGCTCCTTGGCAGCAATGCCATGTGATCAGGGAGCTTTGGGGGCGTCTGTGGAAAACACCAGGGGCCACACCCTGGGATGGCCACTCCCTCACATCCTGTCCGTGTTTTGAGTGGTACACCTCGGCAAGGGGCATGAGAAAAGCAGGGTAGTGCTGACCATAACCACTGGAGCAGACAGTGGAGCCCAGCTCCTAAAGGAGGACTTCCTCATTCTTCTGTGCCGTGCTGGGGCCGGGGTAAGTGTGGGGACGCACACTAGCTATTCTGTTGTCCAAACACTGTAATTGTTGCAAATTCTGCCTTACATTAAGAAAAACATATTCACTGGCCGTCATTCCACCCTCTCATATTACACAGAATAAAGTGCCAATTCCTCTTCCAACAGGACTTGAAGAATTTGGAAATGAACTCAAGCTTTCTGCCCCTGCCCGAACCTCCTCTGATTGCTCAGTTCCTTCAAATGCTCCTCATACGACAGCTTCCAGACCCCTCGCCATCCCGGGCCTCTTCCTGTGGGTTCACGGTGAGGCCCGGACTAAGCAGAGCCCTGCCCGTGGTCTGCTCAGTGGCACTGTTACCTGGGCTGCATTCCCCTCCAAACGCCCAACCACACAGCCTGACACTACCTTTGACCATCGTACCTATTCTTGCCTTAAAAAAAGCTTATGGTCGCCTAAATCCACCAGATTTTGTATATGAATGGCTGTCGAGCAAGGGCTCCCCTTATGAAGTTAGTATTTATTTACCAAACCCCAGAAAGTTGCCATATTATTATAATCCATTATGTTGAATCAGTCCACTTGGTCTTGAAATGCCAAACCTTGATTCCCTCACCCATCCTTCCCAGGTTTGAGTGCATCTGTGTCATCATCTGAGCTATGATTTGATGTATCAGTTTGGTAGAAATGTCACCCAGGATTGGGCTGGGGAACGCAGAGCCCACTTCTCAGCACAGCCCCGCGGTGTGGTAAAGCTGGTCTGGGTCTACGTAGCCTCATCGGCCAGCTCATGTTTCTCCGTCTGTTCCTAAGGCCTGGTGGAGCCTGTGCTGGGACAGAGCAGTGACACGCTCATGGTGTATCAGGGCAGGCTGAACAGGGCTGGTCCTAGGCGCACGGTAGGCATTCAGAGGGTGAGTCATCAGTGGAGATGCTGGTCATCCCCAAACCTCACTGTAGGTGACAACTCGGCCTTCACTCCCTCTGACCCCAAAGCGATTCTTCCAAAGTGCACAGAGTTGAAGTGGGGGCTTTGAGTGTCATTTCTCCTGGCACCTCTGGCAGGGTGTGACTCAGCGGGAAACCCGCTCGGAGGTGTTTGGAAAGAGGAGGAATCTAAGATTAAGGGCCTAGAAAATCTCCCAGAAAAAATATGACTCTTGTCATCAGTGAGGATAAACCAGTGACAGTGGGGACCTTCGGCTTCCCTGGTCCACATGGAGCATGGATTCAGAGATGTGGGGAGCGCAGGAGGGGAGGCCTTGCCTCCGCAGGAACACGTCCCACTCCCGCCTCAGCAAACCAGCCGTGCCTGGTGGGTGGGGCCGAGGGCTCGGCGGGGTGGGGGGGACCCTGCATGGCCGCGCAGGTTAGCCTTTCAGCTGAAAGAGCTTTCATTGCTCTTTATGTAGTGACACGTTTTCAGTTAAGAAGCCTCCCCTGAGATGATCTGTTGCCTCCCTGTCTGAGCAGTGAATAACTACCATCAAAGCAGCTCCGTCACATGCCACGTGGCGTTCTTCGGGGCCGGGGAGGCCGAGAGGACATTAAGCAGCCTCCGCCTGCCGCGGCTGCACAGCTGGGGCCGGGCTCTGGGAGCAGCGCCCTCGGGGCCTCGGACCCTCTACGCCGCCCTTCCGCCTCTCTCTCTTCCCCTCTTGGTCTCTTCGGAGCTTGCTGCCTGCTTTCTGTGCGGGGCAGCAGTCTCCCTAGGCCAGGAGCCCCCCACTGCCCACCACTTTTGGGGCCCACAGGGTCACTCATAGGCACAGACACCTACGAGTATGACTCAACGGGGGCTAGCTCAGGACCAGTTTTTACCTTACTGACTTTTTTGTTTGCGAGTTCAAAGTTCCCCATGTTCATGATCTGATATTTTTTAATAAATATTTTAAATACGAATTTTATTGAACTATAACATGCACATGGCAAAATGCAAAAACCGTAAATGTGCCGGTGCAGCTTGATGAATTCTCTCCGAGTGACACGGCCGTGGGGACAGCATCCAGATCACGAAGCAGAACATTGTTTGCCTCCTGTGTCCCCTTCTGGTCTCTGCCCTCCCCCCACCATGCCTGTGACCACTATCCTGACTTCTAACTTGTAGCTCAGTTTTGCCTTTTTTGGGTACTTTATGTAAATGGGGTCATACAGTATGTAATTTGGGTCTGGCTTTCTTCACCCAGAATCGTTCTGTGAGAGTCCTCCCTGCTGTTGCCTGCAGTTATGGCTTCATGTTCACTGATGTGTTGTATTCCATTGTGTGGATAAACCACAGGGTTTTTATCCATTCTGCTACTGATGGATGTGTAGTTGGTTTTTTAAAACAGTCAGCATTGCAGTTAAGTGTAACTCCTAGGGCTGGGGGTTACTGAGTTTATCAGATGTGCAACGTTTAGCTTCATTAATGCCATTTTTACAATGTGGTTGTGCTATGAATTAATTCAATATAAAATAACACAAGAATAGTTCTCCACCACCCCCTCACCCTGGCCACCATCCTGCTTTTACAAAAGGAAACAGAGCTGTGACTTGTCCCAAGTCAAAAGGGTCGGATCATATGACCCCTCGTGGTTTTACCTTCCCCTCAGCCCAGGAAAGCCTCTTCCTTCTGGTGGCTCTGCGGGAAAGCACGCCACCTCCTCTGTCCCTCAGACTTTCTTCCAGCCCATTCTTTTATACTGATAATTTTTCAGAGAGTCTGATTGGAACTCCAAATGTTAAAACACAGACGAGCGCCCAGGAGGGGTCATCTTGTCCTTACTTTCCTGGAGGGTTTGAGCAGCTGTATATCACCCCTTCTCCCTTGATGGGTGCCGTCTGTGATGGTCTGCTTTCCTCTTACACTAATAATCTGGGAGCGAGAGAGAGGCGAGTGTTTGCTCAAGATGGCAGTTAGGACCACAGGGCCCCAGCCCCCATCCGCTAGACCTGGTGGGTGAGCATGCCACATATCTGTGGCTTCTCCTTCCAGCTACCCACCTTTCCTGGTCAGAAGCTGTGTTGTCATGTTTGGCTGGTGAGGGGGAAGAATGGGCTCCAGGTGTCCTTCATGGCCCCTGCAGGCTTCACTAAGGACGGCAGTGCAGGCAGCCCTTTGGGCTCTGTGCCTGCCACGCAGCTGCAGGCCAGCCGTCCACCTTCCCCACAAGGCTTGCAGGAGGCTGTGAAAAGAAAGGCAAAATCTGTTTATTGAGCAAAGATTAGGTTCTGGGCATTATTTTAGGCATGTGGATATAGTTCACTGAGCAAATAAATGAGTGAATGATTAGTTTTAGAACACAATTAAAAGAGCTTTTGCTTTTGCTTCCCCAGCACAGAACTCTTCTGAGATTTTACTTAGGTCTAGGAATAAGGGGGCTCTAAGAATACAGGCTTTCTGGCCAACGTTAGTTAATGTTCCCAGACCCTGGGAACCGTTCTCATCCACGGAAAGATCAGTGTTACAGTTCATGGTGTGTGAGACTCTCTTGGCCTCTCCAGAACCAGCTCTGAAAGAGAGAGTAACCACAAGCCCCTCACTGCTGTCAGAGGACAGGGCTTTTGTGGACAGACAGCAGGCGGCTGGGGGCGCTGGGCCCTGACCCAGAAGGTCATAGCCACCGCTCTGCTAAGTGAATTGGGTCTGGGCCTGTTTAGTTCCCACTACCTGGGGCAGACCCCAGAGCTGCACACACCCAGGGAGACAGCAGGGCAAGCAGCGGAATCTGAGCTGCTGTCAAATCCTGGCTTTGCTAAACCTCTTAGCTGTGTGACCTTGAGAAAGTGCCTGTGCTCCTCTGTTTCCTCATCTGTAAATTGGGGGAAATCATACATACCCCACTGGGTTGTTAGGAAGATTTAATCCGTCAGTGCATGTAATGCACAGGGCACATGGTAAACATTCAAGAGTGTTGGCCATTACTGTTGTTTTTGGAGGAAATATTTGTCAGACACTTACTACAAGGCCTGCCTTTTGGGAATCTGCTTCACTGACAAGCCAAGCTGGAACTGACACATGGTGCCCACATAGGAAGGGTCAGCATTTGAGAGTTAGCAGTTGCTTGGTGAGGAGAGCCCTTGGTTGTCTCATATAAAGTGCCAGGCACGGGCACATGGGTGCCACAGAGTAGCATCTAGAGGGTCAGATCCCTGGACCCCAAAGAGGCATCCCCAGCAACGTGTTGATGCCTGAAACCCCAGTAGTTCATTAGTGCAGCGAAAGAAAATGACCAGGTGTCTGCTAAGTCACAGCATCCCAGCATGCTGGCCCCCTGCATGACTGTGCCTGTGTACATGCCGTAAAAACAGCTGGCTTGCCAGTGGGAGAAATGCACAGACAGAAAAAGATGCCCGGTGACACAGGGAAGAAAGTAGCCACCCCCACTGAGTGTCTGCGTGACTCCATGGAGATTATATGTGCCAAGCACCTCACATAGGACCTGAAAGTCAATCATTACCTCACACCTACTAGGACGGCTGACCTCAAAACAAAACAAAACCCAAACCAAACAGAACAGAAAATAACAAGTGCTGGGAAGGATGTGGAGAAATTAGAACCCTGGGAATGTAAAATGGTGCATTCACTGTGGAAAACAGTATGGTGGTTCCTTAAAACTTTAAAATAGAACTACCATGTTATCTAGTAATTCCACTTCTGGATATATATCCAAAGGAATTGAAGGCAGGGTACCAAAGAGACATATTTGTTACACTGATGTTCATGGCAAGATTCCTCACAATAGCTAAAAGCTGGGAGCAACCCAGATGTCCATCAGTGGGTGAAAGGATAAGCAAAATGTGGTCTATACATGCAATGGGGGTATTGTCCAGCCTTAAGAGGGAAGGATACTCTGACATAAGGTACAATGTGGAGGAACCTCGAGGACATTATGCCAAGTGAAATAAGCCATGCAAAAAGACAAAGACTATATGATTCCACTTACATTAGGTTCTGGAGTAGCCAAAGTCACAGAGACTTGAAAGTAGAATGGGGGTGCCCCAGGGGCCGGGGCCGGGGAGGAGCTGCCGTTTGATGGGCGTGGAGTTTCTGTTCTGCAAGAGAAGAGCTCTGGAGATGGGTTGCCCAGAAACATGAATGTATTCAACACTAGTGAGGTGTGCACTACAAAATGGTTAAGATGGCAGATTTTACATTTATGTGTATTTTCCCACAATTAAAAAAAATTTAGAAACATAAAAGGAGCTCAATAAATAAACATTTGCTGCATCTGAATCCAGCTCAACAGGAAACCTTGGAGGGCGTGACCGCTGTGGTCGGTGCAGTCGGAGGGTCTGGCTGGGGACCACACCTGGTGACACAGAGGGCAGGGCTGGTCTGGAGGGTGGCTGCTGTCCTCACACCCCTTGGCTGCCTCGGCCGAGGGGGGCATTTCAGGAGACTGGGGAGCAAGGCAGGCTCGCCTTTCGTCTCATAATCACGCTGAAAGCAGCCCTGGGGAGGTGGTGACACGGCGGCTTGTGCTCACTCTGAGGAATAACTGACACCATGTCGCATTTGAGGGGAGAGGCCCAGGGAGGCCGAGGTGATGTGCCCTCTGTGCCTGCTGTGGAGGCAGGAAGTGGACAGCAGCAGGCGGGGTCCTAAGACACGTTTGAAGGTTTGCTGGGTTGCGAGTGGAGCTGGTGACCTAAAGTGGCTTGGTTTTCACTGGCCAACAGCCGTGAAACGCGAAGCTGTGCAGGGCTAATTGACCCAAGTCAGACGCATGAGGGGCTTGAAGACCTGTCTGTAGGTTGCTCGCTTGAGTCTTTCTCCTTCTAGAACTGGAACCACACAGTCAGAAAAGGTTTTGTTAGAACCATGAACTGTAATTACAGACCTGACAGGTGGCTGCAAGTGAGGGGAGACGTCTTACTCTGCAGACACTTAAACAATGATTTTCGGCAAGGTGACAGTGGAGAATTCTGAAAGTGTCAGCTGGCCCTGTTAAGCCACAACCCAGCATCCAATCCTCAGGCAAAATCACTTTCAGTGGCAGGTGACTTCCTTCCTGGATGAAGATCAAGGACAGACAGACCCAGTGACAAGGGGGTAAATGTGTCTTTATTCTCAGGATTGCATCCAGGCCAAAGTCGGGCGTCATCCGTCCACCCTTCCACCACCTGGCCACGCTCTTCGTGGGCCCTCTCTGTCTCGGTGCTGGCTGTACAGTCGGTAGGGCCCTGGCTTCTGCCCGTTGTCTCAGAACCCGTTGCTGAGGCTCCCAGGAACTGAAGAGTCGAGGTGGCTGATTGCACGGGGGGGACACTCAGCTGCGATGAATTTACAGGTTCCCTGTGGCAGGCAAGCACCCGTACACAGCACCCAGAGCAGTGTCTGGCCGGGAGGGGTGCCAAGAAGAAGAGGGAGAGAGGGAAGGAGAAAGAGAAGGAAGGAGACAAGGAGGGAAGGAGGTGGGGAGGGAGGGAGAAAGGCAGGCAGGCAAGCCTGCTCCCCGGAGCCCTCCTCTCTAGAACAAGGACCGAGCAGTTCTGCGCTGGGCTCCTTTCTGACTGTAGTGGTGTTTATCTGAGGACCAGTCCTCAGTCTCCAGCGGGGTGTGCTTTGGTCTCTTACACCAGCTCTTTCCAGGGACTGTTAGGTTCACAGCTCCCCTCCTTGTGGCATGGTATATAACAGCCTGTGACCTGTGCTGGCCAGGCAGGGGTCGCCAAGGGTCACTAAAGCCTTGCGTGCCCCCTCCCTGTGCCACAACAGCCTATGTGATATGCAGCTGCGAGGAACCCTGCAGGAACGGATCCCTTTCCTGCAGTGCCAGCCAAGAAGCCACCAGGCATCCTTGGTGACCACAGACCCCTGACACCCCTGCTCCTTGCACCTCTCTTGCTCCTTGGAAGCAACCTGCTTGGCTGGAGTCCAGGGTCCCCATGCAGGGGCACCAAGAGGTGAGCCTCAGGCATGGGGCCATGGCTGCAGCCAGCTTCTCAGGGTCTCAAGCAGACCGCACGCCCCCCAAAGGCAGGCATAGCTTCTCCCACCCGCCAGGTGCTCTTTAGACATCTCTCTTACTCTTTGATCTGCTCTGCTGTGGACTTTGATCTGACCTGATGTGTCCACTGCACTCTGGGCTCACAGAGGGTATGCTGCTGGGGCGGTGAGCACCCGCTGAGAAGGAGCACTGGGTGGGAAGGGGCCAGACCCCGAGAGACGCAGCGGGCATGGCCTAACGTGGGAGGGCTGGGCTGGACGCTTCGATTCCTTATACTTGAGTCATTTCAACATTTCAGGGAAAAAACAAACAGCTTCCCAGAGCTGAGGAAGCCCCATGAGCTATTCTGGTCTCGGCACCAGCTCCCCGCCCCCCAGCGGGTCCCCTCGGGCGTTGCCCAGAGTGGTCTCCCTGCTGCCATCACGTCACGCACTTCCTTTCCTCCTCAGACAGTCCTCTGCTCAGGCCCCTGGGTGTGTCCCCTGCCCATGACGAGCTGCATTGTTACTGACCTCTGGGCCCTGCTCCAAACTGAGCAGAAAAATTGGATTTCCCGTGGTTAGCCAGGAACTGCGCTCAAATCCTGGCCCCCAGGGCCCTGTGGGACGCAGCCTCCCTCAGCCCGGCCTCCCAGCTGCGACCGTACGGCAGCCAAGCAGTCTGCGGCTCTGCCTCGGCGGCTGTCTGTCAGCCTTGCCTTCATTTATTTCCCATGCATTTGTTGAATATGCATATTTTAGTGAAACAGAAAAAGGGAAGCAGCAAATACTCAAATACTGAAATGCCAACATGCCCTATCCTCACAGGCTGAGGAAACAGACACAAAGCATTAAATAGCAATATTGTAATTAGTGGAAGGGACACACGGTCCCTCACCCTGGGGCCCCCTCCCCCAGATGGATACTGTGCAGGGCTTGAAGGCGGGAGAAAGGGGGCTGGTTCCTGCCATTTCTTCCCTCCTTCGGGGTGAGCGGATCTCTCTGGGTTCCCCTTGCCCCTCTACCTTGCCTTTCTCTGCGACCCTCCGCAGGACGCAGCTCCCTCCGAGCAGTGTGCTGTACTAAGGAAGCCCAGCTCCGAGGGTTGCGGCCCCCATCGGGCAGCAGCCCGAGGCCGCAGGGCAGGGGCAGAGCACAGGACGATGTCCTCACACGCCAGATAATGCACGCTGCCTGCCCCCAGCCTAAGGCTCCGGGAGTTCCGGCTCCCCCAGGAAGCCCTGATCAGAGGCGGGGTCAACGGCCACGGCTGCCATGGCGGCAGCTGGTTCAGGCCACGGTGACAGAGACCGCAGGCCCAAACCACATATGCACGGCGGCCACATCGCTGAGAATTAAAGGTGTGTGAGGCGCAGCCTAGCCCTCCAGCCAGCACAAGCCTGTTCACGGGGCTGGGCTCTGGCTGCGGGGTCATCACGGCCAGCACCAGCTGCGGCCCCGTCGGCTCTCCTCCCTCCCACCTTCCCCAGGGGCTGCGATGGGGAAAAGAGCACGTGCCTGTCCTGACCTTTGGGCCCTGGGTGTGACAGCCGGATGCTATACTCTGTCCCTGGTTAAGGCAGTGCAGCCCTGAGTCCCGTTACCAACAAGTTACATTGACCTTGGGTGCCTCATCTGTAAAGTGGGGACCTACACCCATCTCACAGGACCGATGGGGTTATTTAATGCAATACTGCCTAGCCTGTGTTGACATTAATTAACTAGTTCATTAATTAATTCTGGTGATACAATAAATATTGAGCACCTGCTGGGTGTTAGGCCTGAACTACTTTAGGTTCTGGGGATAAAGCAGTAAGATAGAGCTTATATTTGTGGTGCGTGTGGGTGTGAGTGTAGGACGGGGGGGCACAGTTAGGCAAGTAAGCACGTAAATAAACAACGTAATTTCAGGTAGTAATAAATGATACGCAGCGGGGCTGAGGGCTCTCTGAGCGGGCGACACTGAGCTGAGACTTTGTCTTGCTGGAGTATTTCAGCCCTGGGCAAGTTCACTGTGGATTTGGTGAGACCAAGAGATGACAATGGAACATTCTTCGGGTAAAAAGGTTCATAGCCGGCTTTATTCTCCCAGCAGTAGGTCGAGCACTAGAATCATGTCTTCATCCAGCAGTCTGCATCCATCCTCCTCTGCCTCTGCCTCCGTGCAGAGCCCTGGGCAGAGCTCTTTATACAGTGACTCGGTCAGTACTAGCTCCTTGCCCACACGTGTGGGAGCAGTAGCCTGGCAGGAGGCCAGTTACATCGTCAAGTGGTTTAGGGTCAGGTGAGGATCCTGGTCGTAGGAGCTTCCATTTCCCCACAGACTTGAATGAGGGAAAGAACTAGTGTGTCAGGGTCTGAAGGCGGAGCATTATAGGCAGGGAGCGGCTCTGCAAAGGCCCTGAGGCAGGACAGAGCAACATCAGACGGTGTGACAGTCACTGGCTCCTGCCTCAAAGGAAGAGTGCAGATGAAGCCAGTAATACATCTGGAGGCACCCCAGGCGTATACACACAGCGAATCCCCCACCTGGGAGTATCTCAGATTGTCTGGAGCTCCCAGAGCACGTGCAGCTGCTGAGCCTTGTTATTTTGTTCAGTGGCTGAAATTCATTTATCTACAGGGCATTATTACGACATTGCTTTCATCGTACTTTGGCTGAGCTGCCGTACACATGCATGTGCATATTGTTTACAAGTTATTTGCATGCAAACGTGCAGCTCTAGGAATGACCCAGGAAAGTCACACTTGCTCACAAGGAGAAACCTGGGGAAATTACAGGTGGTTCTGGAGCCAACCCAGATGAAGATTTCTGTTTTTAACTAAAGTAGTAGCAGTTTTCCTAAATGCAGGAGCTAACAGACCGCACAAGGGCCGGGAGGGGACAGCACATTAATCCCAGGGACTATACGGTCCTGCCCCCACGAGGTGCCCTCAGTGTCCTCTGTGTGTGCATGGAGTTTACAGTCTCACATCACTTGCCATACCAGCTCATCTGCACTGGGAACAAGCCTGTGAGATGGTGAAAGAGCTCATCCTCCCCACTTCGCAGATGAGAAAAACTAGGCTCAGAGACCTCAGTTGGCTACTCAGGGTAGAGACAGACTGCATGCAGGTACCCCCTACCTTCTGTTCCTCCAAAGTCCTTTCCAGAGCACCTGCTCACCATGCAGCATGGCACAGAGTGAAGCGTGTGGCATTGGTGCCAGCGGCTTGCCTGGGCTCAAACCTCAGCCCTGTCACTCAGCCTGCTGTACAGCAAATCTCTCATGAGGTTATCCTCAAAACCCAGTGAGTTGATGCACGCAAAGTGCCGAGAGTAGTCTTGGGCCAGAGCAAGCGCTCAGCAGTCGTTAGCTGCTTGCCCTGTCTCGTTCCAGCTGCCTCCACACAGCCCTTCCCGAGGCTGTCTGCTCTGAAGCCCTCACCCGCCAGCCTCGGTCCCACCCCACTCTCTTGAGGCTTTCCTCATTGGTGCTCCCCGTTTGTCTCCCTGTTCTCGGAACTGGCTCCGGGTCCCTCTTCCTCTCCCCTCTCTGCACACAGCCAAAGGCAGCCCCACATTTCCAGCTGCAGCTCTTTTCCTGGCAGCCCTTGCTCCATCTTTCTCGGTCTGGTAAATTACATTTCTAAGTAAATCTGGAGTTTAGAAGTTGTTCTTTAAGCCCACAGTCCAGAAAATGAACAAACAAACAAACCCACCCAAGCAGCCTTCATTGGCAGCCAGCTTGTTGGGAGCTGCTCTCCCAGGAGGGCGTTAAACCTGGGCCAGGCAGTCTGGCTCACCCACCACCCCACTAGGCAAGGACAGTGGGGGACGGAGTCCAGGCTTCCCTCTGTGGACTGGGAACGAACAGCAGAAGCAGGTAATGATTGGGTGCTGTCGGGAGATGGAGAGTGGAGCCATGCAGACCAGGGTGCCACTGGGCCCACCCTGGAGGCAGGGTCCCAGGCTGGTCACCAACCGCCTCCCAGGCTGTGCTGCCCATGGTTTCCCTGCACACTCTGCCCTGAACCTGTCCCCTCACCACCCTCAAAGGCCCAGACTCTTTGCTAGGTGATAACCAGCTCACCTCACAGGTTATTTTCTGGTGACCCATGGTGCTTTCCTTTCCAAGGTTGCATCTCAGCAATAGGCTTAACTCAAAATGATTGACTCGAGGGTGACTCTAACGGAGGTCGGCAGGGCGCTGTGGCAGTCAGCACAGGGAGTCAGGTTAGGCATGTTTCTGGAGGCTCCTTTCAAACCATCTTAGGCCTGTGGAATGGGGTGAGGGCCTTCTGTCTCTGTCTGGGACCAGAAGCTCCCTGTTTCCAGCAGAGCCCAGTGGATGAGGGGTTGGAAGGACAGTGTGCAGAAGGAAGGTGGGAGCCCTTCCTGCCAGCCCTTTCTGTTTCTCTGCCAAGTCTGAGTTGCACAGTCAGTCCAGACATTTCGATGTGAGAAGCCAGTTGGCTCTCTGTATAACCTAAATGTCCAGAGAATTGTTGATCCTTCCCTTCAAGTCTAAAAATACAAGTGCAAGTCCCAGCTCTGACACTTAAAAGTGACTCACACTGCCTCGGTTTCCCTCAGAACAGGGGATGACGGGCTGACATCCCAGGACCTCCAAGGGCCTTGCACGAGACGTGAACACACCTCACCGGGTGGTGGGCACACACAGGTGCCTGACAAGGGTCATTGCTTTGTTCGCTCTGCTTTTTGGAGGCTGTTTCATTTCTCCTGTTCTCACCTCTGTGGGCCAAGATGGGACGCCACCAGCAGCTCTGCCTGTTGGCTCCAAGCATGGACGCAGACGACATGCCTGGTTCGCCCCATTTCTGCCCAAGGCGGTTTCCCATGTGCATGAGGAGCCCAGAGCCGCCCGTCCCACCACCCCTGCCCCACTCAGAGCCACAGGGCCCTGGCGCCCGGGAGAAAGCTGCCTTCACCTGAGCCTGCTGAGAAGGAGCGGGCCAGGGGCCTGGCGTGCCAGCTGTCTTTCTGCCCTGCTCTTCTGTCTGAAGTTGGAAATGGGGCAGACCCCCATTAGACCCCAAAGGTCATTCAAAAATCCCCTCCTTGAGGGGCCCGCTTGGGGGTGCTGGAGGGGGTGGGGCGCCGAGCTGGGCCCGCTGCTTGGGCTGTCTCCTGTCCTGCCCTCCCCCTGACCGACTCAGTGGAGATGCTCTCTAGCCCCGCAATGTGCCACGCGTGGTGCCGGACACTTTCACGTTAGTTACGTAGCCTTCACCACAGCCCCGTGAGGAGGCCCGTCCTCCCAGTCTCTGCAGATTAGAGGTTAAATGGCTGCCCGAGGTCACATAGATTTAGATGGAGGTCTGGCTCCTTGGGCCCCTGGGAGCCTCTGCAGAGCCTAAGCCCCCTGCTCCAGCTCCCTCCCGCCCCCCACCTCATGCCCCCAGCTCCGGAGGCACCCGCCCTCTCCACAGATCCTTCCCGCACCACCAGCCCACCGCCAGCACCACCTAGCCTCCAGACCCACTTCCTGAGGGCTCCTGTCCATGGAAACTGACCTGCTAAACTCCCTGGTACACTGAGAACACGTGGTCACGAGGCAGTAGACAGGTTCCTGACAGGGCCCCTCCTGAGGCCACCTTGGCTTTAACAGAGGACTCGTGGAGATGGTCCCTAACAAGTGATGGCGAATGACTGCATTTTTTCCTCTTTTGGCCCCTGGCACACGGTTTATTGGAAGGAATATGAGCCCTGGAGTCAGACGGCCATGGGTCCTGCTCCTCACTACTCATGCAAACATGGATGAGTCCCACAGCCTCTGGGCCCTACCATGTCATTTGTGACACAGGATTAAGTGAAAATAAGCTCACAGCACAGAGCCGGGCACCAGAGGGACCCTCATAAATGTTAGTTTCACTCCTGCCCCTTCTGGGGCCAAGCCGGCTTTCTCCTGCTTTCCGTCGTCCTGTAACAGCTGCCCACCCACTTATGAGTTAGGTCGGGCCGGGCCTTGTGGACGGGTGGCCCTACCCTCCGCTTCCTGGGGGCACTCAGGCCGCCAGCTCTCAGGAAGGCTGGAGCTTTCTCTAGGCCAGGGAGGAAGGGGGCCTGGAGTAGGACCCCTTCAGACCACAGGGATGGCGGCCCCCCCCACCTGCTGCCGGCTTTCCCAGGGGTCCCTCCCATGCCACAGACATCAGCTGCTGCACCCTGTGCTGGCCACCATGGGGGAACGGGGGCACACAGGCTCAGGGGGCGGCGAGGTGGGCCTCAGTTTCCAGAGAGACTTTTTTATTCTTCATTGTTAATATTTTCTGGAGAGATTTTGAGGGAAAGACTTAAGTAGTCAGGAGAAATAAACAGGATCGTGAAGGAGGAGAGAGAGAAAGGAAGTGGGGTCGGTTCAGAGGATGGAGGCAGTGCAGTATGTGAGCTGCCCTCTGTCAGACGGACACTGACCCCAAGTGCATTAAAGAGCACCTGGGAATCTTGTTAAAACTGCAAATCAAAAAGTTTTAACTATAAATTGTAGGATTTTAACCTGACTGGATCAGCCTAGCCTGGGGGCTAGGAATCTGCACTGCGATGAACACCTAGCAATTGTGATGTTTGGGGTGTTTGGGGACCACGCTTAAAGAAACACTGAGACTCAGCAGGGCCTCCAAGATGCTGGATTCTCAAAAAGCCCCAGCCGCTCTCCTGGAAAGGCAGGTCCTTGCAGGTCAGAGGGCCACCCCACTGCCGTTAGACATGACTGTTTGTCACAGATTTAATCAGGCATGGCCCCTACCTCTCGGCTGACCTCATGCTGTGTCCCCTAGTAACTACCCCTGCAACTCTCAGCAGTGGTCTTGGCAGTGAGGGCCCAGCCTGTATTTCACCCTCTTCTCAAGGCCTGGTCACATCGACCAGCCCCCTGGATGTACTGCCTGACACAGCTTACTAGGGTCTCCATTGATCTCTCTGCACTTTGTGTCACTCAGAATGGCTCATGGCTGAAAGGTAACTGAGAGACGATCTAGTCTAAGTGCCCTTAAGCAACAGTGCATCAACAACTCTTCAGGAAGCTTTCTAAAAACATGCATGCTCAAGCTCCAGGAGGCTCGAGATTAGGTGAACAGTCCCTCATACATAGTTACCTTCCAGTTTCCGTTCTTGCCCTTCCTCCATTCTTCTTTGTTCCTTCCTTCATCCTCTGCTAGGAATTTGAATGTGAGGGCTGGGGCTCTAGCTGCCATCTTAGACCATGGGTAGGAGGTATACGCCCTGGAGACTGAGTGGTGAGTCGAAGCATCTGGGGTCTGTAAATTATATAGAGCAACTGTTTACCTCCAGACTTTTATATAAAAGAGAAGAAATAAACTTCCATTTTGTTTAATTCACAAAAACCAAAGCCCAGACTTGTCTCTCCAGACTTAGATCTCCAGACTTGTTTCCTATTCCTCTTACTTTTTTCAGTAGCTTTATAAACTCTTTCCAGTGGTAATACACACAGTGCTTACGCTTTGTCTGCAAATATTCCAGTGAAACACACTACCAGGCATGTAAAACTGGCCAGCAAATGCTCAGCTTATCGAGCAACTGATTCATTAGCTTGCCTGTCTTCTATTTCTACCCAAAGATGAAGGTCAGGAGTCCTGGGATTTATTCCTGATTCTGTCAGTAACTAGTTCTGCGGCCTTGGAGCTAATGATGGACCACTGTAGGAAGATGGTTCTGACCAGATGACCTCCACACTCCATCCGTTTCTAACGCTCTGAGGATGACTGACCTTAGTTCTGAGCAGTGTTTGTGCGATACGGGCAGGAGTTTACAATGTGTGAACCTGACTGGCTAAGTTCACCACGGGACACTGCCATTTGGAGCTTGATGAAATAGGTGGGATTGGGGGATGCATCAATTTAATTGGAAGAAAGATGTGAGCTTGGAGGGCTGCCATGTCGAAAGCAAGGTGAAAGAAAGTTCCGTTGCCTCGTTATACCTCCTCATAAAGGAAGATGATTCAGAAGAACAAAATCAACCTAACTAGGCCTTGTGGTGTGAAAGTACTGAGGTGAGGTCATACCTGAAAGCCAGCACCTTGGTGGAAGCCTCAGAAGGTTCCTGTCCCCTTCTCTGCCTCCTTCCCCTATGGGCTGTCATCCTGAATATCTGATTCAGAAGATGCGATCATGCAGTCACTCCTTAGGACCCATCCCTGATGCACTGGATAGGAGGCCAGCTCTTTGCAGAGGGACTTTTGATAGAACCTCCGCCAGGAGGACTGTCTGTTTAAATCTGTCCAAGAGGCAGGCTGCTTGCTCCTTTTCTCCCTGCTTGGAGAGGAGAGAGGATGCTGGCTGTGCTATTGGTTGCCCCTTACATGGTCCCTGAGCTTTGGAGTTTCATTTAAGTGGCCTGGATTTCTCAAGGCAGCCTTCTAGTCCTTTCTTCCTGGCACGTGGGCAAGGGAACGCTCCTGTGGAAGTTCAGCTCCCCAAGATGAGCAGTGTCTGCCAAGGGGGGCTTGGTGCCAAGGTCTAACATACGTCCTCAGGATGTTACCACCAGTAAAACCACCATGATTCTGGCATTTTTATCCCTTAATTTCTTTTAATTTATCCAAAGGGGTCACTTAGTTGTGTCCCCAGAATGGATGTGAGATAAGCTGGTGGTGGAGACAGATGGGGTGGCCCAGCCGAGCTCCAGACGCAGCCAGCATCGTTGGGTGTCCCCCTTGCTTCTCTGCCCGAGGAGAGGCCTCAGGACCCTTGGGAGCACGAGCACATAGGCACTCTGATGCCAGCGTGAGCAGCCCCAGCATGGAAGACAGAGATGGGTGTGCGGCTTGACAGATACATGTTACAGAAGTTCGGGACTGAATGAGTGAACACCTGGTCTGTTCTCGGGCCATTTATTTGCCATCTTGGTGCGATTAGACAGTGATGACCAGCAGGTACTTTGCTGTGTCAGCCCGATCAGTAGGTCTCTGGAGGTGTCGTTGGTGTGTCATCCTCACTGTGTCACTGACCAAGGGCAGCCTCCACTGTGACAGTGCAGGTAGGCGAGCCGCTCAGGGCGGCCTCCGCGGGATGACCGCAGGGGGTGGGGCCGCATCTGAACCCGCGGGTTCGTCTGCAGGGGGGCTAGTCTGGCTTGCCGTCGCCCCATCCTGTTTTTGCCTCTCTGATAGGTCGGTCCTGGAGCAACAGCCGCATGGACGTCATCGACAGTATGGGCTGTGGCCGCCTCCTGCTTTTCTGACAGAGACTAGAGACAGTGCCTGAGCAGGGTTGGTGTAGAAGGGCTTCCTGGTCCCCTTGCAGCCCCGGCCACCGTTCCTGATAGGCGCCACTGTTGGAGTTACCACATTTGAGTCTCTACCCATTTTCTCTACTGAATTCATGTCTTTTTCCTGTGCATAACTTCAGAGTGGTTCCGATAAGGGGAATAATAGCATCAACATTTTCTACTGTTATTATAATTTTTCAAACACGTGGAACTCTGTAGTCTATTAGCCAGAATTAGGTGCTGTCTTGATGATAATGGCTGTTTGCCAGACTCAAGCCAAGTGCAGAACGTCACTCAGAAGGAAGGGCTCACGCCGTCTGCCACCATGGCCGGCCTGCTGGGGCCGGACCGCCCGTCACGGCCTGAGTCGCCAGCGTGCCCAGTGCATTAATAGACATAGCGCCCTCGGGCCTGGCACCAGGTAAGCGGCCCTATTCTTCACACGTCATGTAATCTGCCCTGACTTGTCACCTTAGGCTCTTCAAATCTACAAAAAAAATTCTTGTTTTTAGCATTTGGACAAAAGGGAAACATTTTGTTCACCAGCTATATGACTGTGTGACTGTGGGAAACAGTGAGAAGTACTCAGAATGGGAAGAGATGGCCTCGGCAGTTTATGAGTTTGCTTTGAGGAACAGAACTGGACAGGGGAAGGACAGAAAAGTACCAGGTGGGTGCTATGACATGACTGTCATGGTCTTGGAAGTGAATAAAAATTCCCCTGCAGATCCTATATGGAAGCCACAGGCTGCAGAATGACATCTGCTTCTCAGTAAGGCCCCAGCAGCTGGCTCCCTGCACACCACAAGTCTGTTTCCTGAGGCTGTTGAGCCCCAGATGGAAGTACAGTAGTTGCTGTGCATTTAGGGGCCATGCTGTTTGAAAATCTTTAAATACTGGCAATCCACCCAACATGGTGAAATGCTGTCTCTTTGAAAGGCTCACTGAGCTAAGAAAGGCTGGGTGAACAGCTGCTGGGTGTCCCCACTTCAAGGGGGGGCAGTGACAT